>VWZE01000938.1:928741-950957 GCA_013396675.1 Eubucco bourcierii
CCCCCCCCTGGAATAAAGGAGCAACAACTGAGTCATTAGGAGAAAGAGAAAATCTGATCAGAGAGACATGACTTTGGAGAAGGTCCTGAAGGGTTGGTGTCCCCATTAAACAGCTTAGTCAATAAAAGAGTTAGAGCTTGCCTTGAGAAAGCATTCAGAGAAAGCAACAAATGCAGAACAGCTGCTCTTGTGCTAAGCTAGCATCTTTCCAAATCGAGATATAGGAGATATTGTTGCATAAAACATTGGCTGCATGTAAATCAGGAATGCTCCTGTGAGGCAAGCCTCATGTTGACATCTCAAGTATCACTGAAGAAAAAGCTAATCTCTTGCTGGAGGATGACCTGGTTGAGCAGTCATCATCTTGCATAGTGCCAGCTATAGCAGTATGAAGGGTGGTTGAGATTTAGAACATAAAGATTTGTTCCTTGAGAAGAGACAAAACTAAGTCTGCTCCCAAACTCCTCGTAGCAACAGGTACAAAATATTTAAACAGTTCTCATTTGCTAATGGACACAATCAGACCAAACTGACTCATAAGGATCATGAAAAATCCTACCTTGGTGACATGTGAGGGATTCTTTTCGTACTGCATTATGCATTGGGGTCATTTCAAAGGGGCAGCAAATGGATGGAGTTGAGGTTTCAGCATGGAAGACATGCTTTTTTTTTTTTTTTTTAAATGAAAATAGCTCCCCCAAATTCTTGCATATTGAGCTAGCCAAATACATTTCATTTCAAATTAGTTCAGCATGAAACTTCATCTTCTCATGGTGCCTTCTGAGGGGTTTTGTTTTAGAAATGTCACTCCCCACCAATTCTCCACATAGCTCCTTGTGATGTGCTCCCCAGCTGGACTACAATGGAGTGTCACTCTGGACTGATGTGCTGTTAATCCTGGGAATCAAGAAAGTCTAGGTAGATAATACATCCTGGGAGAGGGTGAGGACTGGATGTCTGTCCAGAAGAACTTTCCCAGATGGACTTCCTTGCAGGCTCATATTCACCAAACCATAGTTTCTTTGCATAGTTTCTTTTGCACACTGCTTTCTGGTTTCTTCTCAGATCCTATAAATCTTTTGTCTTTTACAAATAGCCCATGGAGAGAAACTCATGAGCTTCATTGCCTGTTGGTACATAGCTCCTGGTACAGCTGGGTGAAGTGCTTCTTTTCCCTTGCTTTCAGGGACTGTACTTGATATTCTACTTGGAGGTTAGTTAATATCCAGGCATCCTTTAGACAATTATGAAGCTTTTGTATCGGAAATGAACACCTAATCCCTAGATCCCATGAGACTATGCACCCTTATAGAAGGAATATAGTTTTTAAGCAAATCCCTTGCCCTTTGCTTTAAGAAAATCCTTTGCCCTAAGTCTCATAAAACAAAGCAGCTTAGGGATCCTTGCAATAGGAGGGCTGAACTAACCATGCTTAACAAAGTTTCCCTTTGTCAACAGCGCTTTGGTGAGGTTCCCTCCTGCAGGATGAGTGTCAGGCTTCAGGCTAATCTCTGTAATTCTTTAACTAGAGATTTGCACATTATTAATTGGTAGTTTTCTCAGTGGGTGGAAAGGTATCATGCAGTGGAACATTTCTCCTGATGGAAAGCTCCAATGCTCTATTCTTCCTACAAAAGGCCATTGATGTGCGTCTCAGCTGAAGGACACAAATGGCAACTGAAATCAGAATAAAATGGCTGTTGCCATACTTGTGATCACCACATCCACCCATAAGCTGTGGGCGAGCAGAGTTGTCTTCAGTTAGCCCTAGCTTCTTCGCTAGCTGTGACTTACTCTCTACAGATAATTACAGATCTTCAAACCACCACCAATGTGCATGGTCAGCAATCAGAGCTTGGACTACATGAGGCAAACCAAGGGCATGATCCTGTGATAAATTACTGAATGAGTTAGCAAACCCCAGAGCCTGTGTACCTTCGGTATCATCAACAAAGGCTTTCCTTTACTGTTATTTCAGCTGAATCCTGATTCTCTTCAACTGCCAGACAGATCATGCAGCCTTTAAAATATATTTAGCTTGTGACATCACAGATCTTCTAGTTTTTGGCTAATGCTAGACAGGGAGAAGAATATATTCCCTTTTTGAAATAGGGGACCAAACCCTTCAAGGCAAGCCACCTCAGACTCTTCTCTCCAACACAGAGATCCTACTTGTGACAAACCAGGCCCATGCACGGCAGGTCAGAACTGCACCAATACTGGGAAAACAGGAAAAACATGCAGGGAGTGGCATATTAAGCTCTGATAATTTGCAAAGTGGGAATCAGAAGGAAATTCTCCATGGCTCATTGAAGAGTCATTTTGGTGAACAGTCTACACAGCCTTTGTCAAACCTGAGTGACTTCTCTGAAACAATCTATCCCATTGTGATTTAAAGATTTCTTCCACTTCCAACTTTCACCTCCTTCCCTTAACAAACATCGGACCAAACTCCCCTGAGGTCATTGCAACGGTTTTGTTGGGTCCCTCTGCAGGCAAACTCCTGTTGGCACCGAGATTTGATCCTCCAGCTTCATCTTGAATTCATTTGCGTGTGGCATTTGCATGCTGATTTCTTTGACGCCCAAATGGTTCAATTTCAAAGCACATCTTTTCCCTTTTATCTCTAGCTGAATGAGATGTCTCAATAAGCGCCAGATAAAGACGGAAGTCTTTTGTCTGAAATCACACAGGCATGGCCAGCTGTGATGAAAACTGGCTGAAGTTTCACAGGCTGCTTGTCTGCCTACAAACTGGAGCTCCAGTTCCTTTCAGTCTGGAGGAACAGAGCAGGGGGAAGAGGTCTTTCTTGCACACATGGTTGCCAAAACAGCTGAGTGTCTTCCAGTGTTTATTTTTCCTTCCAGGAGCTATTTTTGATAAAGGAGTTGGAGGGAAGCAAAAGGGAAGAGATCAAGAGAAGAAAGAAAGGAAAAGAGAGCAGACACAGTAACAGTTAAACCTATGATTTGTATCATATGGGTTATTAAATGGTAGACCATCTTTATACTGAGAGTAGACACTGTCTTTGGCATTTGAGCCTCTGAGTCAGACATTATTTGGTTGTTTAACAGCAGAATGCCCTTGTGTTGTTCCTCTGATTTTAAAAAGTACTTTTGTGCTTTTGAGTTAGTCGACCTGTTGAGTACAAACAGTCTGGCACTGAAAATTAAAGGCTGTTTTTGCAGCCAGTTAATAGACAGCAAAATTTTGTCCGTCTTCAAAAACTCATCAGTAGGCCTACAAGTTGGAATAGTTAAGAGAGGATCATTCCAAAATCAAGGATAGCAATAAGGAGTGCATTTTGAATAATACCTTTAAGGGCTTTAAGAGCTCTACCAAATATTAAACCTCCTGCCCAGCATTCAGCACCGGTTACATACCAATCAGATTTGCTCAGGGTGGTGCATTAGAAATGCCAAAAGAAAAGAATCTAGAGGGTGAGTTTCTTCCCCAAATGATCTGCCCTGAAGCTGAGGCAAGCTTAGGTGGTTTTCAGGGAGTTATTGGAAACATATTGAGTTTAAGCTCCAGAGGTCTTGACACATGGAGAACAGCTTAAAATCTGCGAGGCCATGATGCTTATTAGGATTACACATGGTGGAGACTGACTAGCAGTTGCTGATTTTGGTCTCATTACAGCCTGTAATGCGGTTTGTGCAGACTGTAGCTTGGCACAAGCTGCTCTCCATAAAACCAAGGAGTGAGAGCCACCAGCGCATCTTTAACCACACTTTGCACAAAGACTTGGGTGTCAACCTGAACTCTTAACAACCCTGCCAAACCAGCACCATTTTATTAGGCTTTCAGAAGAACGACAAGGAAAACTTTGCTTCCCCATAGGAGCTCCAAGGGGTTAAATTCCCTTGGAGAAAGGAAAGTCAGATGGGCTAGTCTCAAATAAGCTGCCCATCTGGGAAATGTCAAGTTTTCTCACAATGTTTTTAAGGGTTTGTAATGTGGCTGATCGTTTGCATGCATGAAAACAGCATGGGAATGCAATATTTCCTACTATATGTGTGGTGGAGCCCTCCAGTCCAGCTGTATTTTGCTTGTCATGTTCTTGAATTCTGACACCATTTAGAACATGCCAGTTACTACCATAGAAAATGCATTTTCATTCTGTTTCCCTGGATGAAAAGCACATTAAGGCAGAAGAGAAAAAACAGCAAATTCTGGAGCTATCAGTGAGGTCTCATTTATGTATTTATTTATTTATTTATAACATATTGTTTCATTGGGGGGGGAGGGGGGGTGNGAGAATGTGAAAGTCTGGGCTTGATGCCACAGAGGAAGAGAGAGAATGATGACAACATTACTGTCACTATATTACCACACGCTGTAAATTAAAGTTAGTGGTAAGCAGTTTAAGCACTATTCCTGTCTGATTCATTAAAAAAATACAGTAGCTATATGGGCACAAAAGTCTATTTCTTCATGTATCTGATATATGATTGGAAAGTTGCTTTCTGCCCTGTTCTGAGGAGAGGTGTGTGTTTCCAGTGTTTCCAGCAGCAGATGTGTAGCCATTGACTCGTGTGGATAGGACCCCACGCCTGATGTGCTGCCTATGACTGAGGAGAATTGTTGTTGAAATATGTGAGCCAGATCCTCCGTAGGTGTAAACTGGCAAATCCCTATTAAAGTTAATGATTTACTGATTTAGTCCAGCTGAGGTCTGGCACTCTGTGTGCGAGTGTCAAGAAGAGGAACTATTTATTCCTAAGTGAACCATTAACTTTGGGTCCTTTATGTTCATCTCTGCAGTTAAAATTCCTACAGCATTTCTTCAAAAGGAAAAGAGGTCCTATGGCCTATCTATACATGAGTCCTATGGCCACATACCATTCACCATGACCAACAGAAGCTGTAATTAGTACTTCTCAATAGAGTTATACCACCAACTGGTTTTTCCTTTACCCTTTAAGTCAAGTGTAGACTTTTTGGATCTGATCATCACAAAAATATTTTCATGCAAACCAATAGATCAAAATGAGCTTCTTGGTGGTGGTGGGGAGCGAGGTGTAAAACAATGCTCAGCTTTTCGTCCTGATTCAGGCTCGCACAGTTGTGTTTTAGTCAGAATTGCAGGCAACCTTGAAAAGCACAGGTCATGTCAGGAAGAAAAGTAAAAACACTGAACTGTCAAATACCAAAGCTAAGTTTTCTGAATGCTCCCTACATACATATATACACACATACATATATATCCATCCAGTGACCAATTCATCAACACCAAAGTGAGTACAGAATCTAGAGGCATCTCTAAAACTTTTCACCACGTTTTTCACCAAAACGCTTTATCAGAACATTTTCACCCAGCAAATTTACTTTCTGCAGAAAGGTCTAGAAGAAAACATTTACTTTTTAGGATAACATTATCTACACCCAGTACTGTTTGTATTACCCTGTCTGTCTACTCATCCATTCATCTAGCCAGGACACTATTTACAGACAAGCCTAAAGGAGATTGAGCTCTGCATGATTGTAACTGCTACAGTAGGTCCTTCTGTAGTGAAGGTTGGATTATCCATCCACACAGGGAGCAGAGATGGATGCATTGAGCTCTTTGCTTCATTTGCAGACAACCATGATACTGCCTGAATCAACAGGGTTTGATACCAGCACACCTTTTGTTCTGTCTTCCTAAATCTAAGCCTCCTACACGTCTGTGTGACTGCAGCACACAGGACTAATGGAGCGGTCGAAAGGAAAAAGAGTAACGAAGCTGAGAGCTGTTGGCTCAGCCTCATTTCTGTTCCTGTAATTTATGCATCAATGGTTGCTGCTTCATTTTTACCATGTGTGAAGCTAAGAAGAAATGGAAAGGAAAGCAAACTATAGAAAACATTGTTATTTCACTGGTTTAATGGTAAGAAATCCACTCTATTTAGTGGCCACTTCTACCCATTTAATGTATTTTGTTCTGCTCAGAAGGGAGGAGAAATTTTATTTGACAACACAGCTTCTCAGTTCAGGTTAGAAAGTACTCAGCTTTTACCTTTTGGTTAGCAGCAGCAGACCTTAACATGCAGAACTCTACAGCCTGCTTCTGAAGTTGTCTGGGCTCACACTGGAGCCACAGCAAGCTGCTGCAGCAGGTGTGGCAGAAGTGAGGCCTGCAGAGGATAGCTCTCACTGTTTAATGCATGCTGGCCATAGAGAGGTTGCTGGAGAAAATAACTTCATAAAAGGACAAAACCCAGGGCAACCAAACCTCCCTTCTTTAAAGTGACCAACATACACCGACTTCTGCTCTTTGTTGCACTGATGAAGCAGCAGGTTTTCTATCAGCTGAGCTATATGAGAACATAATTTGTCTCACTGCCTTATTTTGTGGCTAAGATAGGCAATTAAAAAGCCATACGTACGTAATATTTAAGTCCCAGACTCACACCTAATAACTACACTGTACATCATCATGGCTTCAGACAAAACCAATACATGCAGAAGACAGCCCCATTACTAATCTCACCAAAGGTTTGCACAATCAGATACTTCCAAGAAATAGGACCATATTTCCTGGAGTGTCTTAAAGCTATCACTGACATGTTAGATGAGATTTTCCAAGTACATTCTGGCTAGAATATCATTCTCTGTGACTTCCAGTTCTTGATGAGTCACTTATTAACAATTACACAAGAACAATGAGATTTTAACTGATCCTAGTGGGCCAAAATTTTAATCTGAGAAGGCTTCTTTAGTCAAAGAAGACTTTGTTGTTGATTCCACTGACACAGAAGAAAAAGTCTTTGTTCTTACCACCTTCAGTTCTGAACACGTAACGGTGTCTAACGGCCTGAGCCAATATTATTATTTGGAGCTTTCATCCAAAAAGTATCATTTTAGATCAGTCAAACCTATTTGCAAATTTGAGGCAATCAGAAAGATAAAAATAATATCAATAAGACAAATTTTTCATCTCATTTTTTAAAAGCCAAATAATCAAAGGGCTACAAACAATATGAACTTTAAAAAGTTATTCAAAGCAGAAACTATTTTCCTCTATTATGGATATTGGAACATCTCCTGTTTCAGTTTGCTGGTTTGGTTTACTTATTACTTTGATGTTCAGAGGCAGACTGGGTTGGAAAGCAACCTAGGTACAAGCTGTGAAAACACCCCACACTTAACGTTCATTTCAACTTTTCAGAACTTCAGATAAGCTTCTAGCTACCTGAAAACAAAACTGAGATGGGAATTAGGGGGGAGGGGGAAATTAAGAAAAAATAATCTGGAAGGCTGCATTCTTTGCTATGCTGGTGATTAATTTTGTCCAGAGAAAACAACAATGCTGCTACGAGATGAAGTTTTTTTTTTCTTAACCTTTTTTTTGGTGTGCATTGATATCATTGTGGAGACAGTCATGCATGTCCATGCACATTGCAAACAAAACCCACAAGCAGCTGCACAAGCTTGAGTAGCAGCTGGAAGCAGAACATTCTGGTGAAGCTAAAATTAGAAAATGATCGTTCAAGAACCCGTGCTAGTTCCAGCTCTTAGGGCTGGTTCTGCTCAAAACTTCACTGTTGTAAACACTTGGCCAGAATTAATAAATTGGTTATTCTATTTTTTTTTCCTTGAGATTTGATTTCATTAAATGTCATTTGACAAGCTCCTATGGAATGTTTAATGTGATACTGCTCTTATCTAGCTCCCCAGCGTGGGCCTGCTTTGTGGAATCATCTGATAGATTTATTAAAAGCCTGCAGAAGGTCACTCACACTGCAAACTAAGGTCAGCCATAATAATGTCTGTATTTAGATGGATGAACTGCTCTGGGCTCCCCCACCTGCTGAAGGGTCTAATGAGCCAGCTGAGAGTTCCTGTCATAGCAAACATACCCCTGCTCGATTATAACCTGTAGAGCGGCTGAAAACGCGCGAGCACGTAGAGCTTTAGCAGTAGGCATTTGATGGTGATGAAAGAAATAAAAACAGGCCCAGGGAGAACTCTGACACACAGTTGAAAATAGAAGCAGTTTGCCTATACTATGGCAAAAAATATAATGTGTTTCACTCTGAACTCTGGGCACTGACTTTATTTATGCCTCTCTTAAAGCAGTCTGTTAGTGAGTGATATGGTTTGTTAATACAAGAATCCCATGGTAATAGTCACAGAGAGTTCACAGTATCACCAAGGTTGGAAGAGACCTCAAAGATCATCAAGTCCAACTTGATACCACAGCCCTCAAGACTAGACCATGGCACCAAGTGCCATGTCCAAACTCTCCTTGAATATCTCCAGGGACGCTGACTCCACCACCTCCCTGGGTAGCCCATTCCAGCAGTCAATGACTCTCTCAGTCAAGAACTTTCTCCTCACCTCCAGCCTAAACTTCCCCTGGCACAGCTTGAGACTGTGTCCTCTTGTTCTGGTACTGGTTGCCTGAGAGAAGAAAGTAACCTCCTCCTGGTTACAACCACCCTTCAGGTGGTTGTAGGAGTTGTGAGATGTGCTCACATGATTCATGTCAGTATATGTATTGGGATCAAGGAAGGGTCTGGGACTACTTTCTGCAAACCTTGTTTAACTCCCAGATTAAGCACGAAACTAGTAAGGCAAATGTTGAGGTCAAGATGATGTATATAGTGCAAGGACCTTGTGAAAAAGACCTGGTGGTCTTAAGATAGATCCAGTTGGAACCTGTTTGTTGCTAACTGCAAGACAACCTAATGTGCATAACTTCTGGGTTATCAGGAGGCCAGACTGAGGAGGTCTACTGACTCCATCCAGCGACCACCAAAAGAAGGCAACAAAGGACCCCTGAAGCAATGTGGGGCATGTGCGGGGGAAAATCACCCTTATTCTCAGAACTCATTGACTTAAATGAACCTTTTCCTAGAGTGGTTACAAATATGTATTAGAATAGGAAATCTAAACCAGCAGTGGAGCTGTAACGGTGTGTGGTGTCGGTGGAGCGGTGACTCCCTGGCATGCCCAGCGCTCTTTGCTTGCCTTTATTATTCAACCATTAAATCCATTTGATCATTTATAAAGTAATTTAAGCCATCATTTATATCAGAGTGAAACAGCCTCAGGTGCAGACAGGCCACTGTAAAGCCTTCCACACCATAAAGCCTCCTCCAAGACATTGCTACAGCGCAGACAGTCCATCCTTTATGGTCTGTAAGAAGAGCTGATACAGGGATACAGTGCTTGGGGAAGGATTCTGCTTTGCCTCCTGAGGAAAGGAGTCCTGTGTGCAGTTCTGGAGCCACCAGCATAGGAAGGACATGGAAGTGTTGGAGCGGGTCCAGAGGAGACCATAAAGATGCTCAGAGGGTTGCAGCAGGCTGAGGACAGGCTGTGAGAGTTGGGGCTCTGCAGCCTGCAGAAGAGAAGGCTTCCAGAAGACCTTAGAGTAGCCTTCCAGTATCTGAAGGGGGCTACAGGAGGGCTGGGAAGAGGCTACTGACAAGGTCTTGCAATGCCAGGACAAGGGGCAATGGGTTTAAACTGGCAGAGGGGAGATTGAAAGTGGATGTTAGGAGGAAGTTGTTTGCAGTGAGGGTGGTGAGGCACTGGCACAGGTTGCCCAGGGAGGTTTGTGGCTGCTCCCTCCCTGGAGATGCTCAAGTCCAGGTTGGATGAGCCCTTGAGTGACCTGTACTAGTGGGAGGTGTCCCTGCCTATGTCAGGGGTTTGGAACTAGATGATCTTTGAGGTCCCTTCCAACCTTACCATTCTGTGATTCTAAGATCCCGCGGGCAGTCTCAGGAGGGTAGCGACACTCACACCCTCCCCTCGGGGCTCCTGGTTCCTAAGGAGCAGCACTCCTCGCTGACCAGAGCCTGGTTCTCTCCTCCCTCCAACCGAGTAAAACCGCTCGCGGTCCTTTGGAACCCTTTAGCGAGACGTGACGCCCAGCTCCGGCAGAGCCGGGCGCGGAGCCGCTCTCGCACAGCAGCCCTCCGCTGCCATCTGCGGGGCGCAGCTGGAACTGCTGCCCCGGGCCGGCCGCAGCCCCCCGCGGGCCGGCCCGGGCCAGGGCGAGGACGGGAGGATGCTGTGCCGAGCAGGGCAGGCGGCGGCGGGCAAAGACGGGAGCGGACAGACGTGGGCAGCAGGCACGGCCCGAACGTGGTATAAAGAGTGAGGCTGTGGTGCCTCAGGGAGCAGGACTGGGACGGGGCAGAGCAGCCCAAGGCTGGTGTAGAGTGAGTTGTGGCCCTGATAAGTGCTCTGTTTCCATTACAGGGTCCTAATAGCATATAAAACATAGTGAATAAAACAATTCAGTTGGAAGGGACTGAAACCAGCCATTAGCCCACTTGGCAATGCCATGTAGTAACTCTGACACAACTTGAATTATTCAGGACTGAGGAACAGAGAAATTATTGAAAAGGGCTCAGGCATTCCTGTCTAGCAAGAAAGGGGAATCTTGGTGCTATTTTGATCAGGACTGAGTTACTGCTCCTCATCCAATATGAATTAGGAAGAAGTTCTTTGCAGTGAGGGTGGTGAGACACTGGCACAGGTTACCCAGGAAGGTGTTCAAGGCCAGGTTGAATGAGACCTTGAGCAACCAGTTCTTGTGAGAGGTGTCCCCGCCTATGTCAGGGGGTTGGAACTGGATGAGCTTTGAGCTCACTTCCAACCTAGACCACTCTGATTCCCATAAACTGCTCTCTGCTGAGGCTTAGCACTGATTTCTGCAGGAGATAGGATGATGTGATGTGGTAAGGGTACCTCTGAAGCTCAGAGAGAAAAATTCAGTCAGTTTGCAACCTGCTAACTAACCATGAGTTAATGCAGAGAAGTTGATTGTCTCTTTTCATAGTAGAGTCAACTACCACCATGACATGTTGCAAAAAGAGCAAGTTCTGATATTTTCTCTTAGGGACAGCGCAGCCCAAAGCAGACAATTCAGGCTTCCAAGGAGTTTATAAGAAATGTACAGACTTATCTGAACTTAGAAACAAAGGAGTGTAAAGTAGTCCTTAAAAGTTAATTATTGTTAATAAAAGTTAATTATTCAAGACATATGTATTCTATTTATTAGACTGAAGTGGTAGCGAACAGAAACTACCTTTCTTCACAAAGTAAACAGCCCATGGGCCAGGTTTAGCACAATAGCTGAGTTTTAGTCAAAGATCTGTACAGCTTTGGTGCCTTGACTTTGCTTTTGTAAACTGTCTGCTTAGCTTCAGTTCAAAACACAGGGCTTGGAAATCAATCATAGTTTTCTTTTGCTTGATACTTGTTTGCTCTACTTCTCAGCTTTTAATACTTCACGGCGCTGACTCAGAAGTCTGTGCCAAGAACTGCATCACATTGATATGAACAAAACCCTTGCAAATTCAAGCTGGCCCTCCAAATCCATTAGTGCCCTAGGAAATTCAGGAGTTGGAAGCATCGCAATAGAAAGGTATAGATTTGGTTTACATATGTTGACGTGAGGATCTCAGTTGCACCCGTTATGAGAGTAACCGCACTTGGTGATGAGTGAGTCTGTTCTCCAAGGGGGAATGGAAAAATCAGAAATGGACCTTGTGTGGGAGCAATACGCTAAGGTGCTGACAGCTTAATGAATAACTTGACTGTTATGACAGTAGGACACCTTGCAGTTCCAAGAGCAAATATTTGAAATCATATGCAATGCAGGAAATGTATATATGTATGTAGAGAATACATGGCTTACCCGTATCACTAACAGATGGTCTATGTTTTCACTTCAGAGGTTTTCTTCTGCGCAATCATGAGTTACTGGGGGTGAGAGTGAATCCATAGCTTGCAACTGATGACATAAAATGGAACAGTGTATTAAAGTCCCCTTTTTATGGTGGCCATATGGCTCAGAGGTTTTGGTAACAGCTAATTAAGATATTTGCCTGTAGCTCCCCTGCCATCCCATCCCCATAAACCTATTCCTACTACTGCTTCAAAAATTTCTGTCCAGGCTACAGGATAAAAAAAGAAAAAGTAGTAATTAGAGGATGGTTCTTTAAGGATGCAGCAGCATTTTAGAAAAGGAAAAAAACGTTCTCATCTTATGCATTATAGTTTACATTCTCTTAAATCTTCCATAGGCTATGGAGATGAAACTCTCCTTTTGTCCAAGTGTTTCAGCTAAAGCAAGTTTTTTTGGGGGGCACATTAAAGAGGGGAGTTTCTGAGCATCTGGAAAAATCAGTTTCTGCCATGTATCAGATTTAAGGACCTGAAGACTCTCTGTTCCAGACTAATGGATCTTGAGCCTTTCTTAGACTGCCACTCCCTGACAAGTGAAACCAGGCACCTCTTCTCTATAGATGTTCTGTAAAGTTGAGCCTATCTATATACATACATATACATATATTTAATTCTCTCTTGGTAATGGATGGGAATTCTTGAAATGCATGGAGTTTGTGATTTTCCTGGATTATTAACTCTGCAGACTGCTCAGATTTTGAGCACCATCTTTGTTTCCTCAAAAGAAACTTCTTACTATGTAAAGAAGCTGTTGTGACAGGCATTAAGAAATCTGTTCTCTGTTCAGCAATCTGTCCAGGAAAATGGTTTCTTTTTATTTTAGCAATTTATAAGTGTGTATTAGGAATGTCATATTGTCTGTTTCCAGTAAATGAGTCTTTGTGAGTGCTCTGTAGATGTTGTATAATTAACAAACAAATAAATAAATAAATGTCAAGTAGGAAAACCCAACCAAAACAAAGACTTCAGAAGCTAAAAAACAGTTGAATATTTAAAGCAGGGAAAAGAACAGACTAATTGACAGCAGGAAAGTAAAATGATGGAACTCCTATAGAAGTTCAGGTGCTTCTTAGGACTAGTGAGAAGAAAAGAGAATTTCTGCTTGTAAATATAATGCTGAAGGAATTTAGTACTGGTGCAATTGAAGTGATTAATTTTGGTATAGGCTTTTTGGATTAAATGAAATTCACAACATTTTTATACTGGCTCCTAATAAAGAGAATTAGCACAAGAGGTTTCCCTAAAGCAAGCAGATCATGCTCACTACTGGTTTAGCTTTGATTTTCTGATTGTTACACACACTGCAGAGTTCTTCTCCTGGGATTCAACTTTCCAATCACACACACAGAATTTAGTAGGGCTCAGTCCTTGGGGAAAGAACAGTCCAAGGCAAGCATTTCATGTGAGCCTGGCAAGGTAATTGTCTCCTGCAGCTGTCAGGACTAATCATTCAATGGAAACCAGGCCCCAGCATTTGTGGTAGCCTGAGGGCAAGCAAAATATCAATTGGGCTACAAATCAAGAGTGCAGCATCCTCTTGCACCATGAATCAGTTAAATGAGACAAGCAATTCAAGTGCTAAGTCAACATGGTCTGTATAAACAAGAGTTTGGAAACTGTATTTCAGCAATTTGCTTCACCTTGTTTTTAAAAGGCAGCTAAAAGAGAGAGAACATGGATAAACTGCTCGGGTTGCAGAAACTAATTTTGATAAACTAACCATAATTGACATCTTCACAGAAATTCTAGCTCAATATAGAATTTATTTTGGGTGGGAAAAGTTACCAAATTTTAAAAAGCCTCACTCCTTCATTTTTTTTTCTCATTTAACTGCATTCCCAAAGCAGAAATTACATGGCAGACTAGATTGCACTTAAAATCTGCTCTTATTCATCTGCAAGCAAGCACTGGGTATCCTTGGGCACTTGTGATTTGCAGATGAAAGAAACTGGAATCAGCTTTGCAAAAAAAACCCCAAACCAAACCAAACCAAAAGCTTTCTAAGAAGGGAAATCCTTATGACAAGAAGCTGACAAAAGAAACTTGGCAATTTTACCTCAAGTTTCCCCTTCAGCCCAAATTCACATTTAAGGGTAGGTGAATGCAAACCAGAAGAAAATCAAAACATAAATCTTGGGCATTACTAAAAGCAAAACAGTGATGAGTGCATGATTAGTGTTTTGCACAAAGGCAGCAGTGAAGAGTTCTCAACAGATTCCATTCCTGGTCATAAAGGGAATAAAAGATAAAGCAAAATGAGCAGTATCAAAATCAGATGCAGGAATCTCTTTTCTGGATATATGTCTCCTAAGGTGTGGTACCCATGCCCTCATCCAGACGCTTTGCAGGTGGTTCTTGAGGCTGTGACATGGTGAAGAGGAGGAAAGTATGAGACATGCCATATTTACTGCTATTTTGGAGGAACCCCTTCCAGTCCAGCATAGACAGGTATGGCTGAGTAGCATTTCAGCTTTGAAACCAGAATTGGAATAGAAAGACCCAGATATAAAAATAAATGTTAGAAAAGAAAAAGCCTAACCAACCAAACAAACAAAATCAAACAACCAGAAAAACCCCAAACAAAGAAAAAAAGCACCCCAAACAAAAAAACAACCAAACCAAAAGTGAGGTTCTCTATATAAGTGGCTTTTTATTTAGACCAGGACACCACTGAGCTGGGGATGAGAGGTATAACAGTGGGTTGATAAAGCGTAGATCCTGCCTAAACCTCCTCCCATATCTGAAGCAAATCATTCACATCTACTGTCTGTCTGGCATCACTGGTTCTCTTTCAAGGTAAATATTTTCCTTCACTGACAGATCCAGTAATGGGAACCCAGCCCACTTGCACCATCTCAAATAGGTGATACCTGTGTGTTTCTATAGTGCACATTTGTAACAGAGCAGTGCTCCAAACACATTCTCCTCTGCTGCACTGCTCCTGCACTGATGTAAGTCCAATACTTCTCCTAATTCTTGTTTTACACTGAAGGGAGAGTAAGAGTCCTAGAGTTTCTAAACATCATGCTATCAACATACTGCAGACTGTTGACTGTAAGTGCTGGATGAGAAAAGTGCAGCCCTGGGCACCAGTTTTGAATCATCAGATGGAGCTTTAAATAATCATAGCATCCACATCTCATTTGCAACCAAAGATGAAAGAGAGTTCAGAATAATGGGGGAAATAGATGAGGTTTGGGAGACTGAGGGGGTTGTACCTTCCCAGGCTTAAAGTTGAGCATTACTGTACAATCACAATAAACTAACATCTCTATTTTCAATGGGAATAAAAGAAAATTAAAATATCATAGCATAGAAACAGGTGAAAATATTGACTAATATGACTTTGGAATTTAATCTATATTTAAGAGTATAGGGAAGCTTTGTACCTGATGTTTTTGTTGCTGGAGTGTCTAGAGCTGGCTAAAACAAAAGCTTTTAATATGTACTTTCAGGGGAGAAGAAAAGAAAGGCTCATCCATTTTAATTGAATACAATTAATAAAGGTTTTACTTTTAAAATTCTTTTTTCTTTTATTTCTCTGGCCATTGCAGGGGGACAGCCAAATGTACTACAATTTAAGTGTCTGAAATGCATGTCTTCCACTTCCAAAAGGCAGAGTTTCATAAGGAAGAGAACATTCAGCTAATGTTTCCTATGAAACCATAGGAAGTTATGCTTGCACTCCCCTTGTAACACACATGACAGCCTGTTAATAAAAGGAAGAAGTCAATCTGTGTGCTTTGCATCATCCACACGAGCAGGAGTTCTGTACGAATATCATCTGTCAGGTCTTTAAAATGCAAAGCTGATGCAAGCGTATCAGCCTCTGCTGTGGCAGAACTGGATGGAAGAAGATGTCAAGTAAACATCTTTATCAGAGAGGAGGGGAACTATGAGGTTATTGCTTGCAACTTGCTCAAAGTTCTGGGAAAGGGGTAAAGTCATTCGAGCCGGATATCTGTGCCGGCTCCCCTCTCCCTCTGACTGCCACTTGATTCTAGACGTGAAGAACAGACAAAAACTTATCATTGCCAGTGTCTTTAAAGATGCCCACACATGTTCCCTGCAGACCAGAGAGAGGGGAAAAAAGTCCATTTTGTCTGGACAGGTATCAGTTTTAAGCTTGTCTTATCATCACACACCCACCAAGCTCCCCTTGTGGGAGCAGGACTATCGCTGTACAGTGTGCAGGGTGAACTCCAGCTCTCCCTTCTGAGAACTGATAAGAAGGGATGCATGAATTGCCCTTTTCAGCCAAGCTCACCGTGTGCAGCCAATCTTTATCTCCAGTCTTAAGGAAGGAAAAGCAGAAACCAGCTAAAAGCCTTTCTTTCCCCTATTCTCTGATATTCTATAAGTCACATTGGGAGATTAATATTGCAATCCGTCCTTCCTCCTCCTCCCCCTACCCCCTAAAAATCCCTGTTGTGACTAAGCAGCCTGATAAACTTCAAAATAAAAACAGATGTGGCAGGAAGAATGATTTACAGACTCTCCCCCCTCCCCAGGCTTTGGTTTCTGCATAGTGCCAGGGTTGGGGCTGGTTTTTGGTTTTTTTTTTTTTTTTTCTTTTATTGTCCACCTCCAATTATTGAACCTATTTCTACTTCCAAATTCAGACAGGAAGGGAGGTGAGAATAATACCCAGACTTGGAAACACCAGCATGGGAAAAGTGAAGTGCTACTGCAATACAATGGAAACTGCCAGACATACAAACTGATGACTGCAGTTAACAGATGTGAAAGAGGAGGAAAAAGAAGTTACATAGAAAGGTAGGAGAAAGGAACCCCCAAATTTCCTCCCTTTTTTCTAGTAGAAAGTCAATACAAGAATTTAATTGTATTAAGTAAACTCTTTATTGGTCAATAAGCAGAAAATGAATGGAACTGGAGCAAGTGGAAATGTTGAATTAAAAATTAGAGACACGAAGGGAAGATTAGAAATGCTCAAATGTCACCTGAAGAGGGTTGAATGCCTTTGTAATGCATTCCAGGATCTTGCAGCTATTCCCAGTCATGTGTGAAGGAGGACTGATGAAGACAGGTACATGTATTTGAAAAGCTTGGAACACAAACCCATGGCAGGGAAATGTGGATCAGTGGTACAGATTCATTTTAACACCATCTATTAAGTGACTTGCAGTCTTGGGATACTTAGCTTTGAAAGTTTAGCTTCAAGTACCTTAAATGGGGAAAGGTTAATTCTAATCACTGGTATTTGATCATTAAAATCTCCACTGGATAGCTGTATATGAAAAAAAAAAAAAGAAAAGAAAAGAAAAGAAAGAAGAAAAAAAAAAGGCAAATAGTCTTACAGCTGCATTCAGGACCTTGTGGTAACAGAGAAATCTCTTCTTTTAAAGTTTTGGGTTTTTTTTCTTTGTAAAATTTTATTTCATATTAAGCATCCCCAAAGCCACATGGAAGTGTCCCTAATCAGCACCTACGTAAATCACCAAGAAACTGTCTCTATGAGAGTAGATTTTGCTGGACAACAGCCAGGAGAGGAGGTGCTCGAACTTGAGGCAGTTGCCTGCCTTTAGTTGCTGGTGTCTGTGTGCTGGTTCAGCTCACGTGCTATCTAGATTGCTTTGCTGGCTTTCTAGCATTTCATGCCTGTTTTCACTCAAGTGTTTATTTCTATAAACAGTCCTAACCCTAGAAAACAATATAATGACATCCTTCCTGGGGGAGGAGGGGGGAGAGGAGTTTCCTCAAATTACTCAGGAGGGTTTCCGCTGGCTTTTTATTTTCAATAATCCAAGAGGTAAATGGCCGCTTTTGAACTCTGCCCTCTGCCCTTTTTCTTTTGCAGCTTGGGCAAAGATCAAGCCCAGAGTCAAAAGTGTCAGCAAAAATGGCTGTGGTACGCTTGTGCTTTCCTTTATGAAAGTCCTCGTGATTATGTTTACAGAATTCATTATAAACTCAGGGTCCAGATTAAAAGCAAATGTCTAAGTGTCCTGTGGGGAATTAGAGGGTTGAGGATGCAGCTCCTAAAAAGATGCGTGGGATCAGCAAGGGTTGTGAGCATTAGCAGGGAAAAGGGAGCAGAGTTGTGCTAAAGGTGAAGCCTGGACATGGAGGTCACCAAGAGGACTAGAGGTAAAGGTTGAGGAGAATCAAAAAGAGTGAGAAAGCACTTCACATCAAGAAGACAACCAAACAATACAAGATCTATCTGTTCAGAGTGGGTACACAGCTCTGGCAACATCCAATCGTGGTAGAATCACTGATGAACTAAAAAAAAAAAAAAAAGTCATCTATTCAGACAAAATTGAAGCAGTCCAAGTCAGAGAGAGTTTACCAGACCGTGTTGAAAAGAGCACTCATCAAAATCTGCACTGCTAGGCTCCTTCTGAGCATGTAAAAGAGGCTTTTGAGCTGCAGAGAAAGGCAGCATAGGTGAGGACAAGCCAACTACATGCCTGTTTATTCACTGTTCCTACCACTCCATCCTCTAGCAGCAGCTGAATGCTGCCATCCCATCTTTGTGCTGCGTGCAAGGCCTCTGTGCCACAGACCCAAGGGGTAGTCCAGCAGTGGCATGTCCTTTCAGATTATTGAGTGGCATTTTTCATTTTGAAGAAGGATCTGGGAACACCAGAGAGGCAAATAGGCTAAATAGGTCCTTTTTCTTCTGAAAGAGCTTCATAGTAATTACTGCTGACAGAAGTCCTCTATAGTGGTAAAGTCTCAGGAAGAACTGGAAACCATCTTAGAGCTGATTAACGTGAGGTGTTATCCCTGACCCCTGTCATGGAGAGACCCTCTCTATATCCAGCATCAGTGATAGGGAAGTTGTGGATATTAGTTGATTTAGGATAGGATTTGGAGGAAGTGGATGAAAACTAAGCTGCTTTAAGTTAGTTCCTGAAATGTCTCTAGATAACTTGTTTGCTTTTTTTGTTCTATTCTGAGGCTGTCAGTGCAACTGTTCAGAGAGCTACTCATGACAGGGTTCGAATCAAATAGTTGTTAAGCTTTTGATGTGGTTAGTTGGAGATGTCTGTGGTGAACTTGGGGTTGTGTCCACTGCTTGGAGTCCTCCTGAACAAAGCTGCTTTGGATCCTTCTACCTTTTCTACACACAAGTGAGTATGAGCCTGACACTGGGAACATCCTGGAGAATCTCTTGCAGTTGCCTTACTTGCTAATACATAAGAAGATGAAAAAGCCCTGCAGTACTACAGCGTGCTTACATTCTGCACAACAACCCCTAGGCACTACTATGTGCTGTAGAATCATAGAATGTCAGGGGCTGGAAGGGACCTCCAAAATTCATCCGGTCCAGCCCCCCTGCCAGAGCAGGATCACCTAGACCAGAACACACAGGGATGAGTCCAGGTGGGTTTTGAGTATCTCCAGAGAGAGAGACTCNTCTCCTTGTAACAGAGCTGTTCCATTCCCTTAATCATCCTTGTGGCTCTGCACTGGACACTCTCCAGCAATTCTATGTCCCTCTTGATCTGGGGGACCCAGAACTGGACACAGTACTTCAGATGTGGCCTCATCAGGGCAGAGTAGAGGGGCAGGAGAACCTCTCTTGACCTACTAACCACAGCCTTTCTAATACACTACAGAATGGCACTGCCTCTCTTGGCCACGAGTGCATATTGCTGGCTTATGGTCAACCTCCCATCAACTAGGACCCCCAAATCCTTTTCCCCTTCAAACTGAAGGACTATCTTGTACCAGATGTTCTCTTTTTGCTTTAAGTTGTGCTAGAAATCTCATTTCATGCAATTTAGCAACTGTAGCATAACCTACACATCTTTAAACATATTTGATTTCATTTAAGTAAAATGGGCAACTGTATAGCCCCGAGAGACTCTTTAATGGGTCACTCATCCATCAGGTTAGTGGGCAATGGGCTGCTTGTCCTTTGTGGATTGTTTGTACTCTTACAGCACAGCATCCTTCCATTTTTCCCTAGAGCTGCTTTGAAATGGTCCACATTTACCAAGGATATATTCAGATTTCACTTTATCCTGGCTGTCAAACTTTGTGTATTTTTCCAATGTCAAACAGATTTTAAGATGGAGGAAGGAGATAATGTGATGATAAAAAGACTCGACCGATTTAAAGGTAGCTTTTAAAATATTATATATAGCACAGGACAATTTACTTTCTTTTTTCTTTTTTTTCTTCCCAAAAAACCCAACATTCCAGCTGAGTGGTAGTGGAACCTGGATAGAGTGGGTCAGAAACAAACTTTCATAAAGAAAATGTGCGTGTGTCCTTACTCAGGAGTGCATGTGCACATGCATGGACACAATCAAGCATGTGGGGTTGTGGTGTTTTTTTGTTTTTTTTTTTTTCCTCTAAGGCACATTTTTAACTTTCTTTTCTCTCAGCTTGTAAAACATGATTTTTATTCTTCCTTTAATGGCCTGGGCTAATTACTCACCGTGACCTTTGACCTTCAAGTGCCTTCATTTATGGTAGCGCATTCCTTTCAACAGAAACATATTGGCTTGGTTTTACAGGGTGCTGATGTCTGGCCTGGCAGCTCAAGCCTCAACAGCCCTACCAACCATCTCCAGTGCTGCCTGGCTGTAGGAGGCAAAAGCACCATCCTGTTGCAGGCCAAATTTCTCATAAACACTGCCAAAGTCTCACCTGAGCAACTATACCAAGATTTGCTTTAGACAATAAGATTCTACCACTGAAATGTAGCTCAGGCAAAATTGCTGCTCTGGCAGGGAGGTTGGAGTTGATGCTCTATGGGGGTCCCTTCCAACCCCTAACATCCCATGATGCTGTAAATCAGGATATACTTGGAAAGAAATCACATTTACATATGCATGAGCTAAATTAGGGGATGGAGCTGAGTTTAGCTGTACTGGCAGAAAGCTGCACCTGGTTTAATGCACCAAATTTTTGAGGAGATCTGGGTACTGCAGCACTGCACAGAGTTGGCTCTGTCAGTACTAGAGTTCTAGCAACTTTTGGTGAGGCAGCACTGCAGTATTTTCTCTAATTAAAATACCACATGGAAGACTTTCATAGTACTCATCACTTCCAAGAACCCAGTTCTACTCTGTAGGATTTAAGGGTAAAATACAGGGAGGAAAAAAAAAAAAATGTATCACAAGGTTAAATCCAAAACTGTTGCTAGAATTCAGGAGGAATTCTCTGTTGAAAACATCACAAAAAAAAGTTCTACCAAATACACAGAAGCTACAAAAAAAGTAAAGATCCAAGATTCTGGCATATCTATTACCAACATCAGCAGGGTCACACATTAGCAAGGAATTAGAGGTTGTCTCATGGTTGGGGAAATGAGACAGGTTTTAAGATATGCTTTTCATATTAACCTCTCCCCTTATCTTTGACAAATTGCTTAAAGTTGGAAGTTGGAAGTTGCTGAACCTTCTGGTCTAAGTTCTAAGAATCCTGAAAGCCCCACATTAACATAACTTTTAAGAGCAATGCCAAATCTGCTGAGAAAAGATACTTAAGCACGTGGCTGGATTATTAAATTATTAAATCAGAAGGGCAAGCTGAAAGGTTTGGGGTTTTTTTTCTGTACGAGTTTTTTGAGTGTGAAATAAATCCTATGTAAATATGTGAAGGGTGAGTATTGGAAGGATGGAGCCAGGCTCTGCTCAGTGATGTCCAGTGCCAGGAGAAGGGGCAACTGGTGCATGTTCCATGTGAACATAAGGAAAAAGTTTTTCACTGTGAGGGTGATAGAGCTCTGGAGCAGGCGGCTCGGAGGGGTTGTGGAATCTCCTTCTCAGGAGACATTAAAAAAACCCACCTGGATGTGTTCCTGTGTGACCTTCTCTAGGTGATCCTTCTCTGATAGGGTGGTTGGACTTGATATTTCAGTGTCCATTCCAACCCCTAACATTCTCTGATTCTGTGATATGTTCTGATGAGAAGCAGTGACATTAAATATACTGAAGCCATCCAAATGCAATGAGAGGAATACCAAATCAAACAGAACGGGGATGATGTGCAGCGCAAAATAGAAGTAGCTTTGTCAATCACTGCTTACCTAAAAGAGCAAGCCAGAAGAAAAAAATAACATGTAAAAGGAAATGTCCTCTGCTGAGATGGATTGCAAGAGAAAGAAGAAGAGCCATGCAGAAAACAAATGTGTTCCTAGGTGTTTTGCAGTAGTTACATAGTTTTCGTGATAAGTCTTTAAGCTTTTGGGTGATTTTTCTTGGGTCTTTCAGAGTCTTCTTTTATTTTTTTTCCTTCCTTGGCCTCCTCTGCACTAATAGAGCCTCTCAGAGAAAGACCATTTACTTGCTCTGTTGTCAACGCATCTGGACGTCTTGTCAAAACAATATAATTTTACTTTGTAACTTTTTGACACTGGTATTTATTGCACCTGTCTTTAGTCATGATTTATGACTTGTCTGGTGAGTATTACTCTACAGCTCCAAGTTTACAATACCAGATAAGTGAAGCATTTGAAGTCCCGAATGGGCTACAGATTTATAGAAGTGTATTTCTCTCTCCTCTTCCAAAAAGGGAAATTAAGATGAGCATTTTCTCCCTT
>VWZE01000938.1:961805-1035102 GCA_013396675.1 Eubucco bourcierii
GGTTGCTGTCTGGGCTGCATGTGCACACTGCAGGTTCATGTTGAGCTTTTCATCACCCCAGACCCCCAAGGTCCTTTTCCTCAGGGCTGCTCTCAGCCATTCACCACCCAGCCTGGAGTTGTGCTTTCTCATTTTGGGGTATATTCATAATCACTCCAATGTTTTCTGAATTGAGAACATCAGTTAGCACAGCTTTTATTTTGGGAGGTCCATTTCCGTAGCAACAGCTCATAAAAGATACTAAATAAAACTTAGATCTTTGCAGTTCAGGTTGATCTATGATGGATTGGTCAGTGCAGTGTGCTGACGGCTTTCCTGCAATGTGGCCTGTGTCTTTTTTATTATGTACATTCTTGGTGAGTGTTGGGGAGATTGATCCCATTCTGCTATCCAGATTTTAAAACAGATGTGTGTGTGTGTGTGTGTGTGTGTGTAAGGGGGGGAAGTGCTGTGGAGGGTGCAGGCAAGAGGTGCAAAACAAACAAACAAAAAAATAGTATCCTGAGAACCTGAGAAAAAGACTTGTGGGGAGACCGCTTTAGGTTTGTCAAAGAGCTCTGAGAAGTAGAATGGTGATATTGTAAAAAAACCTTCATGTAAGTCCTCTTCTTTAGATTTGTCAAAGAGAATTGAGGAGTAGAATGGTGATATTGTAAAAAAACCTTCATGTAAGTCCTCTTCTTTAGATTTGTCAAAGAGGATTGAGGAGTAGAATGGTGATATTGTAAAAAAACCTTCATGTAAGTCCTCTTCTTTAGATTTGTCAAAGAGGATTGAGGAGTAGAATGGTGATATTGTAAAAATGCCTTCATATAAGTCCTCTTCTTTAGATTTGTCAAAGAGGATTGAGGAGTAGAATGATGATATTGTAAAAATGCCTTTTTATATGGAAAGAACCTGTTGGTTAATAAGGCTAAATCTGGCAGGGAAAGATCAGTGTGATGAGCAAAAGGGGCTGCTAAGAAAGCAAGAGCTTCTCAAGGTCTTCTCTTCAAGAGAAGAGCAGATATTTTTCCAGCAGTGATGTTCTAGCAAGATAAGAGATTATTGGTGTTGGCAGGAGGCAACAGGGCAAGATTGAATCCTCTTGATGTCAAACTACACAACAGGTATTGCTTTCTAGATTTAAATTATATTCTTTGGTCAGGAAAGTGTCACTGAGATTGAGGGATTTAATTAAAAGTAGCTCTATTTCCATGTAAACACACTGAGGGGAAGCATTTCTCTTTGTTAATAAGCATTTCTGTTGGGAATTAAAGCAAAAAAATAGTTAAATAAGAAGGCCTGAAGGACAGTTGGCAGCCATAGGACAATCATTAACATTCATTTAATCCATATTTCATTCTTTCCCTTGCCTCCAGAAAACAACATTATATGGTCTTTTGTTATTTTTTTTTAAATATATGTAACAAATAAAATAAAACATTCTTTTATTTGTTATATACATAACCACATTATGTAATAGCATCATAACTTAAAGGCAAATTACAGAATATAATCACTTCTGACATCCAATACCTTGAATTCTTTCATCTTTCTCCCCCAACCATGAAGTGAAGATTCTGTAATTGTGATTATTTGGGTTAGTTTTGGGTTTGGGTTTTTTTTGTTTTGTTTTTTTTTTGCTTTGTTTGCTTGGCTTTAGTTCTTTACATCTGCTTCAAGCAACTGATGGCACCTAGTGATTTACTAGGCAGTTAAGTACAGTGTGGAATTTACTCTTGATATTCATCCACATGTTTTATGAATTTCCATATTTGAGCTTAAGCCTGGATTTTAAAGCCAGACTTGTTTTAATTCGTTTGTGTCTTAAACTCAATAGCAGTTTCTATGTTCTCCTGTCTTGGGAAACCTGAGTTGAATTGCTTAGCAGAGGAGAAAAGTGATCAGAAATCTCTTTTGCTCCCTAAAAAACCGTGCTGAAGTTGTGTAGCCAGCTGTTACTGAGAGCAAACTCCCATCAAGTTCAGCAGAAGGAGATTGCTGTAACGTAACATTAGAAATCATGAAAATCCCAATGGGCATAAGAAGGTGTTGAAGGGGGGTCAAGGAGCGTGATAGACATGAAAAGGCTTTTTTTTTTGCAGCTGGTTCCTTTCTCCTATCAACTGTACAAAGGCAGAGGAGGGAGAGGGTAGGCGGTAGAGACGTGGAGCTGGATTGTGAAAGGGACACGCTTTCCATCCATGTTCAGGAAACCAGGGAGACAAAAGGCATACAGCAGCAGGCACATGGCAAGGGGGCTTCAGAAAACAGGCTGCTTCCTCTGTTGTTTCCTCAGAAGCCCAGGATCCATCACTTAGTTTGTTTTTCCAAGGAAATAATTAAAGATGTGGATACAAAGAAAAAAAAAAATTAACAAAAGGCTGGCCCTTCCTTTTTCTTTTCCCTCCCCCTTTTTTTCCCCCTGCTTGCCTACTTTAAGGGAAATCATTTTCATACCCCCCTTCCGCTCTCCATACACAATGACAGCCCCAACACTGGGGCAGAGATTGGTTTACATCCCAGTAGAAGGGAACACTTAGGAAACCTTTGGCAGCATTATGGATTGAAGTGCAAGGAGATGGTTTTATCGGGAGGCTTCAAGGCTATTATTGTCCAAATAAACACTTGCTTTGCCAGACATGATCTACAGCTGCTGCACAGAGACCCTTGAATTTCATCTGAATTTCAATCTCCCTGTCCTTTTTGCCTTTCCTACTTCACTGTTTTCAGACCTGAATAGCCTTCTGTACTGGATTACTTCATTTTTTCCATCTTAATAGGCTTCGCTAGGCTCTGACTCCTGACTTCCTGCCCACGACTCTAGTCCCTACTTCATCCAGGTTTAGGAAGCTTTAATATGTTTGGAGTTTCTGCTTTTTTTTCTTTTACTGTTGCAGGAAGACAGGATGCTTCCCCAACCCTTGCAATCATGATGCAGCATTTCACTGCTACCCAGACCAGACCTATTTCAGCCCAGCAGAGACAAACTCCAAGACACATCTCCCCACACAATTTGCTTGAATAAAATAACAAGCAGCTGAGCCAAACTTTCCAAGAGAGTTGTTAAATCCTTATCATTTTCCACTTCCCCATAGCCATGCTGTTCTCTAGTCTCACAAACAGACCCACAAGGGACAAAGGACAGGAGAAGATTGGGGAGGGATTATTTACAAGGTCTTGCAATGACAGGACAAGGAGCAATGGGTTTAAAGTGGTAGAGGGGAAACTGAAACTGGATGTTAGGAGGAAGTTCTTTACAGTGAGGGTGGTGAGACACTGGCACAGGTTGCCCAGGGAGTTTGTGGCTGTCCCCTCCCTGGAGGTGTTCAAGACCAGGCTGGATGAGGCCTTGAGTGACCTGTGCTAGTGGGAGGTGTCCCTGTCTATGGCAGGAAGTTGGAACTAAATGATCCTTGAGGTCCCTTCCAACCTTACCATTCTATGATGTTTTGGTAACATCTCTACAGCATCGATTAAAAAAAAGAAACCAAACAACATTTTCACTGAAAAACTAATCCTGAGCATGTTTAAACAGAGACCTGCAGAAGGAGAACAGCAGGAATATGAGGGTTATTTTTTTTCCTTGAAAGTGTATTTCAGAAAGAAAGCATACCAGCAAACTGGCCAGGAATACAGAACTCTTCACATGATATCACCAGAAATTATCTTCCGTTGACTGCTTTTATTTTTTTTTTTTTTTAATTCTCTCCTTTCTTGCCTCTTCATCTCATTCTTGATTTTGAAACATTCTGAGGTTTAAACATCAAAAGTGCCTTATGAGGAGAGGCTAAGGGACTTGGGGCTTTTTGGCCTGGAGAAGAGGAGACTGAGAGGGGATTTAATAAATGTTTATAAATATCTGAGGGCTGGGGGTCAGGAGGGAGGGGACAGGCTCTGCTCACTGCTGCCTGGGATAGGACAAGGAGCAATGGATGGAAGCTGCAGCACAGGAGGTTCCAGCTCAACACAAGGGGCAACTTCGTTCCTGTAAGAGTCCCAGAGCACTGGCACAGGCTACCCAGAGAGGTTGTGGAGTCCTCTCTGCAGGTTTTCAAGACCTATCTGGATGTGTTCCTGTGTGACCTGAGCTGCATTGTCTGGTGCTGCTCTGGCAAGGGGGTCGGACTTGATGATCTCTTTGGGTCCCTTCCAACCCCTGACATCCTGTGAGCCTGTGGTCCTGTGAAAGTACACTCCTGGCTCCAGACACTTTAGCGTAAAACATCCTCACCCCCACAGCTGCTGAAAAATTGAATATTTCAACACTCTCATAGTGAATTTAGTCCAGTGCTTAACCTGAGCACCTACCCCTCACACCCTTGGGTACCAGCACTTCTCAGGAGCAAAGCCTCTCCATACCTCCTTACACTGATGACCATAGTGCTGAGCAAGACTTCACTACAAGCCCTTCTCCAAGGAGCCAGAACCAGTCAGAACTTGTAAGGAGGGTTGTATTGGCCTTTGATTTGCAATCTCATCGCTCAGCCCCACAGGCTCACCTGGCTATGAACCACCTATAACTGGGACCATTCTTTTCACTTCTTGGTTTGACTTATGAGTAAAATACCCTGAGAGTTGCTTAAAGCACTGTTGGACATTCTAATTATCATCCTTACAATTATACTATGTTTTTTTGGCACATGCAGAAACTGTTTTCTGTAATCAGCACAGGAAAATCAGCACTCCAATAAGGACAATCTTTCTTTGAACCTTCTAAGTATTAAACTGGGGATAGCAGAGACATTGATAGCTTAAATACTCTATCAGTGCTGTTCTGAAGTACTTAATGCTGTCATAATGATTAGAGGTGTAGGAAAAGATCTGGTAAATTGAGCTCCCAAGTTTTAATCCCTATCACAAATTCAGAAATACTTATTTCTAGTGTTTAATCTTGAGAGCTTCCAAGCTTGAGCTGCAAATCTTATATCCATAGTTGAGGAGTTTTGAATTTTGTCCCTAAACTGTGCTTTTGCTCCTGTGGGTACTAATCTGAGCCTTTTCCTTCTCCCACTAAGAGGGTTCAGACCTGTAGCCTTGCTGGAGAAGTATAAAGAAAGCCAAACCACTAAGTTCAAGCTGTTAACTGCTTGCTTCAGATTAGAGAATAAAGCACACATCAATTCCTGCCCAGCATAGAACCTCTCAGTAAAACCTTGTCCCTCACTCTTACACACACCTACCATGACAGGGTATTTTATGGAGTGGTTATTGCAGGTGACATTCTGGAGAGCAACTGTGTGGCTCGCAGCAAAGAGATCAGGTTTGAAAGGAGAGTTGGATTTTACCCAGTGTGTGTGCAGTTAAAGAGTTAATAAATTGGGATTTCTGTTCTTTGCACTCCCAGCCATTACCCTTCTTCCTGAGTTTTGTGAAGGCAGATTTTGCATCCCCACTACATGTCTGGCCCAGCAATAGTTTGTGCCGCTCCTCCAGAGGGATTTTACATGGGGATTTGTGCTGGTTTGAGGCTAATTGGAATATTTTAATGGACAAAATTATATTACAGGCTGTGAAAAGCAAACAATGGTGATGTCTGCTTCACTCATAGGCTTGCTGAGATGTATAAGATCAAGGACACAAACATAGATAACACAGACACAGAGTCCTGTCTCCGTCTCTCTGGCTGCTTGTGTGTCTGCTGGCCTCTGCTAACCTCACTAACCACTTTCCTTCTAGCCTCCCTGACAGATCCTCCAGACTCACCTTGCACATAAGGCAGACCCTGGGTAAGGTAGAGGGGTGGGAAGAATGTGGAAGGGTGGTTGGGAGCCCCTCCTGGGGACTCTGATTTCTGGGAGGGGAGTTGTGTTTCTGTATTACCTTTAACTTGTCTATGTCTGTAACTATTCCTGTGTGTTGTGTATATCTCTGCTTGTACATTGTGCTGAGCTGTAAACAGAGCTTCAGTACTTAACTTCCAGCCAACTGTGTTCTAGTCTGGGGGGATTTTACAGTGTGTGTGGGGGGTGCAGGTAACTCCCAAACCATCACAGGATTGTGTGTAGAGGCATCCTCAGCTGGTCAGTTCTTGGGTTGCAGTGTGGCTCCCTGCTGCAGAAGGTAGCCAGGTCTCAGCTCTCCGAGCGTGCAGGTTTTGTTTGTTTGCTCTACCTGCAAAGCAAAGCTTCATAAGTTTCGCCTTTCGAGCCTTAATCTTTAAGTTCCTCACTTTCCACCACTTACTCAAAAACTGAATGCAACATTTCTAAACCACTTCAACCTGATATACTCCATTTAACTTGCTAAATCTAAAGAAGCCTTTCACAGTTCTCCTGGTGATGGGCATCAGCACTAAATGTAGCATGTGGGAGCCCCTTGCTTCGAGTTTCCTTGGGGCATAGACAAGCTGCGTTGTTCCTACACCTTGATGAAACGATGAGACAAGAAGGAACCTTGTCTAACTCAGCCAACTTTGGGTCTGGGCTTCAAAAGCTGCTGTCAACCAGGAAAGGGTAGATGTTTAGACCATTAACATTTTCTCCTTGATTGGTCTGGAAAAATAGAGAGCCTTCCTTTCATGCTGGCAAATGCAATATACATATGCAAAATAAATAGAAGTTTAGTTTCTTTCTGCGCTGCACTATACTACAAATAAACAGACCTGTCCTTCATGGACACACCAGCAGGATTCCTCCAAATGTGGCATGACTTGCAGAACTGTAGGAGAGTTGTTACAGTCCTTGATTATGTCGTCAGCACCTCTCTATCTGTTTTCCCATGAAATTGAAGTAATTACTGCCTTAACGCATGCCTGTGGCTGAACTGTGATCCTACAGACAAGGATAATAAAACTGTCAGGACTTTTTGTTTGTGTGTCTGGCTCCATCTTTAAAACAATACCTTCCTGAGATACGTGCATGACTTTCATGCCACCTTGTGAGAGGCTTTCAGTCTATCAAAAAAATTTAAGGCACTGCAAGCAAAGACAAAGTGGTCTAAGCAACTTCCAACCAGAAATGCTCTCTTTTGTTGTTGTTGTTGTTTTATTTTGTTTGTTTGTTTCACGTTCCTCTTGTAGGACATCATAAGTCACTTGTCTTTGCTTGGTTTTTAGTAAGAACTCATAGTAGAATACTCTTATGGGGAGGTTTAAGTTGGACAGTAGGAAAAACCTCTCCAGAAGGGTTGTCAAGGTCTGGAATAGGCTGCCCAGGGCAGTAGTGGAGTTCCCATCCCTGGAGGGATTGAAAAGCTGTGTAGATGTAGTGCTGAGGGACATGATGGTGAGCTGGCAGTAATGAGGTAGCGGTTAAACTCAGTGTAAGGTTTCACCCAGCCAAAGTAGGTGAATCTTGTAGAGTAGGGTCATAGGTTGGACTCGGTGATCCTGAGGGGCTTTGCCAACCTGTATGTTTCTGTGATTCTGTGAAAGTGATTCTCTGACTGTATTGATATTCATTAATTCCATGAGCTATTGGTTTAAAATAAAACAAAGGAAGACCCTGCCAAGGTTTCCATTCCTATTATGGCTTCTCAATCTCTTTGAAATAATCTCAGCGTAGCACTGAAGCAGGCTACAGTTTTGAACACTGTTTAGGTTGGCATTCTCATCACTATGTCTTTCCTATGGCAGGGGGTTGGAACTAGATAATCTTTGAGGTCCCTTCCAACCTTAGGATTCTATGATTCTTGTATCATCTTGACTCCTTCTCACTCCATTTTGCAAGCACTACCATCTTGAAAACATCAGCTCTGACCCGAAACCAACAGTAAGCTCCATCTGATAATGAGGCTCCATGTACCTGTGTGGTCTGAGGTCAGGGAAATGGCTTGGAAGTGGGAAATCAGATGAAATTACATGATTCTTATCTTATTCCCCCTATAGAGGGCATGAGCTGCTGCTTTAGAAGTTGCTTGAAGTGAAAGGTAACTGGACAAGAAAGATTTTTCACTGAGTTTTCAGGACTTGTAGCAGATATTAGCAAGGGGCCCTAACACAGTTATTAGCTATGCAAGGCAATTGTTTATTTTTGCACAGGAACTAAAGGAGAAAGTATCTCTGCTTGTTTTCCTTTACTTAGCTAAAGAAATTGTATAGCTTTTTGAAAGGGTTAAATAATTTCCTCCTTTCCTGCACTCCTAAGGCTTTGCTTGCTTGCTTGTGCCTCTGTGTGTGTGTGAGAGGTTCCCCACTAACCACAGCTCTGTTTTCCAAAAGGAAATTAAAATGAAATACATCAGGCATGCTGGGACTTCACACTTCAGAGACTTATAAAGCAATATCGCCTCTTTAAATTGATTGTCACTTTAACTGCCCACAGCTACTCTTCAGGAAGGGAGCTTAAGGTTTTACTGTTCTTAATGGGACAATATCTCTCTTCCCAGGGCTTAATTTGGGCCCTGCTGAAACTCCTATTAAAAGCAGGACCATTAATATTTCATTAAAAATGCCTGTGATGGTAGGGGGACAACAGTGGGCTGCCTGCTGATCTACAGGAAAAACATCTTCTTCCCCTGGGAATGTATCAGCATCCCACTGTAAGATGGGAGAAAGTCCTTGAAGAATTAGATGTGTTCCTCTTTGCTATGTGCTCCACTGTGTGCAGTTCTGGAGCCCTCAGCACAGGAAGGACATGGAAGTGTTGGAGCCAGTCCAGAGGAGGCCACAAAGATGTTCAGAGGGCTGCAGCAGCTCTGCTGTGAGGACAGGCTGAGAGAGTTGGGGCTCTGCAGCCTGGAGAAGAGAAGGTTTCCAGGAGACCTTAGAGTAGCCTTCCAGTATCTGAAAAGGGCTACACGAAGGCTGAGGAGGGACTATTGACAAGTTCTTGTAATGACAGGAGGAGGAGGAATGGGTTTAAAGTGGCAGAGGGGAGATTGAAAGTGGATGTTAGGAGGAAGTTGTTTGCAGTGAGGGTGGTGAGACACTGGCACAGGTTGCCCAGGGAGGTTGTGGAGCACAGAAGCACCCAATGTGATCTTCAATCCCATTCTGTGCTTCTGTGCTCCACAAGCTCCCTGGAGGTGTTCAAGGCCAGGTTGGATGAGGCCTTGAGCGACCTGTTCTAGTAGGAGGTGTCCCTGCCTAAGGCAGGGAGTTGGAACTAGATGAGCTTTGAGGTCCCTTCCAACCTAAACCATTCTATGATCCTACGATTCTGTGTGTGAGTTATTTATGCATAAATCTGAGTGCATATTAATATTGAATTAATTGAATGCATATTAATATCTTCAGCTAATGTCATCTTTTGCACTTCTCTAATTGCAAATTCTAAGGGGTTATGACATCATACAGCATGAGAGATTGTCTTTCCAGAGTTTGTCTTCAAAATCAAGGACACTCTTGGGTAAAAGGTGACCTAAAAGGTGAGTTTTTATTCTGAGCTTGGCAAAGCAAACACTTTGTCCACCACAAGAGACAAAAAGAAACAGCAAAAAACCCCAAATGTGTGTGTTTGATAATCAGGTTCCAGAGGGCAACAGGGCTCTGGCAGGGTGGGTACAAGGAGCCAACTTGGTAACTTCAGCAATAGAAACAGGAACCTAGAGCAAACTGGTAGACTAAGGCTCCTGACCCATAACCAAGTGCCCCAAGAATATTAATTCTTAGAGATCCCATTTTATTCTTAACAAAATTGGGGGGGGGAAGTGAACTGAAAACATATCTGAACGTAAATATCTGTTAGCAGAGCCCCTGTGAGTACCAGAGCTGCCAGCTGAAGAGGAGACAGAGCCACAATGAGCACATTGTCCTGGCAGGATGAGGAATGGGATGCTCCTCACGCAGGACCACGTAGCCTGCTACCGTTGGAGTGAAAAATGACTATTTTGAAAGATTTTGTTGAATGTTAGATAGTTCAGGGACTGCTGAAACCCTAAGGACTCACAGTCAGACCCAGCAGTTAAGATTTGATTATTATGAAGGGTTATTTTCCAATTTTGAAGTTGTCAACATTTATTTCTCTTTGTGGGTTTGACACACATCGTCTTGGGAATTTATTTGATGGACCAAAGTTATCCCACCCAAACTAAGCCCTGTATAGAGATCTCCTTGCCTGTGAGGTTATTAAGTGACTTGCAGTGGTGTGGGAAAGAGTTGTGTGTTAAAACTACACTAGTGGGAGGTGTCCCTGCCTATGGCAGGGAGTTGGAACTAGATGATCTTTAATGTCCCTTCCAACCTTACCATTCTATGATTCTGAGTCTATGAAAACAATACCTGTCCAAGGAACTCAAAGTGAATATTTTACTGTGTTGTAAGACACTTGAAACTTGTTGCTACCATCACACCTAACATTTAGACCTGCCTTTTTTTGTTGAACAATTTTGTTGGTTTGTTTTTTTTTATCATCTGACTTTTGGGGCTAAACTTGTGTTCATAGAATCATAGAACAGTTTAGGTTGGAAGGGACCTCAAAGCACAGCCAAGTTCCAACCCCCTGCAACAGGCAGGGACACCTCAAACTAGAACAGGTTGCTCAAGGCCTCATCCAACCTGGTCTTGAACAGCTCCAGGAAGGTTGTGGAGCACAGGAGCACAGAATGGGATCAAAGTATCATCAGAATTCTGTGCTTCTGTGCTCCACAACCTCCCTGGACAACCTGTGCCAGTGTCTCACCACTCTCACTGCAAACAACTTCTGCCTAACATCCAGTTTCAATCTCCCCTCTGCCACTTTAAACCCATTCCTCCTCCTCCTGTCATTACAAGACCTTGTAAATAGTCCCTCCTCAGCCCTCCTGTAGATCCTTTTCAGATACTGGAAGGCCACTCCAAGGTCTCCTGGAAGCCTTCTCTTCTCCAGGCTGCAGAGCCCCAACTTTTGTGGCCTGTCTCCATAGCAGAGCTGCTGCAACCCTCTAACCATCTTTGTTACATTACAGCATCACATTGAAATCTTTTAGAGATCTCCCTTTTTTATAGCCATATCCATACTTTACAGGGCTGGATGTGGCTGTTGGTCATCCATCAGGGCTTGCATTTCCTGCATCTCAATGCATCAAACCACATCCAAGCAAGGACATTGGGGGGGGAAAAAAAAAAAAAGAAAAAAAAAAGAAAGATGTTTTCAAATTTTAGAAGCAAAGGCTTTAAGTGATAATTTGTGGGTTGGGTGAAGGCAAATATATTGACAGAGAAAAGGCTGCAGTATTGGGAGTTTTATTATCCTAAAGTCTCATTTCAAAGTTTGGGAATGTGGTTCTGGTTTATGAGTAGGGGGCAGAGGGTCGCTAGTAGGAAAAGAGCATTAATATAAATCATAGTTATTACAGAAATGGAGAGTAGGTTATATTTTAAGGTATTTCTAAGCCTCTAGCTTTAAAGAAATAGGAAATGACATAAACATATACACACAGAGATCCCAAAAGGAAAATACAATGTCCACTTAAGTGTCAAGGAAGGATGCTGGATCCATAGTGATATACTGCAAAAGTGAATTTTGTGTGGCAAAGCCATTTGAAAGGAAGTTGAGGCTTTTGTGCTACTTAATTTCCCTGTTCTTTCCCAGATATTTTCCTGGATAATCCAGCAAGAACTCAAACTCCAAGAGGCTCCTACCAGCAGAGTACTGGAGCACAATAGTGTTTATGGCACCTTGTCCTTGCCAGGGAACTCCTGCAGTGGAAATTTCAGTGCTCTGTGTATGGTTTGCCAGCAAAATGAGATGAAGATTGACCAGACAAACCTCTTCGAATAATAGGATAAGTGGAAAGGCTTTATCCAAACAAGAAACGTTCATTTTCCACTTGTGTGGTTTCTCTTCTTGTCCACACACTGCAAAACATATCTACCAGCAGTTCTGAAGCTTCCATACAATCATAGAATGGGAAGATTGGAAGGGACCTCAAACACCATCTAGTTCCAACCCCTTGCCATAGGCAGGGACACCTCCCACTAGCACAGGTCACTCAAGGTCTCCTCTAACCTGGCCTTAAACACCTCCAGGGAGGGAGCAGCCACAACCTCCCTGGGCAACCTGTGCCAGTGTCTCACCACCCTCACTGCAAACAACTTCCTCCTCACATCCACTTTCAATCTCCCCTCTGCCACTTCAAACCCATTGCCCCTTGTCCTGGCATTGAAAGATCTTGTCAATAGTCCCTCCCCAGCCTTCCTGTAGGCCTCCTTCAGATCCTGGAAGACCACTTCAAGGTCTCCTCAAAGTCTTCTCTTCTCCAGGCTGCAGAGCCCCAACTCTCTCATCCTGTCCTCACAGCAGAACTGCTGCAGCCCTCTGAGCATCTTTGTGGCCTCCTCTGGACTCGTTCCAACACTTCCATGTCCTTCCTGTGCTGGGGGCTCCAGAACTGCACACAGGACTCCAGGTGGGATATGAAGAGAGCAGAGCAAAGGGGCAGAATCCCCTCCCTTGCCCTGCTGCCCACACAGCTCTTACTGCAGCCCAGCACACAGTTGCTGTCTGGGCTGCACTCACACTACAGGCTCATGTTGAGCTTTTCATCAACCCAGACCCTAGGGTCCTTTTCCTCTTTTTCCACCTCTTTTCTGTTCTTGGAGTCATTACTGGGACAGGTACTGTTGTCTCTTTTCCCACCACTTGCCTCAGGAAGGAGCTCTAATGTACCTTCTGGCAGAAGCATGCTGCACTGGAGGAGGGGGAATGGGATCCAGCATGCTTGTTGGGGAACACATCATAAAACCAGACCTAGACTTCAGTACTTCAACACTTGCATTATTGCGTATCAGGAGCTGGCAGCACATTTATGTCTTTGTGGCCAGACATATATGGACTTTATTTTTGTGAGTATAGATGGTGATGTGTGTGAGCATATTTCCTCTTCTGCCTGCTGAAATCAGTGACAACACAATCAGTGTTATCTTTTCCCTGGAAGAAAATGTCTGGTTCTCGTGGTAGAGGAGGATGTATCCAAGTTTAAAAGCATCACAGACATCTATAAAACCTCAAACCTAGAAGATGAATCAGAACTATCACAGTTGTTTGGGGGATGGTTTTTTTTAAATCAAAAAGGCAATCAAACCACTCTAATGCCTCCTGGAAGCCTTCTCTTCTCCAGGCTGCAAAACCCAAACTCTGTCAGCCTGTCCTCATTGCAGAGCTGCTGCAGCCCTCTGAGCATCTTTGTGGCCTTCTCTGGACTGACTCCCACAGTTCCAGGTCCTTCTTGTGTTGGGGGCTCCAGAACTGTACACAGTACTATTTAGTGAAGTCCTCAGTTTCATGGCCTCCTGAAATCTTAGTTTTAGGCAAGCAAGATGCTGTAATCAGTATGTGCTGTTCAGAGTCTGATCTGAAAGGCTGAGCAGTGCTGCAGCGACAATGCTCTCTGGAGTCTTCGCTGAATTATCAAGAGTGGTCTTTGGATGCTCTGGGTCTCTGCAGCCTGGAGAAGAGAAGGTTTCCAAGAGACCTTAGAGTAGCCTTCCAGGATCTGAAGGGGGCTACAGGAAGGCTGGGGAGGGACTACTGACAAGGTCTTGCAATGACGGGACAAGGGACAATGGGTTTGAAGTGGCAGAGGGGAGATTGAAACTGGATGTTAGGAGGAAGTTGTTTGCAGTGAGGGTGGTGAGACACTGGCACAGGTTGCCCAGGAAGGTTGTGGCTGCTCCCTCCCTGGAGGTGTTCAAGGCCAGGTTGGAGGAGGCCTTGAGTGACCTGTGGTAGTGGGAGGTGTCCCTGCCTATGGCAGGGGCTTGGAACTGGATGATCTTTGAAGTCACTTTCAATCTAAACCATTCTATGATTCTATGACTGCAGAGGAATAGCAAATGATGAAGGGGTGAGAGAGATCAGAGACAAAAGGGATGTTTCTTCCTATGATATCTGCCCCTGCTGTTAGTTGTCCCTCTGTTCTCCTCTTCAGGAAAGAGAGGAGAGGTAGCACACATCAGTAGCATTAAAAAAAAAAACCCAAAACTAAAACCAACTACTCTCCATTCTACATTATTGCAGAAAAGTAATTAAAATCCTAGCTGCTGACTCTTTCCCTTGGGATCAAATTTTTACTGGAAACGAAAAGGAAAGGTGGTTGAACTGTGGAAACATTTACCAGCTGCAGGTATAATACTGTGTCTGTTGTCAGAGTGAATATTTCATTGGTTTATTTCTGGAGGATTATTTAGAGGGTTGTGGTCTTACATCCAGGTCTCACAAAAAAAAAAAAAAAAAAAAAATTAGCCTATGAGGTGTGCCTTCTTTCTACAGAATAGTGATTTGTTATGTGTTTGTCTGAGTTAAATATAGCAGCCACTCACTCTGCACAGTACAATATTTTATCCTGCTAACTTTCGAAAAAGAAAAGAAAAAAGAAAAGAAAAAATAATTCTTGTTTGTAGAGATGAAAAAGTCAGCAGAGAAGCTACAGCTCCTAGAGTTGTTTCCAGGCTTGTTCAGGTGCTCATTACTGTCTACAACTACCTGAAGGGACATTGTGGTGAGGTTGCTGCTGGGATCTTCTCACAGGTAGTTGGAGAAAGAACAAGGGAGAATGGCCTCAAGATGAGGTTGAGGAGGTTTGGACATGAGGAAAAAGTTTTTCGTGGAGAGAGTGGTCAGGGGTTGGAATGAGCTGCCCAGAGAGGTGGTGGAGTTCCCAGCCCTGGATGTATTTCAGGGTGGTTTGGATGTGGTGCTTGGGGCTATGGTTTAAGGTGAATCTTGTAGAGCAGGGTTCTAGGTTGGACTTGGTGATCCTGAGAGACTTTGCCAACCTGCATGTTCCTGTGATTCTGTGTTGTAAAATTCAATAATCAAGCAATATAATCAGACAGTTTCAGGTATGTTTTGGTGCTCTCTCTTGACTATTTTATTGCTAATGGTGATCCTTGCTCCAGTGAAGTATTCAGCTTTGGAACTGATCTGTCTGAGTCCCATTTCAATGTGGGAGATGTACCTGGACAGCTGATGGCTCCATTTAGTGTCTGGTAGCAATCAATATGAGATACAAAGGAAGCAGCACAAGCAAATAGTGAAAGTTTGGCAGTACAGTTGTTATCACAGAACATCAGGGGTTGGAAGGGACCTCCAAAGTTCATCCAGTCCAACTCCCCTGCCAGAGCAGAATCATCCAGGGCACTCATGCTCTGAGCTGGTTTCTGTGTGTGGAACTGGTCTGTGCCTCCAAGGTGACTTGTTGAGCACTACAGAAGAATTAAATCTTTAAGGAAAAAAAAAAAACATTTAGTTGGGGATCATTGAACCTACTTTGATTTCATGAGTGGGAAGAGAAAAAAATCCATATGACCTAACTAATGTTTGCTTGTCTTGCCAGAAGGTCTTGTATCACACTGCTGCTGCTGCTGCTTGAGGCTGACAGCTGTGGGCATCCAACAGATCTCGAAGGGACCCAAAGACATCATCCAGTCCAACCTCCCCTGCCACAGCAGGACCAGACAATCTAGCTTAGGGCACACAGGAACACATCCAGACAGGTCTTGATAGGCTCCAGAGAAGGAGACTCCACAACCTCTCTGGACAGCCTGTGCCAGGGCCCTGGGACCCTTAGAACAAAGCAGTTGCCCCTTGTGTTGAGCTGGAACCTGCTGTGCTGCAGCTTCCATCCATTGCTCCTTGTCCTATCCCAGGCAGCAGTGAACAGAGCCTGTCCCCCCCTCCTGACCCCCAGCCCTCAGATATTTAGAAACATTGATTAAATCCCCTCTCAGTCTTCTCTTCTCCAGACTAAGCAGCCCCAGGTCCCTCAGCCTCTCCTCATCAAGCAGTGCTCCAGTCCCCTCCTCATCCTCATAGGCTTCCACTGGACCCTTCCCAGCAGATCTCTGTCCCTCTTAAACTGGGGAGCCCCAAACTGAACACAGGATGAAGGAACTTAACAAGTCATGTAGATGACAATTTCATATTTTTAGCAGTATTTGGAGTATTTCCTTAAGATACCTTTTTTTTTGGTTCTTGAACACATCAAATTTTCTCTAGCTATGAGTAGTCACTGCTGCTGCTGCAGGAGGCTTGAGTTGTGCTTACAAGCTTGGCTGGGAAATACCAGCTTAATAGCAGTATCTCTGAATGACATCCAGCAGAGATATTTATTTTTCCTCTACAAGATTTATTTGGCTCCCATCCAGGGCTCAGCCTTTTCCCTGTAACTGCTTGAATTTTCCTGGAGTTGCCCACTTTCCTTGACTGCCTGCATTCAGAGCTCTGGCTCGAGCAGCCAAGTACAGCTCTCTGCACAAAGTGGCCTGCCATTCATTTCAGATAGCTTTTGCTTAAGAAACCAGGCTGTGTCTCATTTCATACCCTCACTGTGCAACACATATTGGCACGCTGAGGTTTCTTCTTAGATACAATTTCTCCTACCATCCTTTAAATTCTCATTGCAGCTTGTAGTGGGATAAAGACACACAGAAAAGTGCTGCTGACTTTGGGCATGAGGCTGTTGACTTAAGCTAACTGAGTTACATGTTTTGGTTTAATAATTACAACCTATTTCTCTTGCATCAATTTAGTGGACCCTACTATTTTCTCCCACTGAAGCCCAAAAAACTATTTACAAGGCTCAGTGCTCCTCAGGATAAATACTAATGTGATACTCTAATAATGGGAGTCAGTGCAAAGATCATGGATTGATTACTTTTTTCCAATGATCTTTGAATCATGACTGTGTAGTAAAGACAGTGAGACTCTGCAGGTTGGAAAGAGGGAGAGAAGAAGAGAGATTCCCCTTTTCAAGGCGCAGAAATGTTCCTCAGTTCACATCTAAGTGAAAATGATACTGAATGAAATAAGAAGTGAATCTCCAATAGTTCTTTAGACATTAGAAGCTATAAATGCACTTGCATCTAGATGCAGATGCAATGACAGGAAGAGGGGTGGACAGAATTGACATTTACTCTGGATAGCTGCAGGTGAATGTGTTATTTCCTCTGTTCCTTGTCTAGGGAATCACATCACACAGAATGATGAACAGCATTTAGGATAGGACAGAGGCTGTGCTGAGCCCAGGAGGATCCTCACAAACAGGTTCTCTGGAAGCAGATAAAACTTAGAGCAAACAGATTGACCTCACCAAAGCCCCCAAAGCCTCTGATATTGCTGTTATCTTTGGTAAAGATACTCATAGCTGAGAAAAGAAATTGGTTCTGTTAATTGGATTTCTCTGGAATAAGGAGAATGAGAGTTTCATCATGTCTCAAATTTTCCTCCTGGTTCCAGACAGCTGTGATAATGGAAATGGGGGGGAAAAAAAAGAAAAATAGTTATCTAGTAAGTGACCTGAGAGGTGTGATTTCTACACCAAGGGAGCTACTTTTGTTGCTCTCTGCTTTCTGCACCAGTTTTCTTTTCCCTACTTGATCAAGAGCAGCCCTGTTATGAGCCTGCCATTGGGTGTGACGATGGTATTCTGCCTCCCTAAGTGAAGTTAGCAGGAGTTAGCTTTTCTATCTTTGCCATTTAAGATTTAAAGTTGCACTAGACCTCTTACTTAATCCAGGGGAAAGTACCATTAGCAGGAACATACTTTGGTTTGCAGTTTATTTTTCTCTGCTTTCCCTTCAAACAAACCAACATTTTCTTTGATTGGTGCTACTGAACCTAAGGTTGGTATTTCTCTGGAGTCTCCCTGCCAGCCCTGGTGGGCTGGATGGGGTTTATTACAATAAACATAATGATGTTGGAAATAGCTGGAGTGATACCAAGTTGTGGGCTACTTATTTCTTAATCAGGCTCATTAAATAAACAAAGCATCGGGGCTGAAAAGTGAAAATTTAATTATCTGTTCATTATCCAAAGCTGCTATTGAATCATGAGCTGTGAAAATTGGAGGGGGGGTGGGGGGGTGGAAATCATGGGATTTCATTTTAAAATGTTGTGTATTAGTTTTGGAAGGAGAATCTACTGATGTGGCATGAAGGTAGCAGTGTGTGAATCAAGAGATATCCTGGATTAAGGCTGTTCTAAAATCTAGATTCCAAAACAGAATTATGACTGCTTTGCTCTTTCACTTGCTGGTAGTTTTCCATAGATTATGTCTTGTTCCATTCAGGAAATGTCTGTGCTGCTGAGAACAATCCATGATTTGAATTTCGTATGATGGGCTACATGAAGAAGACCTTTGCAGGACTCTGGAACTCATAGAATCATGGAATCACAGAATAGTTTGGGTTGGAAGGGACATCCAGAGGTCATCCAGTCCAACCCTCCTGCAGTCAGCAAGGCACCATCCACTAAAACAGGTTGCTCAGAACCTTGAGTAGCTTCAGGGTCAGGGCCTGATTCAGTCTTACAATCTGTCTGACTCCTCCAGACACAGTTGTACAGTAGTATCTCTCAAGGTTTCATTGATTTAGACTGGATGTTAGGAGGAACTTCTTTACAATGAGGGTGCTGAGACACTGGCACAGGTTGCCCAGGGAGGTTGTGGCTGCTCCCTCCCTAGAGGTGTTCAAGGCCAGGCTGGAGGAGGCCTTGAGTGACCTGTACTAGTGGGAGGTGTCCCTGCCTATGGCAGGAAGTTGGAACTAGATGATCCTTGAGGTCCCTTCCAACCTTACCATTCTATGACCTCTGATTTTTGGGCTGGATGTGTAGTTCATGGACCAAAGCTGATCACTTCTGGACTATAAAGATACAACCTGTGCAATTCAGGGCACCGACAGGGTGTGCAAACCTCTTCCAGCAGCATCGCTGGCTGTTGTTTCCTTTTGCTGCAAAGCCATTGTGATCAGAAACATCCAGGGGTTTAATCCCACTCCACAAAAATCAACTTTGTTAGGGAGGAGGGAAAACTGCTTCATATTTAGAGCTCTTTTCCCTCTTCTGTGGCAAACATTGGCGTTTTTATGTGCATATCCACACACACACATATACATAAACACATAAATACATATTGTTTTTGCCCAGCTCTGGGAAAAAAAACAAAACCAACTTCTGCATCTGGTGCACGAAGCCACACTTACCACTAGCTGGAGAGAAAACATATTAATATGAAACCAAATATTTGACTTGTTGGATGCAAGATGTAATTACATTCACCTGAATGCACTTACACCTGGGAAAGAAACCATACTTGGAGGGGAGGAAAAAAAAATCATTTTCAAAGGTGTTTTCATGTCTATCCTGGGAGAGAATAAAAATGGGGGTGACTTGGCACTAAATATAACAATCTGCTTCATTTACATTAAAAAAAAAAACAAAAACAAACAAACCAAAAAACCTATATCTAAAATTTATGGTGCTCAAATCCTTTAATTATAAAGCAGCCTTCTGCAAAGAAGTTTTTCCCACCTAATTTGCGCCTGTTGGGTTTGTGGAGTGACTTCTTCACTGAGGATTTAAAATACCTTTGCAAAGAAAACATCCAAAAATAGAGGACTAAAGATTTTGGCTGCTCTCTGATCTCTCTCTTGACTTGGGTTTGTTCCTAAACAATTTTAACTGCTTTCAAGACATGCGAGATGAACCTTGCTGAGGACAGGGTGGTGGTTCCTTCCTGGGAGAGCCATAATGGTGTCAGGCAGGATGCATGGAGAAGTGGGATAGGAGCTACCACAATGCACAGCTCATGAAATGAGCAGAACTGACCACAGGGAAGAAAAAAAAAAAAAATTAAAAACTTAGTATGTGTGGAATAAATGCAGTCCTGAATATTTTTGTTGGAAAAAAAAAAATATAGTTTTTTGTTCTGGGAACCCAGTCTAAAAAAACTACTTCAATATAAGCAGCCTGATAGTTTGTTTAATATTGGTAGCTTCCCACCCTCCAAAAGCTAAGCACAGGTTTAATTGCTTTGTTGGACTGAAGCTGGAGATAGGTGAGATGAAATGTGGTAGGGAAAGCAGATATTTGATTTTCTAGATGGACTTTTCACTTTGTATTGCTTTTCCTTTCGAGGAGGAATTTGTTCCCTGTGAGGGTGACAGAACCCTGGAACAGGCTGCCCAGGGGGGTTGTGGAGTCTCCCTCCCTGGAGATATTAAACTGACACAGATGTTAAACAAGACTGGTCCCAGGATTGATCCCTGAGGGACTCCACTTGTCACTGCCTCCACTGGGACTCATTGGCAGCCACATTGAGACAGAAACTGTTTGATTTCTAACCCACACAGAGATGGTTCAAATTGGAAAAGCTCACACCTGCAAGTGCTCTCCTCAGCCTTTTTCTCTTGATTTATTCATAGATAAAATGAATTAAAATATTTGCTAATTTCACAGTCTACCTCTCTACCATTCCACCCTCGTTTTGTAAGGCTTCATAGAATGGTAAGGTTGGAAGGGACCTCAAAGCTCATCCAGTTCCAAGCCCCTGCCATAGGCAGAGACATCTCCCACTAGTACAGGTCACTCAAGGCCTCCTCCAACCTGGCCTTGAACACCTCCAGGGAGGGAGCAACCACAACCTCCCTGGGCAACCTGTGCCAGTGTCTCATCATCTGCTCATTCATTTTAAAAAAGCATTTATTCATACAAGACAGAGCCTTTCCCTTGGATCTGGCTTTCTGCATATTTTCTCACTTGGTAATTTCTTTCAGTCATCTCACAATGAAGTATATTTTATTATAGCAAGGTCATTTTATTCTCCAAAGCTCCATCTGTCTTCCTAGGTGCTTTTGCAGATATTGCTTCTACCCTAACTATGAAACCATCACTTAATTTATTTCTGTGCTCCTGCTTTCTCTAAGCAAGTCCCTTTTGGAAAAGGATTATTTGCTTTCTCCATTGCCATAATTCCAACTCCAAATTCACTCATCTGCAGAAGGTCTGCAGTTGTGTGAGCCCACCTGCTCCTTCCCTTGAGCATGGCTGTCTCTTTATTAGCTCTGGCTTCTGAAATACTTCCAATAATGCCTGAAGTTCTGTGGAACTTTCATGTGAAGTTTTAGATGAGGTTTTTTAATTGTTTTTAAAAACATGACAAGTTTTTGGGGTTTTGGGGGGTTTTTTGTTGTTTGGGTTTTTTTTTAACATATTTCTATCTCTTTAATTTTTTATATGTCTCAACTTGAGATGTGTGCAGACTCATGAAAAATCTCCACACTGTTCAGCTTAAGATTTCTAGAGATGATAACACCTGCAGGCGAAAATTCTTTGCTTGCCTTTTGCCTTTTACTTATTTAGCTTCTCTTTTACATTCCTGCTCCTATTAAGATTGTAAAGTATATTGAGTCCAAAATCACTCCAGAACATAAACTTGAGTCTTTCAGTAACCTTCACATCTGCCAAATAGCTCACCTTTTACTCACTTGGAGTCAAAGTACAGACAAAACTCTAAATACAGCAGATCATAGAACGGTTTAGGTTGGAAAGGGATCTCAAAGATCATTCAGTTCCAACCCCCTGCCACAGCAGGGACATGTCCCACTAGAACAGGTTGCTCAAGGCCTCATCCAATCTGGATTTTAACTCCTCCAGGGAAGGAGTAGCCACAACCTCCCTGGGCAACCTGTGCCAGTGTCTCAGCACCCTCACTGCAAACAACTTCCTCCTAACATCCACTTTCAATCTCCCCTCTGCCAGTTCAAACCCATTGCTCCTTGTCCTGTCATTACAAGACCTTGTCAATAGTCCCTCCCCAGCCTTCCTGTAGTCCCCTTCAGGTACTGGAAGGCTACTCTAAGGTCTCCTGGAAGCCTTCTCTTCTCCAGGCTGCAGAGCCCAAACTCTCTCAGCCTGTCCTCATAGCAGAACTGCTGCAGCCCTCTGATCATCTTTGTGGCCCTCCTGTGGACTCACTCTGACAATTCAATGTCCCCATCTTTCTGCATTCAATAAGAGCTGCTTGGATGTTGCGTGCAAACCAATCTGTACTCTGCTCCTTGAATGCCTTATCTGAAGAATGCAAACCAAACATGAGATTAAGAAGATGTACTCCCACGGATCAAAGTGCACATTAACACTTGCCCTACCTAAGCCACAACCTCTTTTGTTTCCTTTATGATGTTATTGGTGGTGATGCTTCTCATTATAAGAAAAGCTTTAACTGGGTCACAAAGTTACCTGGCCTCTATCTAGACAGCCAAATGTTTGGACTAATCTATATGGAACAGTAATTTACTTGCACAAGTCAGTTCATGCTCTGGATAAGCAGCAAGGTGGAAAGCAAAGGCAAAGATTTTTATGAGCCCAATGGGTTTTGCAATATTGGCATAAAAGGCGAATGACTTTCCATAGTGAGACACATCTGAGATAGACACTGACAGATATGAGAGGACTTTGGGTGATATCCATCAAAGCCATGAGAATGCCATTCATAAATTTCCCTGTAATTTCCTCGAGGGCTGTTGGCTGTTGTTTCATTGGCCTGATGCTGTGCAGTTTACCACTGTTGGCATTTATGCTGTGCATGTAATTTTGAGCTGGATAGTCTTGAAACCATTTAACTCGTGGAAGTAAATTGCTTGGAGCACTATGAAAATATCACTGAGACTGTGTGGTTTTTAAACTCCTTTTCACTGCACTGTGTTACTGAATTATTTCCAGCTGCTTCCAGACACTCCTTGTTGCCTTGCAATAGCAGATCCACAGACCCTGTGGCGTTCAGGTGATGTGTGTTTGGAGACAACAAAAACCTTCCCAAAACTCTGCAGTGAAGTATTATTAGTGGCATTGCTCAACATAGCTATCTTGTTATGCTGAGGAACCTACTCAGGGTTGGTCACCCCTGAGGGTTGTTTTGGAGATGCTAAACATTCAAGTACAGGTACAGCCTTTTCCCACCTTATTTCCAAGCCTGTGGATTACCAGCTGACTTGGCTGGACCTTCCATATAACACAGAGAGCTCTGCTAAAACATCCCCTGAAACAAGCAGCTGAATTTAAAAGGCTGATTAAAAAAAAAAAAAAATAAATCCAGAGTTCTTTGAATCATCACTAATAGAAAAAAAAAGAAAACCTGGTGATGCTGCACCATCTTTAGGAAGCTGTTGCCCCAAACATTAATTTAGTTCATTGTGGTTAACCACGTTCTGGCTACTGACAAAACTTTAGGCTGTTGGCATTGGGGCATGTCAAATGTGGAGCCATGGAAAAGAACAGTACCTTTGTTACCTTTGCTGACAGAGACCTGGGAACAGCTAAAGAAATCCAAGCTTGGCTTGGCTGCTGGAAGCTGAAATACAGACAGGATTTAGGTTCTGCTTCAGAGTATTCTGATCTGAGAACAGAGTTTGGTTTTGCTGTGTTTTAATGATAACCTTAAAAAGACAGACACGATGAGCTAAAAATGTGAACTAAGTCAGGCTAACTCTCTTTACTGGATGTGGTCTCCCACTGTACACCACTCCAAACCTTCTACATATGAAGGTATTTCCATAAAGCTCAGGTTGGTAAAAGCCTAATGCAAATTCACCAGGCCCTCCTTTACTGTTGCTGCATTGCTTCCAAAAATAGAATGCTTGTAACTTTTATGAGAGACTTGTTCTAGCTGCATAAAAATCAATTGCCAATGATAATAGGAAAAGAGTTGTTAATTGATTTTAAATACTGGTGGGCTTGCACCATGCCAACATTAATGGCAATGATGATGTAGTTCTGAAGCCCTTTTTCTTTTAAGTCCTTTTGTGAGAAGCTCTGGCATTTAAAATTAAATGATTTAAAGGGAAGAGCAGCCAAACATTGGGTAAAAGATGGTAGTTACTGTGCAGCACACAGCGGTGCTAGACAGCCTTTCAGGATGGCCTTCCAATTGCAACTGCAGGAGGAATATTGGGAGGATGTATTACTGAAGCTGGAGTTGGTCCAAGTTCCTTGGATTTACACACTCTTTACAATACTTTCTGGGAGAACTTTAAACATCAGAAGCGCTCAAGACAAGCATCCAGGGTGCCTGTCTGGCACTCTTGTTGTGTTCCACATAGAGTGTCCAAAATAGCATGCCCAGGATGGCACTTTTAGCAACCAAAGTTAGCAGAATATTAATAGATGGTGAAAAGTTCTCTGCTCTCCCCAAACCACTAAAAGCATGTTTTCAACTGCAAGTGTTTTCAAGTGGTTGGAGCCCTGGTGGCTTGTTTGTACAATGGGAACTTTTAAAACATGCCTCCAAGACAGACTGAAGCCATTGGTCATCTCTTCCATTTTCTGAAGAGAAGAAAGATAGAAGACACCAGGGTGGTTATTTGCTTTTGGATTTCTCAGTATTTCCTTGTGAGACCCTCACTCAGGGAAACACAAGCTCCTGGATGGGTTGGGTGTGTGCAGCTTGCAGGAGAAGGGTGGCAGGGACATCTGCTTCAGTCTCAGCTCCTATGTTAAGAAACACAGAACCACAGAGTTAATCAGATTAGGAAAGACATTAATGATTCCACACTGCTGAGGATTGCCTAAACCCCATTTTAACTTAGTTACAAAGCAAGACAGAGATTTAGCCACTGTGATTTAAAAGAGTGTCAGCAAGATCTGAGTTCCAGTTCATTTCCTTAGTTAGGGATTCTCAGGTACTTCCTCCAAGCTAATTCAAGTGTGAGACCCTTACTCAGGGAAACACAAGCTGCTGGATGGGTTGGGTGCATGCAGCTTGCAGGAAAAGGATGGCAGTGACATCTGCTTCAGTCTCAGCTACTATGTTAAGAGACACCAAATAGAGTTAATCAGGTTAGAAAAGACATTGATGATTCCACACTACTGAAGATTGCCTAAACCCCATTCTAACTTAGTTAAAAAACATGATAGTTTTAGCCACTCTTACCCAAAAGATTGTCAAAGAGATTTGAGTTCCAGTCCACTTTCCTGGTTAGGGATTCTCGGATGTTTCCTCCATGCCAATTCAATGAGTCTCAAAACAGTTCTCTGCCTGTGGTGGGCCACTGGAATTAGATGATCTTTGAGGTCCCTTCCAACCAAAAATACCCTACAGCTCTATGATTTATTCCATCCATTTTCACAGCTTTACAAGTAAGCAAAACAACTAAACATAGAGAAAAGTTCAGGTTAAACAAAGAGGCCCAGCCAACACCCATGAGATGATGCTAAAGCAACTACAGAGCAACAATCAAATGCATACAGAACAAGTAGCAAATGTATGCCCTAACCAACCGGGGGGCCACCAGGCCCCCCGGCCTTTGAAATCCCCTCCACCATTCACCCAGTGTGCACCATGGGCACTCACCAGTGACAACAGGAGGAGGATCCCTCTGCCCAATTGGGCAAGCTTAGGGCTTCTGCCTTCCCTGGGGCAGATTAAATAGGGGAGTGGGTGGGGAGGGCAAAGTGGTCACACCTTGGGGGGAAGGAGGCTCCAACAGAACCCAAGAGCAAAGTGGTCACACCTGGTGGGGGGAGGAGACTCCAATAGATCCCAGGTGCTTTGCACTTGGGGGAAAAAAGGGTGTGGGATGGGGAGGAGGTAGATATGGTAGAAAAGGTTTCACTTTCTCTGAAAGTGCAAATAAAGTCAGTAAAATAGGTGTCAATATTATGAGGCCCTGTAGCACCAGTCCATCCTTTTTCTATCTCACTCCTTTCAGTGCCAGCTCCCTTTTTCCACTGTATCTGCCTCTTTCCCACCCTACACTGCATTTTCCCTTTTTTTTTCTTCAAATGTAGAGTACTTGGGTTCTGTTGCAGTCTCCTCCCCCTCTCAGGTGTGACCACTTTGCCCCTGGGTTCTGTTGGAGTCTCTTCCCCCCTTCAGGTTTGACCACTTTGCCCCTGGGTTCTTTGGAGTCTCTTCCCCCCTTCAGGTGTGACCACTTTGCCCCTGGGTTCCGTTGGAGTCTCCTCCCCAACCAGGTGCGACCACTTCACTCTCTCCACCCACTCTCCTATTTAATCCACAGCAGGAAGGACAGAAACCCTAAGTTTGCCCAATTGGGCAGAGGGATCCTTCTCTCATCCTCACTGGTGAGTGCCTATGGTGCACACTGGGTGAATGGTGGAGGGGATTTCAAAGGCCGGGGGGCCTGATGGCCCCCCGGTTGGTTAGGGCATACATTCAATATTTGCGCTACTATTGCTCTGATGTTGCTCTAAGATAACCCACGGGTGCTGGCTGGGCTTCTTTTATTTAAATTGAGTTTCTCTCTCTATAGTTGCTCTGTTTTTTGCTCACTTGTAAAGTTGTGAAAATGGAAGGAGCAAATCACAGAGTATCATCTGTTGGAAGGGACCTCAAAGACCATTTAGTTCCAGCACCGCACCACAGGCAGGGAAAAATTTTGAGAAGCACTGAATTAACATGGAGGAAATATTTGAGAAGCCTTAAGCAGGAAAATGGGCTAGAACTCAAATCTCATTGCCACTCTTTTAGACCAGTGTGGCCAAAACTCTGTCTTGTTTTGTAACTAAACTAAAACTAGTTTTAGCAGAGCAGAGTCAGTTGACCTACTTGGGTTATGGCCTTAAGATACCCTGTGTGGGTTTGGGTAGGAAAACTGATGGGAATTCAACCCCAAGAACTGCATCTTTCCACCAACAGTACTTTGATCCCAACTCTGGATGGCTAAAGCCTGCACATACCAAAGCCTTTCTAAATGTAGAATTATAGAATGGTGTAGGTTGGAAGGGACCTCAGAGATCATCTAGTTCCAACTGGATGTACAGGTTGCTCATGGTTTCATCCAACCTGGCCTTGAACATCTCCAGGGAGGGAGCAGCCACAACCTCCCTGGGCAACCAGTGAGGGTCTCACCACCCTCACTGCAAACAACTTCCTCCTAACATCCAGTTTCAATCTCACAGTTTGAACCTATTGTTCCTTGTCCTGTCATTACAAGACCTTGCCAATAGTCCCTCCCCAGCCTTCCTGTAGCTTCCTTCAGATCCTGGAAGGCTACTCTAAGGTCTCCTCGAAGCCTTCTCTTCTGCAGGCTGCAGAGCTCCAACTCTCTCAGCCTGTCCTCATAGCACAGCTGCTGCAGCCCTCTCACCATCTTTATGGCCTCCTCTAGACTGGCTCCAACAGCTTGATCCCCTTCTTGTGTTGAGGGCTCCAGAACTGTACACAGTCCTCCCAAGTGTGGCCCCATGAGAGCAGAGCAAAGAGGAGTGAACCACCTACCCTGCCCTGGCCATGCCTCCCCTGATGTGATTGGGTTTGTTTTCACTTAATTCATTGCTTTTGCCAATTATCCATGTTGGCTGGGAAAATTTCCCAGCTTTCTCCCACATAACACAAAACTGGTCTGGGTGTCAGTGCATACTACTGGGAAGGGTTTGTGACTGATGTGCAAGAGTAGACTTCCCTTGGTGTTCCTGCTCAGGCTGCCCAGTTACTGATTTTAGCTACGCTGCTGCTTCCAGCTCTGCCCAAGGATTAAACCAAGGTGAAGTGACAGCATAAGGCAGACCACAGGGTCTTCCAAACAGCCTAATCCTCCTACCCCTGCACTGTGGGCAATTATGTGGCACTTGTGTTTATTTTAACAGACTCTTATCTCCCTGAACAACTCTGTTAGTGACCTCACCCTCCCAGAGGGCAGCTGTGACCTCATCAAATGGTGATACTGCTGCCCCATAATTTTAACCCCTGTCATATCCAGCTATAAATTTATAGGCAGGCTTTGGGGGTTGCTCTGCAAACTTCAGAAATACCCCAAAATCTCCTCTCGATGGAAGAGGAGGGCATCTGTTTTACCTGATGTGCTGTGGCACATTGAGCAAAGTGTGGGTAGCAAATAAAGTTAGTCTATCCCAACACTCTTTACTGAGGTTGAAATCCAATGTGTGTCATGAACCGAAATGGTGTTGAGGATTTAACGTTCTAAATACAATCAAGTTTTCCTTTTGCCCTTCTGCACCAAGGTTTGGTAGCTTGAGAAGGGTGAAATGTGCAGTATCACCTTGATATTGGACATGCTCAGAGCCATGGCATTGCCCCAGTACTCTTGGCCATGTAGAGCCATAGGCTTACCACTGTTTAAGAATGAGGGATCGTGACTTGGAATCCTTCCAGCTTCTGCATCTGCCACTCCCAGCCTCGATAACTTGGCAGTGGTTGCAGTGTTCAAGAGATGCATGCAACCTCTGGTACAACAGCAATCATTTCTAATAGGAATTACATAGCTTTAGATTCCCAAGGTTGGCTGTGAAGAGCTGGTTTGATGGTATTTTGCATAATTCAAATTGCAGTCCTGTTAGGCTCATCTTGTACAATGAGCTCACTGGCAGGAACATCTGAAAAATAAATAAATCACACCAGTTAAACTAGAGGGTTTGAATTTCAGCTCAGACATTCCAGCCATCTATTGTTCTGGCAGTATTTACCTTTCTATCATCCTGAAAGCATCTGCAAAACAGAAATAATGATTTTTTTTTTTTTTCCTTCCCCACAGAATTTTAAACAATTAATTTTGAATGCAAATAATCAACCTTTGTAGCCTACAGAGAGAGTTCTTGCATGTGGTTCTAGCCAGGTAAAGAAGGGGACAGCAATGTGCCCTTGTGGCCAAGAGGGTCAATGGGATCCTGGGGTGTATCAAGAGAAATGTGCCCAGCAGGTCTAGGGAGGTTCTTTTTCCCCTCTACTCTGCCTTGGTGAGACCACACCTGGGGTATTGTGTCCAGTTTTGGGCTCTCCAATTCAAGAGAGATGGGGATATGCTAGAGAAAGTCCAATGAAGAGCCACAAGGGTGATTGGGATACTTAAGCATCTCCCCTATGAAGAGAGACTGAGAGCCCTGGGGCTGTTCAGTGTGGAGAAGAGGAGGCTGAGGGGGAATCTGATCAATGTCTACAACTATCTGGGGGTGGGTGTCAAGTGGAGGGGCCCAAGCTCTTTTCAGTGGTGCACAGTAGTAAGACAAGGACTGATGGATACAAACTGGAACAGAGAAGGTTTTGCCTCAACACAAGAAGAAACATCTTTACAGTGAGGATGAGAGGGCCCTGGAGCAGGCTGCCCAGAGAGGTTGTGGAGTCTCCTTCTCTGGAGACTTTCAAACCCCAGCTGCATGCATTCTTGTGCAAACTACCCTGGGTGATCCTGCTTTTGGCAGGCAGGTAGGACTCAATCTCTCCAAGTCCCCTCCAAGCTCTAACATTTTGTGACTCTGTGATCAAGCTGGTAGAAGAGGTGAGGGTGTTTTGACTTTGCTTCTGCAATCTTTTAGTAAATGGGCCAGGTTCTTCTATAATAGATCACCCTGGTGTAGCTGTGAATCCAAGGATTGATTGGGGTGGTTGATTTTTTTCTGTCCTTGCATGATTCAAATAGTCAGTTGCAAAGCTTTTGGACATTGCTATGCAAGTACAGCCCACACCTAGAGAAAAGGTCAATGCCAAAAAAAAAAAAAAAAAGGCCCAATGTGTGTTCTTATAAAGCTTCTTTCATTCCTTTGAGAACTGTGGACATTTTGCTCTAGCTTTGTTTGAAATAAATTGGTTCAGTCCAGTTCAAGGGGTGGGTAAAATAAGTCAGAGCCTGTGTGAATCACAGAAGTTCAAGGCTGAGTTGGGATTTGGCTGATACGAACACGTTTTGTTCCCTGCAGTGGTAGAAGAAGGGAACCCCTATTCAGGGGCACTCCAGAAATGACACATCCTGTAAGAGTATCAGCTCCTCAGCTCTTTCAAACACAGTTGTGGATTTGGTAGTTAAATATCATCTTGCTCTCACTTGCTGTAAGATTCTGATGTAAACCCAAGTCCAGAAGAGATAGGTGAAGAATATTGCCTTTGGGGTTGAAACTCTGACCAAGAGGAGATGGTGTTTGTTAGTCCTGAGTGTGCAAAGGCAACACAAGCTCGTTTCAGAGAGCACTTGGCACAGGAATATCAAGTGTTAGTGCAACTTACTCCAGCTGAGAGTCATTATTTCCAGTGGCAGTGGAAAACCATTGAGAGTTCTCTTGGGAGATCGTACAAAATGTTATGGCAGAAATAATATTAACCCTTGCCACTGTTTTATGTGAAATTTCCAGTCACAGCCAAACTTTACTAGGAAATGACTCCAAGATTTCAGAAAATGACACTTTTGCCACCCATGATTTTCACAGTGTAGGGAAGGAAAATGTTAAACCTGTTGCTCAATCTGTTCTCCTGCATCCCAGTGTAGAGAGCTGAAAGAGAAAAGCCAATTCTGTGAACTTCAGGGTTTAACAGAACTGCTGCTAAGCAGTGGAAAAGGCTCCTTTGTAAGGACATAGCTTTAGATTTTGAGGGGGATAAGGGAAAAGGAGCACTAAAGTATCAGTGCAAAGATCTAATCTAAGTCTTGGAGCTTCTCCTCTAGAAATCAATATTCTGATTTGATTTGAATGCACTGGGAGACTAGGTCATGTATTTAACTGTTTAAAGAAAGAAATGAGATGGCTTTGATTGCAGTTTAATGTGCACTTCAAACCCGTAGGCCTGAATGAGAAACTCTGGATACATCTAAAATAAATTTGGTCAGTGAATCCAGGTGATTCCCACTATATATTAGGTAGAAATGAGTGACTATAACCCTTCTAAGGAAAAATTAGATCCTAGGAAGCCCCATCCTGTAAATAACACTTTCTCCACATGTTCCTTCCAAACCCAGTGCATTCTGTGCTTCTATGATGGACCTAAAGTACTGCACCATTCAATGAGGGATCTCATCAGGATGTGGTCTTGGACTCAACGATCTTTGAGGTCTTTTTCAACCAAAACTATTCTTTGATTTTATCTGAGCACGTGCCTTAAGATCTAAGCAGATTCTCTTATGTTTCAACTCTTATTTCTTGGTGAATTAGACCAAAACTTTAGCCAAGTAGGAGGCTTTTATTTTGTCTATGACTTTTAATTAACTAATTTTAATTGGGGGGTGGGGGGGTTGGGAAGTGATAACAACCCACAATACACAAGAACTAACTGCTTAATGAATGCTTAAGCACTGTGAAGAATGGTCCACACTTGGCTCTAATAGCACTGACAGTGATCTAGCAAACAGTGCTTGACTGTTTGGTTGGTTTGGTTTTATTTTTCCCCTTTTCCAGTTCAGCTGAGAAGCAGAAATATTGACTAGAAAACGTAATTTAACTCAGAGGTCAAAATTAAGCTTGTTTTAAAAGAGTGATTGCTCTATTTGTGTTTTCTTTTTTTTCTTTTTTTTTTTTTTTTTACAAAGCTATCTATGGTTACTGTTTGGAAATGTAGGACACCTCCACTCCCCCTCCACCACCTCTCTAAAGCCTGTAGTTTTGCTATCATTAATAAAGCCGAAAGGGAGAGGTGGGGCCACATGTGGTGTCAATACACTTTAATTAAGTGTAATAATTCCCCTTTTCCTGAGGTAGACGTGCTAAGACAGATTTCTCTGCAGAGATTTATGCCTCACCGATGTATTTCTCGGCTTTTCCCTCCTCTCCATGTGCAGAGCATCAGTGCCCTCTTTGGGAAGATCAAGATTCTGCAGGACTTGGCCAGGGTGATGGCTTTGACTTTTTCCACAAATCCACTCTTTTAAAAAGTGATTTTAGAGAGAAGGACTCCCAGAGCAAAGAACCTTTCGATTTGAGCTCTAACTCATAAAACATGTAGGGAAACCTTAGCTTCTTTTCAGCTTCTTACTGTGGAAACTGTCCTCCATGATTTGATGAATTTCACTGTGAGAACACAGAATCATAGAAGGGTAAGGATGGAAGGCACCTCAAGGATCATCCAGTTCCAGCCTCCTGCCACAGGCAGGGACACCTCCCACTAGCACAGGTCACTCAAGGCCTCCTCCAACCTGGCCTTGAACACCTCCAGGGAGGGAGCAGCCACAACCTCCCTGGACAACCTGTGCCAGTGCCTCACCACCCTCACTGCAAACAACTTCCTCCTAACATCCACTTTCAATCTCCCCTCTGCCACTTCAAACCCATTGCCCCTTGTCCTGCCATTACAAGACCTTGTCAATAGTCCCTCCTCAGCCTTCCTGTAGTCCCCTTCAGATCCTGGAAGGCCACTCCAAGGTCTCCTGGAAGCCTTCTCTTCTCCAACCTGCAGAGCCCCAACTCTCTCAGCCTGTCCTCACAGCAGAGCTGCTGCAGGCCTCTGAGCATCTTCATGGCCTCCTTGCCCTGCTGGCCACATAGCATCCTAGGCAGATTTTGATACCTGCACAGCCATACCACTGTCTTTAAAGCTTTTGTCATGCTGAGACACTGTGGGCTGCAGCATTGTCATGGCAAACTTTTTACCTGGGCTCTCTGTCACCCCCTCTGAAGAGAGGAAGGTAAAGGGTACCCAGCAGGACAACACAGATTTGTTGGGGCTGTTCAGTCTGGAGAGGAGAAGGCTCCCAGGTGGTCTTTTTGTGGCCTTTCAGTATCTTAAGGGTGCTACAAGAAAGCTGGGGAGGGACTTTTTATGCTGTCAGGTAGTGATAGGACTGGGGGGAATGGAACACAGGTAGAAATGGGTTGGATGAAGAGTGGATGTTATGAAGAAATCCTTCAGCATGCAGGTGGTGAAAGCCTGGAATGGGTTGCCCAGGGAGGTAATGGAAACCTCATCCCTGGAGGTGTTTAAGGCCAGGCTGGATGAGGCTGTGGGCAGCCTGATCTAGTGTGAGGTGTTCCTGCCCATGGCAAGGGGGTTGGAACTGGATGATCCTTGTGGTCCCTCCAACCTTGACTGATTCTATGAATCCTTGAGAAGATGACTTACAAAACTGCAATGTGAAATTGGCAAACTCGGTACCAAACTGTAAGGCTGTGAGAGGATCAGTTTGTTGTTGTTGCTCTTCAGAAGGTGTTTAAGTCTTGCATGCGATGCAAAGTTACCGAAAGCCTCTGGGCAGCATCTGTGCAGGTCCCAGAGAGAAGCAGGCAGCGACAGGACGGAGCATCTCCTGGGTAGCCCAGGAGGGAGGCGCCGAGCTCTGTTCAGCTGAGCTTTCCGGCCAAAGGGAAGGCTGAGTGGGAGGGAGGGGATTTTAAAAGTGATCAGGAGCCGATAGCAACGCACAAAGCTCTGGATTAAAGGCAGCGCTGCTCGCTGGAGGTCACTTTTCATCCTGAAGGATAATTCTTGCCTGCTGCAAGCTTAAAAACCTCCACCTCGCTTTCAACATCTGTTTTAGCAATCTCTTCCAAAAACAAAACAATATTCCCCCAGCGCTTGTGGTACAACAACACAGCCCGCCCCTGCTCCTGCCTGCTAGCGGCAAGTGCCCTGCTGCGTGGTAAACCCTGCCCTGTGTTCATGGGCTGCGGTGCCCCCTGGCAAGGCCCGGGGCTCTCTCACTTACACATCAAATGCTAGGCAAGGATTCACCTGGGACCAGGAATGAACAATTCTGCTGAAGCGAGGAAACCTATAGGGAAGTACTAAGCAGGCAGAGGAGGGTTCAAGGAAGAAATAGATCCTGCAGGAGCTTCTGCATGGTGATCAGTATGCATCAGATAAGCAGGAACTGGAACCTCAGCCATCTTTGGTTATGTAGCAGCTTGCAAGCAGTGGCAGATCCTGGCTAATCCATTGCATCACGGAGTCACAGAATCACTAGGTTGGAAGAGACCTCCACACTCATTTAGGCCAACCTAGCACCCAACCCAGCACCCAACCCTAGCCAAGCAACCAGACCAGGGCACTAAGTGCCCCATCCAGGCTTTGCTTCAACACCTCCAGGGATGGGCACTCCACCACCTCCCTAGGCAGCCCATTCCAATGCCAATCACTCTCTCTGTGGAGAACTTCCTCCTAACATCCAGTCTAGACCTCCCCTCGCACAACTTGAGACTGTCCCCCCTCATTCTGTTGCTGGTTGCCTCAGAGAAGAGACCAACCAACATTCACAACCTCCCTGGGCAACCTGTGCCAGTGTCTCATCACCCTCACTGCAAAAAACTTCCTCCTAACATCCAGTTTCAATCTCCCCTCTGCCAGTTCAAACCCATTCCTCCTTCTCCTGCCATTCTAAGACCTTGTCAATAGTCCCTCCCCAGCCCTCCTTTAGACCCCCTTGTCATGGTAAGCTAGTTCAGGAAAGCGCAACCCCAGGGATCAATATTGGTTGGGGACAGACCTGTTGGAAGGCAGAGGAGGAGAAAAGGATGCGAAGAGACCAACCCCAACCCCACCTGGCTACAACCTCCCTTCAGATCTTTAACCCAAAGTTTGCTGAAACCTTGTGCAGCAGAGCTGCTATTTAAAGTGCTAGATTCAACCTCAGTCTGGGTTCTGCTCTCCCTGCAAAATACAACTCGGATGCCCAAACCTCTGGCTGCAGAAGCAGCTTGTCTCCATGCACAGGAATTTCATTTCCTATTCTAGTATTGCCAGAACCAGATAAATCTGATAATGGAGGAGAAGAACGGTGCCAAATGATGGTGCTAAAAGAGGAAAGGTTTTAATCTACTCTCTGTATATCTCACCAGGCAAGAATTGTCCATTCTGTGTAGCAGATCAAACTTTTTCCTGTAATAGGTGTGGTAAACCTTTCTCTTACACAGCTCTTTCACATTTCATTTCTCAAGGAGCTGAAGAGGAATGTTCAGTACAACAAACCTTGGAGAAGGTAGCTTCTCCTCCTAGGGATTTGCAAACCAGTCTTCCTTTAGAAAAGGAAGTCTGCAGGATGCAGTGTGGAGAAGAGCCATAAAAATGTGCATACATTAATTTAGTTCTGCTTGTAACAATGCAAAACAGCTGCCTCTTGTGTCTGTCCTGTCTGGAATATCTTGACAACAACTTAAAATTGTAAAGCTCCATCATTCAAGCAGGCTCCTGCTGGAACCATGTAGGAGCTCATGAGCAGGTCCTGAGTGGACTATACACCAGCCCATACCCATCTCTAGGTCAGGTGAAGCAAAGACCTGCAGTGAGACCTTTCCATAATGCTGCTTGGTTTGCAATGGAGCCCTGGGCAGGAGTTTAGCCCTTCCTGTAACAGTGTTTGGGAGGAACCTCTGAAAACCTGATATTAAACTGGGATAAAATGGTAGGTCCTGATGTTTTATTTCAAAACTCCAGGTCATCACTTCTCTTTTTTTTTTTTTTTTGTCTCACTGTTTAGAAGACCAAAGAGTTTGTTTTCCCCCACTCTCACCATATAACACATTTCCTAATCCACTGGACATTATTTTCTTTCAAAAGACATTAAAATGCCTAAGACTTTTTCTGCATTGTGAGGTGGGTGTTGGTTTCTTTTCTCTAGTAACAAATGATAGGACAAGAGGAAATGGCTTCAAGTTGCACCAGGGAAGTTTAGGTTGGATAGTAGAACTGAAAGGGTTCTCAAAGACTGAAACAGGCTCCCCAGGGGAGTAGCTGAACCCACAGTTTAAAAGTGGTGCTGAAGGACACTGTTTAGCACCAGAATTGGTAGAGATAAAAATTGTCTGGACTTGAGAAAGATATTTAAGGTCATCATCTGAAATGATTCTATGATTCTAGGCTGAAAAAAAAATATTCTCCTTTATCAGGAAAGCATTGAGATCAACTTCTAGCTGAAGCATTGTGACACACATCAGATTTCTCATTTCATTTCTAACACCTTTAGTTAACTCTCTACCAATTTAGGACAAGCATATCTGCACCCACATAACAGCAGATGTGCTTTAGAATTTTCTCTTCTTGAAAAGATTATTTCTGAACCTAATCCAGCCTAATGCATTTGAATCCAAACAGCCCAACTGAGGTGAAATTCAAGCTTTCCTTGGTGGCTAGAAACAGAGGTGACCCGTGCCCTGTGAATGTAGAAGAGGTGCTTGCAATTTGCAAATCCATCTGCAATTTCAGCTCCCTACTCATATGGTTTGTATTTTAACCATTATGTTCTATTTGCAGCCCTTTTCCAAAGCCCTGTCTTACTCCATGCCCTGTGTTTTTCTGACTGCCAGGGAGAGGTGGGTATGCTTGTACCCACATGGCACTGAGAGCCTGAGTCGGGCCTATCTGAGCTCCATACCCAACCTTGCCACAGGCCTGTGCTGAGCTGAACAAGTCACTGTTGTTTGGTTATGTAGACTGTAGTCCCTCCTGTGCAAGAACTGACTCTTGCATTGAATTTGCAAGGGAATTTGCACAGCCCTTGACATCACCCACAATAAAAACCCCAACCCTCCACATCAGTCAGGGTCCTGTGTTAGCACTCTGATGAAAATCATGAAGAATGATATTTCATTGATGCCTTTGAGCCTGTTTAAATCATGTGCTGAGGATGTTCTTCAAACACCAGGTTATTACAGGTCCATGCAGCAGCTTTGTTTCATTAGAACACCAGAGTGTTAAAATTGCCTTCATGAAATCACCTTCAAATATCTGCACTCTCAAGGACGGGTCCTTGAAAGAGAAAGCAATAATCAGGAGGAAGCCAGCCAGCTATGGCTCAGATTTTATAATGTTTTCCTGCTGTTATTTTCACCACAGGCTATTTTATATTCCTTTTTTTTTTTTTTTTCTTCATGAAGCTGCATTTTAAGGTCACATCTGTTCAGGTCACATAATGATTTTTATGACAGTTTTCCAGAGAAACAGAAAGGTTGAATGCAGAAAGAAGTGGAGTTAGACAGCTATGTGTCAGGGAGGATTTTGCTTCATCTTGAGATACTTTCTCCTGTTGAACTTGGATGGTCTATCCCTAACCAAGCAGTGCCTGACCTGAGATATAGCAGGGCTCAAAGGTGAGAACAGGGAGAGAGAAACAAAGATGGCAGAGCAGTAGTGTATGTGCAAAATGCTTATGTCTCAATGAAACTCAACTGTTTCAAAGGTAGAGAAGTTGAAGCAAGAATAAGTAAAAATATTTTTTTCAAAGAATCCCTAAGTTTTACCCATACACTTCTGAAAGCTAAAAAGAGCCTTTGGGAAGGTCAGGGATTACAAACTCTCTAGCATATTGCACTGCATCTCCAGCTGTGTGATTTTTTGGAAGGGAGACTACTCTTTTCTTTCTTGGTATTGTTTTGTGGTTGTTTCTTCTGCCTTATCAAGACATGTCTGGCAAACCAGAAGAGCATTTTTCTTCTTGGCCAACTGCCTTGGACATCAAATGACATCAGAGCATGAGGTGTGGGGAGTTGTGCCCTTCTCATGGCATTATGAGGGCGTGGGGCTGGTGGGGATGTGGATGTAAACAACAGCAGAAGTGTACAAGCAGCAAAAAAGAAACTTTGGGTTTGTTGTGTGGTTTTTTTTGTTTGTTTGTGGGTTTTTTCTGTGCTGTACACTCCAACAAGTGACTCAGTTTTCTTTTGCTAGTGCTCAATGCATTACTCTGTGCTGCCTTTCAATATGGGTCTGGTATTAGCAGATACACTCTGAGAGCAATAATTTATCATTGGACTCGTGGAAGTTTTTGCAGATCCTTTTTGATCTTGGGCAAAGCACACATTTGATTTTCTTCTTTATCAAATAACCCCTAAAAACCATTTACAGGCTTCATGGTAAACAGAACCCTTGCTGAGATTAAAGCTCTGAATTAGAAACATGGAAAATATCAATTGCAGTAAAATTGCTGCCTTTTGGTGACTGTAATGATTATATGGTGCATATGGTGGTTGTGTCCTGGCCTGCATTAGTGATGTCTAGGGAGTGGTGAACATACTTTGATGATGAAGCTTTTGTGTATCATCAATGAGCACAAGGCAATGGAGTGGTGTCAGAGGTCAAAGCTTCCCCAGTATGGTTAGTAAATGAATTAATGCTTTAAAGGGTCATCTCCTGTGCTGACTGCAGAAGTATCTCTCCTTTTAGGAACACCTCTTGGGAAACTTTGGCAGACCACAAAAATGATTACAAAATGCCACATGCAAAACTAAGGAGACCTTACTAGAGTCTTTCAGTACTTTAAGGCAACCTGTAAGTAAGATGGGGACAGTCTTTGTAGCAGAGCCTGTTGTGCTAAGAAAAGGGCTGATGGTTTAAACTAAAAGGAGATTTAGATAGAATGAAGAATTTTTCGTGCTGAAGGTGGTGAGGCACTGGCCCAGATGGACCAGAGAGATGGTAGGTGTCTGGTCCCTGGAAACATTGTTGGTCAGGTTGGTTGGACTCTGAGCTGAGGATAGCCTTGCTCACTGTGGGGCATGTGGGTGAGATGATCTTTGTAAGTCTCTTTCCACCCAAACCAGTCTGTGATTCTTTGACAATTGTACAACCGAAATGGGTTGCCCAGGGAGGTTGTGGCTACTCTCTCCCTGGAGGTGTTCAAGACCAGGTTGGATTAGGCCTTGAGTGACCTGTTCTAGTGGGAGGTGTCCTTGCCTATGGTGGGGGGGTTGGAACTAGGCTGAGGTCCCTTCCAACCTAGACCATTCTATGATTCTACATTTAGAAAGCCCTTGGTATGTGCGGGCTTTAGACATTCAGAGATTGGATTGTATGATCTATGATTCTACTGAAATGCTCCCCCAAGTCCCCCCTAATTAGAATATTAAAATATTCTAATTAGCCTCAAACCAGCACAACTACCTGTCGTATTTTGTCCTTCTGGGGGCTCTGAATGACCCCCTCTATCAGATCTGAGCAGGAAGGTGCTACCTGTCTAGGCACAAGCTACAGAGAGGACTCTTAAGGCTGCCTTTCTCTGTGCCTTCTGCTTTTCCTGTCCAATGTGCTTCCCAAATAAATTGCTACCAAACCAGAGAGGCAACATATTAAATCCATTTCATACAGATTCAGATGACTTTGGAAAGGTCAGGACAAGAGGTTGCCAGGTTATCCCTCTCTGATGCAAAACATAGGAGATGACATTGTAGAACTGCTGCACAAAATGATGGCAACTGACTTGTGGGAGCTGTGCTGGTAGCTCTATCATTCATGTTTAGCCTCCTGCGGGTGCATTTTTCAATTGATATCCCTTAAATAACCTTAATTATGCGTATGTTCAAGTGCCTCGTACAGCAGGGAAAATTGAGGAAGACACTTATTAAAAAGAGGCACCAGCACATGTGGTATTATTTTTACAGTCATCCAGTGTGTTGATATAAAGTATTACATTTGAGTCAAACCTCATTTGGGTGAGTAGTTAAAGTGAAAGGCAATCTACCCTCGCATTGTGTCTCGAATGGCTGTCCAATTAGCGCAGTGATTAGCCAGGCTAATATCAACAGACCCATTCCTGTGTCAATTTGACAGTTACATCACCACACAGTTTTCAACCACTTCCTGAAAGCTGCTGAATCAGACCCAAGAAAACTGCAGCCCCCACGAAATATCTCCCCAAGGAACCGCGGGGTGTTGCGCAAGCGGCGCTTCAGGAGAAGCCAGCGAAGGGTTGCCGAGGGAGGCCAAATATTTGTGTTGACATTTTTTCACCCTTTCCCAATGTTTTTTTCTAAACATATGATCTGTTGTTCTCAGCTTCTGCTTCTGGAAAGGCTGCTGAAAAAACAAAAAAAAAAAAAAATGTTTGGGTTTTTGCTGAGGTTTTACTTGACCTTGAATGCAAGTTATTGCCTGAGCTACTGATTAGTGGTGGATGTTGTTGATAATGGTTGCCATAAATCATGGCAGAGGAGTCTTGAAGGTGCACCACTGGAACATTTATTTGTTTTATTTATTTAAAAAAATAAATAAGTTGCTTACATTCCCAGTCATTAGCAGGATAGGGTTTTCACTTACGTAGAGGGTTTACAAATAAGTCCTTTTAAGAATCTCCGTCCTTGTTTATCATCTGTGGTTTGTTACTTCTCTCCCTTTTCCTCTCAAGTGATACCAGGAATCAAGCATGGCTCTGCCTTTATCTGCCTCTGGACAAGCCAACTTCTTTTCTTCCACTTTGCTGTAAATTGATATTAACTTCTAATATTTTTCACCTGTTCCTTCCATTCTGGTTTGAACTCTTTTCTACAGACTCAATGGTCTTACAAAGCCACGGGGTCCTTATGAGCTCCTTCCTTTAAAAAGAAAGAGGAATGAATCTTTATCTTAGAAGTGTTTAGGCATTGTTCACTAAATCTGATTTGCAGAAAATCTGGAGCATCTGCTTCTGGAAAAGAAATCTTTTGAAGGGAACTCCAACTGGATATCTGCAGGTGGGAGCATCCACATCCCTAAGGTGGGGGTGTGTGTATATATACACATACGTATATATATACACACACATGTACATACATATACACACATGCACGCACGTATATATACACACACATATATATTATACATCATAGAATGGTAAGGTTGGAAGGGATCTCAAGGATCATCCAGTTCCAACCCCCTGCCATAAGCAGGGACACCTCCCACTAGCACAGGTCACTCAAGGACTCCTCCAACCTGGCCTTCAACACCTTCAGGGAGGGAGCAGCCACAACCTCTCTGGGCAATCTGTGCCAGTGTCTCACCACCCTCACTGCAAACAACTTCGTCCAGATATCCAGTCTAAATCTCCCCTCTGCCAGTTCAAACCCATTGTCCCTTGTCCTGTCATTACAAGACCTTGTCATTAGTCCCTTCCCAGCCTTCCTGTAGGCCCCCTTCAGATACTGGAAGGCTACTCTAAGGTGTCCTGGAAACCTTCTCTTCTCCAGGCTGCAGAGCCCCAACNGCCACGCTTCTCTTGCTGCAGCCCAGGACTCAGTTGCTGTTTGGGCTGCATGTTCACACTGTAGGCTCATGTTGATCTTTTCATCAACCCAGACCCCAAGGTCCTTTTCCTCAGGGCTGCTCTCTAGCCATTCAGCACCCAGCCTGTATTTGTGCTTGGGATTGTGCCTACCCAGGTTCAGGACCTTACACTTACACACATGTAAGCGTATGTGCACATACATATACACACATATGCATATATATAAAGTTTATATATATATATATATATATATTGGAATCTATATATGAGAAGTACTGTAAGCAGTAAATGGTCTTTGATTCCTTTGGCTTTTACAGCTGTATCTTACAGACTGCACACATGGAAGATACCATCAGTGGTTTTGGAAGACTGGGCTTGTACACATCTGTGCTGGACGTGTCTGTGTAACTCTTTAGGGCTGAAGTCATGAGACTGTGTGAGGTCGGAGCTCTTCATTTTGCCTCTCCAGAGCAAGTTGAGTGGAGTATACAAAGGGAAACACCAGCAGATGCAGGGGTAACACTTGGAAATTTCCTCTGTTTCTAGGAATTTACCATGGGAAGGAATTGTAGCCTTTGGAAATGGCTGAGGAGCATTGGTGCACGAGCTGCAGATGGCTTTCTCTCCAAGGAAATGATTTTTGGAATGTTCCAGTTCATGAAAAATGAAAAGTAGAATGAAATTTGAAATTCTCCTGTGAGTTCATGGTAGCATCACTGGGAAACCTGCAGTACTGATATTAGTGCTTGGAGCTGGAAATTCCCACTCAGCCTGGAATGGGAAGCCTGAAACACCTTGGTTCTGGAATCCCTTACTGTGCTGTTGGCTTCTTTCTCCACACTTAATATCATCATGTTCTGCAGGAGGAAGGCAATGGCTCACAGTCAGCCACACAGAACACAAACCTGAGGATAGCCTCAGTCTTGCTCAGTCTCGCCTCTTGCCTCTTCCTGTATATGATTAAAAGCTCACAAGTACTGATTTGAACCCAGCACTGCCATGCTCAAAGGCAACAACTTGGATGTCAATGCTGTGTTCAGCATTCAGCGTCCTTTCCCCCCTCCTTCTCTTTCCAACCTGGAGAAAAGTTCATTACAACAAATGGAACAGTTTTAACAGTAATTTGATTGCATTCTGGACAACATTTTCTGATGGTGTTTTACACATGAGTCTTAAAACCAGAGTTGGTTTGAAGAGAAATTGGTATTTGTCCTATCCCAAGAATAAAACTGACGAGAACTAACCTGGACGGTGCAGGACTGGTTTTCTAATAAGTGATTCTACAGACATCTGAGAAGTTTTTTGGTAAACCATTCAGTAGCTCCAGGAAGAAGAGTCACTTCCTTATGGATTTGTTAAAAAAAAAAAAAAAGAGTGGATGATAGGCATGTCCAAACCAATGATGGCAAAGCACTGACACCAGTGCTAAATTTGGCAATGGCAAATTTGGACTGGCACCAATGACAATGAGCTATAAATGTATTTTTTTTTAATAGTAACTTTGGCACCAAGATTGTGGAATCTGTTCTAGATTACCTTTAATGCTGCTATGGATCTCTGGAATTTTTTTCTATGGCTTTTCCTTTCCAGGCTCCCTACTAAGACCCATCTTGGAGGCTGTAATTATTAGGTCTAGAATAAAAACCCAGAGAACTTTTTTACAGTATTATGTTGTACCTTGGTGTGGTGAGGGGTGGTTGATGTGGGTGGNGTGGGGGTTGAAGTGGGTGGGGGTTGGTGTGGGGGGTTGGGGGTTGGTATGGTGAGGGGTTGGTGTCTTCCACAACACAAACCTGGATCAAGCCAACCTATTTTTGTGATTAGTTCATTTACAATTTGAGATACGGTGTGAAGTCAGAAGGCTATGATGAATTCTTCCTTAATCACAGAATCATAGAATTAGTAGGACTGGAATAGACCTCTGAGATCATTAAGCCTAGGAAAGAGAGGGAGTGAGTGGAGGTACCAATGCAAACCAGATTCACCTAATTTAATCATCTGTAATTTGTAGATAAATTACCTTTTAGTCAGTGTCCTTTTTATGAACACACATCTGCTTCACTTGCGACCTTCCCCAAAACCATATCTTTTTTTTTTCCTCAAATGTATTTGTTTAATAAGAAATTATTCATTTTCTTTAGCCTCAGAGGATACCTCTGTGGGATGTTCTTTGGTAGGACAGGAAAGCCAAGAACACAAATTGAATTGGAGCTGTAGTGTGGAATGGTTTTTTAAAAAAAAAATTAAAAAAAATCACTTCAAATCCACAAAACGATTTTTTTGTTTAGAAAGTTACTAAATGTGTTTTATTGTCAGGCATCATGCCCCATTCTGCTGGGATTGCCCAGGAGTGGTGTTCTTTCCCCTGCATGCCCTAAGCTGACATTGACTGAAATCCTTCCATTAGGGGAGTTTATAACAAGCAGAATTAGGTTGTTGCTTTTAGTTCAAACACATACCCCTTCATTTCCTCTAATTTTATTCAATGTAAATAAATACTCGGTGGGGCTTGGAGGCTACTGGAAAGCTCTGAATGTTGATCATGTGTTCTAAATAAGGTACTCCCAAAAAAACCAATGCCTTTAGGCTGAGGAAGGTAATTGTCAGTCGTGGAGGAGAAAGGTCGAGGGGTGCAAGTGGGCTTTTTCCTGTGTTTGTCTGAAAGGATAAACAGCAGGCAAGAAATGCTCTGCTAAAATAAAACAAAGCAAAAGTATGAAGGAAATAGATGAGTCCCCTGTTAGGTGGCAGGTTTGCCTAAACCAAAGTGCTCCATAAAAGTGCTGGGTTTGGCTTTAACAAAAGGAAGGGCTTTTCTCTGAGGAAACTCCTGCCTTTCCCTGGAACTGTTGCCCTCCAAGAGCAGAAAACTGTGGTCTTAAAAAAAAAATAAAAATATAGATTTGTTGCCCACATCAACTTTGAATTGGTTGAAAATGGAGCTAGGAACTGCATACCTCTCTGTCTTACAGTGCTAAATCTGTTCCTTTCACTATGAAGTAGTAGTAAAACACCCATAAAAAATAAGAAAATACAGTTGGAAATGTCTTATTGCAGCTACCTTAATCAACCACAATCAGAATAATAAAGATATTGTCACCATTCAAGCTGAAGTGGTTCACATCTGAGGCTCAGACCTGGAAGTCTCCCTTTTTCCACACGACTAATTCAGACACCAAGGTTTTGGAGCCCATGCCAGATTTGCCCAGCTACGAACTGATCTTGTTCCTTCAGAGTGTACACCACCCCAGAAACTGCAGAGAAGTTACTCAAAGGAGCATTTTGTCCATCATAAAGGGCACTTCCCTCTCGTGCCCTCAAGCTGACAAAACCAAACTCCAAACCACTAAAGAAATCCATAGATGTCAAGCAAAGGGAAAGCTTTAGCCCTGCAGAATGGTGTCTCTATTCCATCCCCATTTGTTTTCCAAGCTGTTTAATGTAAGGTACAGCCTGCCTTATAATTTTAGTTTCTTTGGCCAGCTTTGAGAATTTTAAAGAGATCATAATGATCTCTAAATCACAGATAACTGAACCTATAAAACACAAACTCTGGTCCCCTCATAATGGCATCTCTTGCCAGCTCTCTGTCGGGAATGATTTTCAGTCAATTTGATCTTCAATAAATAACAGCTCGGGTAAACAGGTGAACTCACAGTAGGCAGACTAATCCTCTTACCCCTTCCCTAACACAGATGTCTCCAGGGCCAGCAGGAGGGACAGTTATGAGATTGGCAGCCCATACAGCTGTGTCCATTGCGCTTTTTCAAGGACTTAAATAGCCCTCAAGTGTGATTTTATACTCTAAAACATCCTAAAATATGACCACATCCTAAACGCATTAAAGATTGTTCCAGGGCCCCTGTGGTTAAATGGAAGAACCAATATCCTTGAGTAGCTCCACGAGTAGGAAAAGAAAACTACATCAAATATATAGAAGGCTATCGTGGTGAATAAAGGGATATGCCTATTTTGCTTGGGTTTAGGGAGAGAATAGGGAATCAAATATCTTGCCAATATTCAGGTTCACTTTTTTTTTTTTTCCCCCACTCTGTGGTTTGGAACAGAAAAAAAAAAAAAAGAATAAGGGAGAATGACCAAAAGGAGCCAGAAACTATCATGCAACGCCTTAATTCCTAAGACTGTCTTGAGAAACACGATGACAGACAGATAAATGGACAAAGTGATGCTTACCTAAAGGCATGCTGTTTGTCACATTTACACCAAGAGTTTAATCCAACCAGAACTTAAATTGCCCTTGGATTTTTCTCTTCCTGCAGACTTAATCCAGAGGAACACTCTCTGTGATTTCCTTGGAGTACCACACTAAAATAACTCTTGCTTTCCCCTAATAGCTTTGCTAACTCAAGATTCATCCCATAGCACGTTATAGTTCCAGTCTTTCTCCTGGATAGCAAAGATTAACAGAAGCAGTTGATCACAGAACCACTGAATTAATTAATCAGGTTGGAAAAGACCTTCAAGATCATGGAGTCCAATCTAACACCTAACACCTCCTAATTAATTAACCCATGGCACTAAGTGCCTCAGCCAGTCTCCTTTTAAACACCTCCACCACCCCGACCAGGCAGCCCATTCTAATACCAATCACTCTTGCTATGAAGAGCTTCTTTGTAACACCCAGCCTGAACCTGCCCTGGTGCAGTTTAAGGCTGTGTCCTCTTGTTCTGTCTCTGGGTGCCTGGGAGAAGAGCCCAACCCCACCTGGCTACAACCTCCCTTCAGGTAGCTGCAGAGAGCAATGAGGTCTGCCCTGAGCCTCCTCTTCTGCAGGCTGCACACCCCCAGCTCCCTCAGCCTCTCCTCACAGGGCTGTGCTCCAGGCCCCTCACCAGCCTTGCTGCCCTTCTCTGGACACCTTCCAGCACCTCAACATCTTTCTTAAATGGGGTAGCCCAGAAGTGCACGCAGCACTGAGCTGAAACTGTCCTTTCAGACAGTTCCAGCTGACTGATACAGATACAGAAAGCTGGGATTTATAGATTAATTCTTTTCACCTAAATACATCTCACCCAGTTTTCAACTGAAGGGCATTGCGTTTGACACGACTACCTGTTTCTAATTTGAATGTTACAAAACTAATCAGCAAAGCCAGGTAAAAATCTATTCCAAAGGAACACTCTAACCCCATCTATCTGGAAGACTCGATGGGTTATATGTGGCCTGTCAAGCCCCATAGGTTGTCAAACCCTCCAGAACAGCTGAATGAAAACAGATGTGCTCAGACCTTGTCCAGTGCTACCTTTCAGCATGAATGGAGCAGGTGTTTGGATATTATCAGCTAAGCTGGAAAATCTGGGCTGGTTTTTTTTTTTTTTCCCCCCTTTATCGGAGGCTTTCAAACAACACACTTGAAAAATAAAATTAAGCTCGCTCCCACTCAACACTTGAGAGATTTAGGTCTCATTTTACTTGCCATTCCACTCCATATTCCTTTCATGACTTTCCCCCTTACTGGTCTGAGGCCCAGCAATTTGCTGAGCAAGGTATCCAACCCAGTAATGGGACATAATCCAGTGCAGTGGGTGGTTGGATAGGGCTGGGGAGAAATTTGAACTAGCCTAGTTAAATTAAAATTGCTAAAGCCAGTTATAAAAAACTGTTTTTACTTTCCCCCCCTCCACTTTCTTTTTTTTTTTTTTTTTTTTTTTTTTAGTATATTTTCATGCAGTAGAATTTGTTCCTTATTTTTGCCAGAAATTCTGAGATTTGTCATGGTTTCATCAGCTTCTGAGTTTGATTTTGCTGACCCCATGCTGTGAGTCGAAAATTTGGTTCATGAAGTTCTTTTTGATCTACCTCTATAATTGCCATTCCTGAGCTGTGCTGTAGGGCTGTACTCCCTGGAATTCTTTTTGGCCACAAAACCTGAAGATTTGACATCCACTGGAAGAAGCAATTCTTAATTTTTTCAGTGTATCCTGGCCTGGAATTGTTCAACAAGGAAAAAAAAAAAATCACAAATAATTGTAGCTAATAATTCATCCCTAGACGATGCTTGAAGTTTGAAACCGCAGTCCTTTGAAAGACTTTGTGAAATCATCTGATTGTTAGGTTCATACCACTTCATTTGTAGTGCATTCCTGTGCCTAGCACTGAAAGGACTCGAAAGAAGTGGTCAGTGAGGTGTGTGGACAATGGTGTTAGGTATCAACAAATACACTCACACAGAATCACAGGCACATGCAGGCTGCCAAAGCCCCTCAGGATCACCAAGGCCAACCTAGAACCCTACTCTACAAGATTCACCTTAAACCATAGCCCCAAGCACCACATCCAAACAACCCTGAAATACATCCAGGGCTGGGGACTCCACCACCTCCTCAGGCAGCTCATTCCAGTCCCTGACCACTCTCACCAGGAAAAAATTTTTCCTAATGTCCAATCTAAACCTCCCCAGCCTCAGCTTGAGGCCATTCCCCCTTGTTCTGTCTCCAATTACCCATGAGCAGAGCCCAGCAGCAGCCTCTCCACGATGTCCCTTCAGGTAGCTGCAGACAGCAATGAGCTCTGCCCTCATCCTCCTCTTCCTCACACTAACCATCCCCAGCTCCCTGAGTCACTCCTCATCAAATTTATTATCTAGGCCCTTCCCCAGTTTTGTTGCCCTCCTCTGGACCCACTCCAGCACCTCCTCATCTCTCTTGTATTGCAGTGCCCAAAACTGAACATAACACTCAAGGTGTGGCCTCACAGAGAGTGATGAATCATAGAATCGTAGAATGGTTTGCATTGGAAGAGACCTTAAAGAATATCCAGTTTTCCCACAGAATCATAGAATGGTAAGGTTGGAAGGGACCTCAAGGATCATCTAGTTCCAACCCCCTGCCATAGGCAGGGACACCTCCCACTAGCTCAGGTTGCTCAAGACCTCAACCAACCTGGCCTTGAATACCTCCAGGGAGGGGGCATCTAGTGTTCCAGTGTCTCACTACTCTCCCTGTAAAGAATTTCTTCCTCAGATCCAGTCTAAATCTGCCCTCCCCAACTTCAAATCATTTTCTCTCTGTTTGCATGGTAGCACTGCAAAGGGCATAATGTAAACAGATTAGATTAGCAAAGATATAACTATGTTATACCAGTGTTGTATGTACACTTGCTCTTTACAACCTGAACCACATTGATTTCCCCCTCAGTTTCTTTGGATCTTCACAGAGAAATCTAAGAAGAATTGTGTTAGTTTTCTACTAAGCATTATCAGGCAGTTTAGAAAGCTCATGAAAAACTCTTTCACAGCTAGAAGGTGGTTTCACCAAAATTAAAGTGTTGTTTGCTATTACTTTACAGTGTGGTAGCTACTCTTCTGACTTCAAAGAAGTGGCCATGCCTGTTCTGCAAAAGTAGAACTCTTGACCTCATCTGCAACATGAGAAGATTCTGATCTCATTTGCATCAGTGTCCCTAGGTGGATTTATTCCAAGATGCCACCACTTGCTTGGATTGTCAGCAAGAGATGAGGAAAAGAAACACTGCCCTTGGAGCAAGTTTCTTCCCATGGTTCAGAGAGGAGCATCCTCCCCATCTGCTTTCTCTTTTACTCATGTATTAGTTACACTATTTCCTGGATCCTGCTTTCATGGCTTCCTTTGCTGTTATGTGGTCAGTATAATTTATTGTAATGAAGCATAGGTGGAAAAAAGGTCTGTAAATCTGAGCTAGGTACAGAGTGCCAGGTTTTATCTCCTTGCAAAACTGATGAGATATCAGGGAGGTCTGGAGACCAGGGAGGTGGCACAGGCCCATGTGGTGTGTAGTATTGGCCACTGTAAACAGAAGGGATGCAAACAACCAAGTCACTTGTCACTGCTTTTAGCCAGACCTCCTCTGCAGCATTAAGGAAGGGCACTCTCAGAAGGTGGCCAGCACTGAAACAGATAAGAGAATAGTGATTTGTGAACAGATCCTTGGCTGTGTTAAAAATAATTGGGTGGTTTTTTTATTGCTATTCCAGCAATACCTTTGCTCCCTGTTGTTCTATAGCCTGATTCCTTCCAGGAAAGTGAAACTCTATCGTCCAATGTTTCTGAGTTCTTTGCCATAGTGATGAGCATTGAGGCAGGCTCCAACTGTGCCTTTCAAGAGCACAACATTCAGCAGGATCAGCTTTGCTTTCTGCATAATTGCAACCCAAGAGCCTGGGTTTAGGCTGTGTTGATATAATCTACCAGCAATTAAAGAACCCCAAACCAACATCAAATCCAAAGCCTGAATAATGTAAATATCTCCTGATTTTTTTTTTCTTAGTGCTCCTCATTTCTGCTGTTTCCACTGTTTGCCTCATCCTTGTCAGTGTAGCCCATTTTCTGCAGCTTCTTCTCCCTCTTTGCACCGTGTGAGTCATCCATCTTAAGGATGACTTAAGGAACAAAGAAGTAGCAGCAGACAATCTCTGGTCATGCAACAAATTGGTCACTCTGAGCCAAATTCCCTTTTGTTCCTCTAGATCTGGTTTTGGCAGCCAGCTGGTGCATTTCCCATCCACCACATGTTCTTGGCATCCTCCCAGAAGAGTGAGGACTGTGTGTGGCCAGGGCACAAGAACCTCCATATCTGGCATGGGAACAGCTCTGGAGGGACACTGAAGAGGCAGGTGCATCTCAGCAGAGCATCTCCAACCACAAGCTGGGCAAAGTGATCCCTCTTGCACCTCACCCTTTGGCACATCTTTGGTTTAACTCAAACTCTAGACCTCAGCATGCATCTTATTTTTCATGGAGAACAAAGGCCATTCCTGTGAGCTGTTCAATACCCTACACAAGAGCTTTATCCTCCTTGCGAGGCTCAGGACCTCCTGTTGAGTGGCTAAACTTTCCACACTATGAAACACGGATAAGAAGGGGTGAAAATCATACTGGAATAATCAAAGACACCTGTCACTGGTTGGAACTGTTTTCTAGTCAAAGCTCAGCTTTTGCTAATAGAGATATAGGAGGTCATCAGCACTGCTCATAAAGCTGAGGCAAGGGTTTCGTTTTTCTCCTTGTGGGCAAAGTGTTCATATCCACTTTCCTCTCATTCAAAAATAGTTCAACCACTTTGCTGGAAGGACTGAGGAAAATGTTATTTAAAATGTTAAAGCAGGATCCTTTCCTTTCAAACACTTGCCAATATTTCTCCCTAAAATGAAAGTTTAGGAGGATTTTTGAGGAAATGAAACATTGGTGAGACTTAGCCAAAGGTCTACCTCCTCTAAGTCATAAATTGTATATGCAGAAGAGTCTCCCAGCCAGGTTTGCCTGCTTCTTCATTTGGATTTGCTGGATCACACTCACCACTTTTCACTAATTCTCCTAATGGCAGCTAGCACACTCCATGCACCCTGGAGATTCAAACAAATGCTGTGGTTTACCCTAGGGTTTGTTTTTTTTTGGGGGGGGGTTGTTTTTGTCGGTGTATGTTTGTTTGGTTTTTTTTTTTGTTGTATGGTTTTTGTGTCTGTTTGGTAATGGTGTTGTTGGGGTTTTGGGGTTTGTTTGTTTGTTGGTTGGTTGATTGTTTTTTTTTTTAGTAAAACTGCCTGAAAATTCCTTCTTTGCAGGTCTTTGCTTTTTTGATTTGTTGCTGTGCCGCTCACTTCTCTCCTCAATTGCTTCACGTGTTATTGATTTTCTTCCTCTCCACCACAGCAATCTTCTCATCTGACTGATGGGAGATTCCAAGAACCCTGCACTGAGGCTTCCTTCTTCCCTTCCAAAAGAGTTCAACAGTCTCCTCTCTTTTTCTTTCCTCCTCTTTTTTTTTTTTCTTTTTCTTTTTTTTTCTCCTTACATCATCCTCATGGCTCACATCCTTTCTCTGCATCTCCCTCCTGATTCATTATGTAACCATGAATCTCTCTTCAAACACAGAACATCTGGGGATGGAAGGAGAAGGCTATAATTACTATAACATGTGGCAAGAACTGCAGATTATTTTGGTATTATCATTGCAACTTCCTTATATTTCTCCTGCTTCCCTTTTGGAGTTGCAGATGATAGAAAGTAGCTGAGTGAAATGCTTCCTTCCAGCTCCCTCCAGGGGACAGAAGGTAGGTTCTTACCAGTCTGCTGGTGGGCAATATAAAGAAGCCACAATGGAGGTCATCATTTGCAATGCACAGCCCATCAAATGATGCCATAATTATTAGGTGCTGATATCATGGTGTTCCCTGCTAGGAAAGCTTGCACTGCAATAAGTAGTCCTGTTACTCCTTAGGGGTGAAAAAGAGAGTAGTGTTTCAGTACCAGCAGCAGCAGCACACCTTGCATGGAGCAGAGTCCTTCAAAACCAGGTCAATTTTCTACCTAAGGAGATACCATTTAGTAAATGAGAGGCTGCTGAGGTGAGGAACACTTCTAACCACACACTAATTTCAGAACTCTTGGAATATTTGGGAGTTGGTTTCTGTCCTGTAAAGCAGTCAATAGCTATCAGCCCTCCCTGCTTTGGAGATGGCATTCTGTATGAATTCCTCCATGGTGCAAATTAGTGTGCATCAGTTCGATGAAGAAGACTTCCATCTGGTGTCACAGTAAATAAGCTTCTCTGTGTAAGGAATTCTTACTGCTGACAGCCAATATTTTTGCTGCCAGGAGGGTCTCCATGATACATCTCCTTAGCCACAGCTGTGAGCCTACAGTGAACCCTGAACCTGTGTGTAAGGCTGGTGTCACACAGCACTGGAGGTTACTTGGCAGTCAGAGATTACATCAAGTAGTCTACAAGTGGGAAGGAAAATGTATAATCAGCATTTGAAGCTTGGGCTGGCACGGAATGATCTGTGCTACAGTGAGTGGCTTAGGGCATGCTGTGGTGTTCTTCACATCCAGCAAGGTTGAGAAGGGATCTTTAGCAGATGGGCAGGCATGAAATCCTCCTCTCCAACAGCAGTGTGAGAGATATAAATACTCTTTGAGATTAATTCTCCAAGATCAGTGAGCTCTTTTGTGCTACTTTCATCTTAATACACTCTCAGTAATCTTGACTGGGGTCTTTGCCTGTTGCTGTCATAGAGATAGGGAGAAGTAGAATTAATGTAAATGCACCAAATTTCTTACACCTTTGTCTTCTCCTTGATACTTTTGTTATCTGTCTTAGGTATTTACAGTAAAACAAATGATTGTTCTCCCTCAGGGCCCCATCTTCTCCTCCTGTCATATTTGATCCCATTGCATAGTGAATGTATGGGACAGGAACAATTTATAGGAGAGCTCACAGTGGTGCCTTAAATACAAGTTCCACATGAGAGAGGAGAGAATCTAGAGTCTAGAGGTCCTCCACTTCACAGTCCATGCTGGCAAGGGAAGCAAAGGGGAATGCTACTTTATGAGCATCAGTGACATCTGTGTCTGTATTCTTTTCAGCCAAACCCTGGCAAATAACACCAAGGACTACATACCATAATACTTAGAGCTCAGTGAATAATTCACACTGAAATTCATGTTAAAGAAGTTGACTGTGTTTCTGTTCATGAATTAGCCATGAGCAGATGTTGATTTTCTGAATGTGCTCATCATTATAATGTATTCATTAGATAATTCCTGCGAGTATCCTTTGGGCTTCTCTTTGTTGTGAATTCAGTTTCTAGTTAGCACCTAACATAAAAAAACTGAACTGTTTGACTTTTTGCAGAAATCAGAGCATGGTCTTCTGATCCTGTTTGGATGGTGCTACTCTCCAGGAAGGATATTCAGTAATTGTGGATCCCAGTTTTCAGTTAATGTTTGCTGTGATTTATTTCACAATAAGTGCTGGGCTCGTTTATTTTGCTGGTTGCCTCATTTGGCAGAATGTTCATGTACTCACAGAAGGCAGCTATGACAAAACTGTCTGCAGAACTGATGCCAAACATTGCCCAAACCTATAAATGTCAATTGCAGTATTTTCTTCACTCTCCCCTATAGCCAAGCTCAAGCAATATCTGCCCTCCCTCCACATTGTTTTATTCATCTGTGTCAAGGAGTCACAAAATACTGCACTAAGTCATCATGTTTTGATTTCTTATCAGTCTGTAAGGGACAGATCCACTGTGGATTTTTTCAGCACTGATGTAGACATATGATATCAATTTAATCCTAACACCATGTGGGACTCATTGGCCTGGCTCCTGAGTTGCAGGTTGAGGTTTTCTGGCAGTTATCTTAATCGCTTCCGCTTGCTTCTGCATCTCTCCCTCCTGGCTGTTTCAGGCAAGCTCCAGGTAGAAGCTCTGCCATGGGGCATGAGGTACTTCTCTCTGATGCCATTGATCTGCTGAGATAGCATGAGCTGAGTGCTAGCAGCTTACCTTAACTGTTTATGCCTTTAGCCATAGGATGAGGGGTCATGGTTTGAAACTGAAAGAGGGTAGATGTGAGTTAGATATTATAAAATCATAGAATGTTTAGTTTGGAAGGGACCTCAAAGCTCAACCAGTTCCAACCCCCTGACACAGTCAGGGGCATCTCCCACTAGAACAAGTTGCTCAAGGCCTCATCCAATCTGACCTTGAACACCTCCAGGGAGATTGTGGAGCACAAAATCACAGAATGGGATCAAAGTATCATCAGAATTCTGTGCTTCTGTGCTCCACAACCTCCCTGGGCAACCTGTACCAGTGTCTCACCACTCTCACTGCAAACAACTTCCTCCTAACACCCAATTTCAATCTCCCTTCTGCCAGTTTAAACCCATTCCTCTTCACCCTGTCATTACAAGACCTTACGAATAGTCCCTCCTCAGCTCTCCTGTAGATCCTTTTCAGATACTGGAAGGCCACTCCAAGGTCTCCTCAAAGTCTTGTCTTCTCCAGGCTGCAGAGCCCCACCTCTCTCAGCCTGTCCTCATAGCAGAGCTGCTGCAGCCTTCTGAGCATCTTCATGGCCTCCTCTGGACTGGCTCCAACAGTTCTATGTCCTTCTTGTGCTGGGAAGAAATTCTTCACTGTGAGGGTGATGAGACACTGAATCAGCTTGCCCAGAAGGGTTGTGGATGTGCCATTCCTGGGAGTGTTCAAAGTCAAGGTGGATGGGGCTTTGCACAGCTTATTGTAGTGGCAGGTGTCCCTACTCATGCATGGTTGTTGGAACTGGGCAACTTTTAAGATCCTTTCCAACCCAAAGCATTCCACGATCGTGCTTTAAAAGTTGACCTACTCTGCTATTTGCAAGAGAGGAGCAAACTTCTGAGAGTCATTTACTGCTTTGTCTTTACTGAGGGAAAATTAGTGAACAACTGGGAGAAACTAATGATCCACACAACCGTTTCTGGCCAAACCCAAACACATGTTCACTCTTCTTAGCATCACTGCTGCACGGAGTTGTTCAGGGACTTTGTCTCTTAGGGTAGATCCAAGATGAGGAGGGTGAGCTGAACAGGGAAATGTACACCCAGGCGTGGAATTATAATGGTCTCAGAGCTGCTTTGCATTCTGTGGAAATCTTTCCATATGGCCTGGGCTGTTTTTTAACAAAACAGTGCAGAGCTGCCAAAGACTTAGAAAAGATAAATTTAACTTTGTGTAAAACACAGAGGATAGATCCTTCTCTGGCATAGCTACACTGAAAACCACAAGGAAATGTTGCTTTCCACCAGCTGAGGATCCAGAGTAGAGGACCTGGCTTTAGAGGATGGAAAACCACTACAAAACATAAGCTCTTGGCTTGAAGTACATCTTGAAGGCCTAGGGTGACTGGCGCCTACCAACTAGACATCTCACACAAACCATAAAGCTGATGAGCAGTGAACAGACACACTAGATGGGGACATGACAGCTGGAGTATGCAGAGACATAGGAAAGGGTATTTAATTTGATTGTATCTGTCAAACAACAGAATATTTCTTGTGGTGAGAAACATAATCAACCAAACCTGTGCTTCTCATCAAAAGCAGAAGAGGATTTGACGACAGGAGCGGTTTGCTCGCCTCCTTGCTTGTTCTTACTTGATTTGTGGCAGGAGATTGATGAGTTTCTCAGGTGCAGTTGAAGGGAATAGCTGTATAATGCTGTTCAACACCAAGCCTTAGATTTATCACAGCAATCTACTTGCAGGGAAGCACCAGTGGAGATGCAATCACTGCCTCCAACTCGCAGCTGCAAAGACGCAGGGCTCACAGAAGAGCTTTCCTAGTCAAATGTAAGCTTTCAATTTAAATTGACTTTGGGGACAACTTGCCCAAGAAATGACACAATCTAATGCCTTTCCTTCATTTTAATTAGATCTCATGTGCTTTAACTATGACAGTGAGATTCCTTGATGTTATGACTCTCCTTGGAAAAGGTTAACTTGCTCTAAAAGATTTGTTTCAATCTACAGCTGTAAGCAAAAGGGAAAATGATCTCCCTATGTGCAGGGTGTTTATGTATACCAGTCTGTCAAGAGCATATCATCTGGGAATCACAGAACCAGCCAGGGTTGGAAGGTACCACAAGGATCATCCAATTCCAACCCTCCTGCCATGGGCAGTGACACCCTACCCTAGATCAGGCTGTCCAGAGCCTCATCCAGCCTGGTTTTAAACACTTCCAGCGATGGGGCCTCAACCACCTCCCTGGGCAACTTGCTTCAGCATTCCACCACTATTTGTGTCCTGGTTCTTATACATCTCAACCAGCCTATGAGTGAAGCAAACATCACCATTGTTTGCTTTTCACAGCCTATAGTATAATTTTCCATTACAATATTCCAATTAGCCTCAAATCAGCACACAATGCCTCACAGATCCTTCTTTCTACCTCTTCTCCCTCTTGCTTCAACAACTCAAGCATCGAGATGGTGCCCTTCATGAGACTCATTGCTCGTGCATCCCATGCTCCTTTCCCCAGAAGGGCTTACTCTAAATTGCACTCTACCTGGAGCTGTTCTTGGAAGTGGCATTCCATGATATGCATTCAGTGTCAAGGTAGATTAAAACAAAAGTGCCATTATAAGGTTCAATCCTATTAAAGAAAACAAAACATGTTTTTAAAAAAAAAAAAAGAAAAAAAAAGCTCCCCAAAAACTCTATTTAAACAAACTCCCACAGAATGCTCTTAAACTCAACAGCTGTGTGGGAACCATGCACATCTTTCAGGTAAGTTCCAGGGCCTGTTCAAGAGGGAAGAGGTCTTGCCAGCCCCTATCCTACCTCAGTTTTATTGGTCACAGGCTTCCCATTAATTAGCAGACACATCAGCGATCTCCTGGGTTGCCTCTTATTTCTGAGGTGTTGCCTTCTTTCCCTCGCTTGCAGAGGCTCCTGATGTTAAAAAGCTGACCTCAGGCTTTGGGGATTCAATAAATCTGTTACCACATTCCTCTGATAAATATTTTCTCAAGCTGTTTAGGAGAACTTGAACAGCAAAGGGAACTGCGGGTAGCTAGAGTGGCCAAATAAACATTCACATTAGAGAGCTGATTTTCCAGCAGCTTTGGTGCTACTGGAGCTGGCCAACACCGGCTGCAGGCTGCCTCCAGTCACCTGGGTGCTTACTTGTGCCACTAAAGGGACATTGAAGTGAAGGAAGTTGAAGGTGACCTTGGAAAACTCAGCAGAGCAATACCTCTGTGAGATCTTCTGTATGAAATGAAGGAATCAAATGATGCAGGATGCCAAGCAAGGGAGTAGCAGATTGGGGTCCTCAATATCGGAAAGATGTTGAGGTGCTGGAAGGTGTCCAGAGAAAGACACCAAGGCTGGTGAGGAGCCTGGAGCACAGCCCTGTGAGGAGAGGCTGAGGGAGCTGGGGGTGTGCAGCCTGCACAAGAGGAGGCTCAGGGAAGACTTCATTGCTTTCTACAGCTACCTGAAGGGAGGTTGTAGCCAGGTGGGGTTGGGCTCTTCACCCAGGCACCCAGAGACAGAACAAGAGGACACAGCCCTAAACTGCACCAGGGCAGGTTTAGGCTGGATGTTAAGAAGAAATTCTTCCCAGCAAGAGTGACTGGCATTGGAATGGGCTGCCTCCCACTAGTACAGGTCACTCAAGAACTCCTCCAACCTGGCCTTGAGCACCTCCAGGCAGGGAGCAGCCACAACTTCCCTGGGCAACCTGTGCCAGTGTCTCACCACCCTCACTGTGAACAACTTCCTCCTAACATCCACTTTCAATCTCCCCTCTTCCAGTTTAAACCCATTGTCCCTTGTCCTGTCATTACAAGACCTTGTCAATAGTCCCTCCCCAGCCTTCCTGTAGCCCCCTTCAGATTCTACAAGGCTACTCTAAGGTCTCCTTGAAGCCTTCTCTTCTCCAGGCTGCAGAGCCCCAACTCTCTCAGCCTGTCCTTATAGCAGAGCTGCTGCAGCCCTCTGAACATCTTCATGGCCTCCTCTGGACCTGTACCAACAGTTCCATGTCCCTCCTGTGCTGAGGGCTCCAGCACAGGAATAGAGCAGCTCTTATTTCATTATATTGTACTTCAGTATGCCTGAAACAGCTACAAACAGCTAATGATTAAGTAACAACTTACAACAAGTACAATTATGGGTTAGTAACAACTAACAGGTCTTTTTGACCTGTTTATTGACATTTTGGAACTTGACCTATCAGGACTCCTTGCTCCTTGGCCTCGTTCAGTAATTAATTTGCCATATGGATTAGAAAACAACAAGCAGGACTGGTTCTTTCCCTGTACAGTGTTTTTAAAGGAATCTCCACGAAGTTCTTTCAAGATGAGCAGTTAGTTGTTCCTGGAAGCAAAGCAGATTTTGGTGCAAAACTCTTCCAAAAGTTAAACCTCTTCCAAAAGTTAAACGTCTTCCAAAAGCTAAACCTCAAATTGTCAGAGGCATTCCCTTCAGCTAGCACTGCCTTTCTTGCAAGCTCTCCTGAATAGATGTCCAGCAAAGAAAGAAGCTGATAAATTAGACATAGATCTACGAAGAGAAAGGGAGCCAGAGACCAATACCTACAAGACATATGTCTTTATTTACTCAAGCATAAATCAAACAGGGCAGGAACTTGTGCAAGTAAATCGGATTCCATTTGTATGTTTTTCCTGACACATAAATCTGGCTGTAGCAGAATGGCATGAATAACAGAGGAGCCCAACTCCCACAGGGACTAATCTGTCATTGAACCTCGACTGATAGCTTACCCTGCTGAGCTGGACCTTGGTGCTGCTCTGGTGAATCATGGAATCAATCACCAAAGGAAAAATGTGTATATGTGCTTGCTAAGGAGTTTGTCTCGCTGAAGGCAAAATGCCTTGGGTCTGGGCTCCTGTGTGCTGCAGTAGACCCAGACTGCATTGATGTTGTTGATGCTTTTAGGCTGTCAGGTAATGACAGGATTGAGGGGATTGGAACACAACTAGAAATGAGTAGGTTCAGACTGGATGTTAGGAAGTTCTTCAGCATGAGGGTGGTGAGACCCTGGAAGGGGTTGCCCAGGGAGGTAGTGGAAGCCTCATTCCTGGAAGTGTTTAAGGCCAGGCTGAAGAGGCTTTGGACAGCCTGATCTAGTGTGAGGTGTTCCTGGGCATGGCAGGGGGGTTGGAACTGGATGATCCTTATGGTCTTTCCAACCCTGACTGATTCTATGATGCAGCAGAAGAGCTCTCCCTTATAGAATCATAGAACCAATGAAAGTGGAAAAGACTTCTAAGATCATTGAGTCCAACACCACTATTGCATCATTGCATCACCTCCTAAAGTGCCATGTCTATAGGTTTTCTGAACACTTGCAGGGACAGTGACTCCACTACCTCCCTGGGTAGCCTATTCCAATGCCTGACCACTGTTCCAGTCAAAAGTTTTTTTCCTAATATCCAATATCCCTTCTGTGACCTAAAAATAAAATAAAATNCTGTGAAAAAAAAAAAAAAAAAAAAAAAAAAAAAGAGTCTGCAGCTGTTCAGGTAACAAACAGCAAAACACAACAAATCAGTGTCAAATGGCAGTGAGAAAAAAAAAAAAGAAGCCACTTGCAGATATTCTTGCACATGCATTTTCCTACACTAAAATGTAGCAAGAACCCAACTCTCCTCCAGGTTGCAGGGAAGCATCCCTTGGAGTTTGATGGGAGCTTGCTGTACCCTCCCAAGTCCCCCATTCCCAGAAGGCATTTGCCATCACTTCACAGTGCTCAAGCTGATAGAACATACCCAGAAAGCTGCAAAATCATAAAGTATTGTGAGAACTCTTTGCAAACTGGACAGGGGTGTCCCCTGCAGCAGCTCCAGCCAGATGGCTCAGATACAACTCACCTGGCTGACAACAGCTCTGCTGTATCTCCATGAAGTATTAACTACGAAAGGCTTTCGCAGCCAAAGCCATGAGGCTTTTCCAGGAGAGAAAAATCTCCCCTTTCTTAGCTGTGTTTTGCTGTCCAAGCTGCTGAGGCTGCAAATTTGACCATCTCCTAACTCGAAGAGACCTTAGGTGAATCCAGTCTCACTCTGAGGAATGTTATCTTTTCAGTTTTGGCAACCAGAGTTTATTTTTGCAGAGATTCCTTTCCCTCACCCTAAAATGGAGAGAAGATGGAACAAGAGAGAAGGTTTTACTCCTTTGGCTGACAAAGTCTGCTTTGAATAAAAAATAAAATAAAATATAAAATAAAATAAAATAAAATAAGAAGTGGATTGTGCAAACTGTTATTAATGATCGAATCCACAGTTTTCACTAAGCCAGAACATTACTCAAGGTCATATCCCCTGAAATCCCTCTTTGACTGATGGAGTGGTTTCTTCCAGTTTAAGCTCAGTCACAATATTATCCCTAATGTAAACTGGCAACATGGATGTTTTTGCAGTTGGTGTTGGTAAAGCATTCCCAAGAGTGGCAAGATTACTTTCCACCGTGGAAAAACAAATTCCTCCCTCCCTGCCATCACCCCCAGTTCCACTCACCTTTTCCAAACAGTACATTCAAGTAGGAAATCCTGATGATGTTAAAGCTACTTCTGCTGAAAACCTGGCTACCTTAATTGGTCCTGTTCACTTGATATATGGCATTTTCAAAGCCCAAGGTTTCCTATGCTGAGCATCCATTAATTATGCATCCGATGAGGCCTTCCTGGTACTGCATCCTAGCCATTAAAACCTATCTTGCAGGAATGGAAAATGAGCAAGCAGATCCATGAAGAATAACAAAACAGGTTCCTCTGGGGTGTGTTAAAGTCCCTTAATGCTGTGGGGAAGGCTGTCAGAGCTACAGCAGCAAAGTGCTCCTGAGCCTGGTAGTGGAGAACAGACCTGCAAGCAGCTCTGCTGAGTGGCAGGTTGGTAGAGCTACCTGAAATGATGGATACATTGAGTCTGTTGATGCTCAGTGTCTCAGAAATGCCCTGGTACAGAGCAGGAGGGGCACAGGAGTGGCTCATGCAGTGTCTCAGAAATGCCCTGGTACAGAGCAGGAGGGGCACAAGAGTGGCTCATGCAGGGTCTCAGAAATGCCCTGGTGCAGAGCAGGAGGGGCACAAGAATGGCTCATGCAGTGTCTCAGAAGTGCCCTGGTGCAGAGCAGGAGTGGCACAGGACATGTTGGAGGGAAGGGCAGTTCAATGCCTGTTGTGGAAAAGGACTGCCCTGGGTGAGGAAAGAAAGGTTGCAGGGACAAGGGGAGGGAGGAGGAAATGAAGGGAGCCTTATTAAATAACCAGTGTGGTTTTCATTCTCCCACAATCAGAGTTAATGGCTAAGCTCCTCTCAGCTGCAAAGGTCTAGAAGGCAGTTGGGAGGTTGATAGGTTTTTAATGACTTAACAAAGCAGCCATCTGGAAGGACAAAGTGCTGCATTGGTCTCTGTTTGAAGGAAGCCCATGTGTTGTTTGAAGGTAGCACCCAGCTACTTACAGCAGGTATATGGGAAGAGGCCAGGTTGTTTTTTCTACCAACACCTGTCTGGCAAGTTCAGTAGGGCACAGAGAGAGAGATTTTTCAGACTGCTCCACACTGCTCTGAGAGATGGATCTTCCACAGCCTTAGTAGCTTGTCATCTGCATACTCCTCTTTTGTGTGTGTGTAAAAATGATTAATGACCAAAACATTATACCCCACCAAACCAAGGTGAGGCAGGATGAGCCCCTCCTGAAGTCATGGCAATATCTTCTATTCCATGACACTGGGCAGGACCTGTGGCCAGATCCCTTCCCTCCCCTGTCACCCTGACACAAGTCAAAGGGAGGACCAAGGGTTTACATTTCCCACTCCCTTGTTGCAGTTCTGAGTATGGCTATGATCCAGGGGCAGTGGCTTGAGAATAAAATCCGAGGGAACTCTTGCCATCAGAAAGGTCTCTGATGCAAACAGAGGGGTGGTAACTCCATTCTTGATGGTTCTTACATTTTGGTGTCTGGGACACACATGGTTTTCTAGTTTTGAGGGTGTGAAACATGGAAAAGAAGAACTGAGAGGGGGTCTAATAAATGTTTATAACTGTCTGGGGGCTGGGAGTCGGGAGGAGGGGGGACAGGCTCTGCTCACTTGCTCCCTGGGATAGGACAAGGAGCAATGGATGGAAGCTGCAGCACAAGAGGTTCCAGCTCAACACAAGGGGCAACTTCTTTCCTGGAAGGGTCCCAGAGCACTGGCACAGGCTACCCAGAGAGGTTGTGGAGTCTTCTTCTCTGGAGCCTTTCCAGGCCTGTCTGGATGCGTTCCTCTGTATGGTCCTGCTGTGGTAGGAGGGTTGGACTGGATGATATCTTTGGGTCCCTTCCAACCCCTAGGCTGATTTAACAAACTTTTCTATCACATTAGATTTACATGTTCATAATCCCAGAATCACAGAATTAACCAGATTGGAAATGACCTAGGATCTTCCAGTCCAACCTATTACCTAACCCTTCTAATTAACTAAGTGCCTCATCCAGCCTCCTCTTAAACACCTCCAGGGGTGGGGACTCCATCACCACCCCAGGCAGCCCTATCATCTATGAATTGGAGCTGGACCTCCTTACACTGTGCTGGTGAGACATCCTCTACCTTCTGAGAACTGTACAGCTTCTTTTAAGTACCCATCTGTTCATCCTAGCAGCTGTGCTGTTTGCCTGGGGCAACATCCATCTTCCTGGACTTCAGACATTTGAAATTTAGACATCAGTGATCCCAGGCTCCCCTTAGCATGAGAGGAGAGAAACGGCTCTCTCTGGAGGGGGATTCATTCCGTGCTAAAATAGATGTCTGAGGAAGGAGAGATAGGTAGCCCTTTGGAAGGGTTTATTTCTCTAGATGTCTAACCCAAATTAGTGCACATGAAGCTCAGCTTATCCATGTCCTAGTGTCACAGAAACATGCAAGTTGGCAAAGCCCCTCAGGATCACCAAGGCCAACCTAGAACCCTACTCCACAAGATTCGCGTTAAACCTAAGCACCACATCCAAACCACCCTTAAACACCTCCAGGGTTGGGGACTCCACCACCTCCTTGGGCAGCTCATTCCAGTCCCTGACCACTCTCTCTGTGGAAAACTTTTTCCTAATGTCCAATCTAAACCTCCCCAGCCTCAGCTTGAAGCTATTCCCCGTTTGTTCTGTCTCCCATTACCTGTGAGCAGAGCCCAGCAGCAGCCTCTCCACAGTGTACCTTCAGGTAGCTGTAGACAGCAATGAAGTCTGCCTTCAGCCAATTCTGTTTCAAACTAACCACCCCCAGCTCCCTCAGTTTCTCCTCATAAGATTTACTCTCCAGGCCCTTCCCCAACTTCATTGCCCTCCTCTGGAACTGCTCCAGCACCTCCACATCTCTCCTGTATCGCAGTGCCCAGCAGGTATCTGGCTGCACACTCACCTGCCCAACCTAATGATTCTCTTCTTCCTATGGTGTGGCATCTAGAAATAGGTATGAAAAATCATTCACAGGTCACCAATAACTACAAAGAACTTTTCATATTTCACTGTCTACTTATCTCTCTTAGCTCAGATAAATTAGGTCGACCAGGGAATGTGGCCCATGTGCTAAAATCATCAGCGGATGATGTCATGGCCCAAATGAGTCCTCTTTTAGGAGTTTAAGAGGTAATTGAAAGGTTATTTTTTTTAGAAGTTCACTTCATTTTTTCTAATGGGAAGTAAATGAGATTCAGGTCATATACAGGCGAGCTCAGGGTGAAGTCATAGGGTGAAGAGAGGGAAGATGGAGTTGAAGATTAATTTGATTAGGATTTCTTAAGATAATATTTGATTTTATGAGAGGTTTTAAAGCAGCAAGGTCCATTTACTAAGTCTGAGCTGTTCACTCATTTTCTTTTTTTTTTTTTTTTTTTTCCCAGTCTACAAAGAAAGGTGCAGAGCTTTGGCTGGAGTTAGATGGTCACAAGTGGAGAAGAATTACTACCAGTTACAATACAAATCTGCAAATCTGTTAGCAGAAAAAAAAAAAAGTGAATTTGATAAAATGCAGAGTTGGAGATTCTCTGATTTCTCAGGGAGTTTCCTCATTTTTATGATGCACAAGCTGTGATCTTTTAACTTGGGTGAACAGTGTAAGCTTTTAATTCTCCTACAAACAAGTAAGCTAAAGAGTCCCAAGGGAGAAAACAATTTCTTTGATGTACTTGTGATTGCCAAAACCACCCCAAACAGTTGTTGAAGGTAGAGATCTGTCTCCTGTTCTTACCAGAGGAACTTAAACCTTTGTAGGAAATAGCATGGATACACAGATAAAATCCCAGTGTTAATAGGCACAGGATAAATTCCTTCAACACTGTTTAACATAGAATCATTGAAAGGGCTGGGCTGGAAGGGACCTCAAAGCTCAGCCAGTCCAACCCCCTGCCAGAACAGCATCACCTACACTAGATCACACAGGAACATATCCAGGCAGGTTTTGAATCTCTCCAGAGTGGGACACTCCACAACCCCTCAGCCTGTTCCAGGGATCTGTCACCCTCACAGGGAAAAAATTCCTCCTCCTGTTTCCATGAAACTTCCTATGCCTCAGCTTGCACCCAGTGCCCTTTGCCCTGGCATTGGGCATCACCCAGCAGAGCCTGGCTCCAGCCTCCAGGCACTCACCTGCACATCTTTATAAACGTTGCTGAGGTCACCTCTCAGTCTCCTCCTCTCCAAGCAGCACAGCCCCAGCTCCCTCAGGGTCTCCTCAAAACAGAGCTTTAAAGTTCATCCAGTCCAATCCCCCTGCACTCAGCAGGGATATCCTCCACTAGATCAGTTTGCCCAGAGCCCTGTTGAGCTTCACCTTGAATATCTCCAGAGAAGGGGCCCCAACCACCTCCTTGGCCAACCTGTTCCAGTGTTCCACCACCCTTATAATAAAGAACTTGTTCCTAACAGCCAGTCTAAATCTGCTCTTCTCTGCTTTGAAGCCATTGCCCTTCCTCCTGTCACTGCAGACCTTGGTCAACAGTCTCCACCCAGTGTTTGTGTAGCAGGATAAGATCCAGTACACTGATCACAGCTGTAAAACAGTGGAGATCTGCTGGTGCAAAAAGAAAAGTCCTCAAAGAACTCTGAAAGAGTGCCCCACTCACTGGGGTTGCAGAGCAGGGAATAATTGTGTTGATTTTATGGACACTCACAGCATTTCTGCAGGACATCCACCAGTGACACCCAAGTTACGAGCCATGAAATAAAGGAAGAGAGAAAAATTCTTCCTTTCTGCTTGTAATTTATCAATGCATCCCCAGCAGTGGCAGGGCTATTAAATATCCACCAAGCTAATGTGTACCAGCACATTGCTTAAGCTTGTTTTTGCAGGAGGGTCACAACAGCCTTACTGGTGTCTTGCAGGGCATCCTGGCTGTCTGCAGGAAGGATTTTCTATGTAAAGCATTTTACATTAAAGCTGTCACAACTGATAAGCAGCTCAGATGAAACCTGCATGAACAAGAGCAGATCTTTATTCCAAGTGTGCTGTGTGCCTCTTGTAATCTTGTGGTGGTTTCTTGGATCAACAGAACACTACAAGGATTTTTCAAGGGGACAGATTATACAGAGAGGAAGAGGGAAGTGAAGAATCTAACCATCTCTCCAAACTATTTTGGTGTTTGTGGTTTTGGTATTTTTTATGTTTGTTTGGTTGGTTTTGTTTGTCTGTTTGTTTTTCCTTTCTCTACAAAGAAGCCTGAACCAAGGTGATATGCATGCCAAAAAGATTCAGGGGGATTTAAACCTGGAGCTTGTGGTTTGCTCCTCTCGCTATAACCACATACTTGTGAATACCCTGCTCTGTTGGGCACGTTGATGTGTTTGTGATCCACAGTCTAGGGTTTGCCCCTCTCTTTTCCTGCAGCAAAAACATTTCTGGTGAAGGTGTATATAAGTCTGAAGATCAATGAGGCAGCTTATGCACATTCTTGCTTTGCCCTTGGACTCTGGACAGCAGCCCAGCCTGGACGTCATTCCGCGAGTCATACAGACGTTATTTTCCTTCAGCTTTTCCAGGAGCTTTCCTTACCCTGCCACCTTATCAAAGACTTAGTATTTAAACACCTTAAGCTTGGTTTTGATGAATTTGCCATAGACCATTTTTACAGGCAGCTCACCAGTCAGAGCTGGAGAGTAGAAAACATGAGGTCTGGGGTAGGCAGTATGGGGAGGCTGGAGGCTGTAAGCTCCTCCAGCAACGCTGGATTTGGAAGAGCAAATTTGTCCACAGCTTATGGACAACCTTTCTCTGTGACCAGAAATACCCGAATGCATCTTCAGACTCCTTGGTCTCTTTATCACCTCACCTCCCTTCTTGTGAGTGAGTCACACTTCTCCATTTGAGAGTGAGCTACACTTCTTCATTGGAGAAAGTCTTTTAACTATATGGTGGATGTTCAAATCCCTGCCTTTTAGTATTAGCAGTCTGCCAGATTTCCGGAGACAGAATCCTTGATGCTAACAGCTTGTCCTGTTTTCTCTCCAGTCTGTGCTCAAGACAGATCATCTAGAGTTCTAGGGTTGCTCTTTTGTTTGCTCTTCCTAGAGTCTCTTCAGGTCAGTCTGATGTGTGCTCTAAGGGTTCTAATAAAATATGTGCAGCCTCATTCAAACATTGCCTCACTGTTGTCAACATTGCTGCCCTTGTTACAGGCTGATCTTCTTCCACAAGCACAGAGAAGCTTGAATTCCCCATCCCCTACTACTTGCATGTCTCATCACTGTAAATACTAACGCAGTTATTAAGGAAATATTTCCATTCTGGCTGGGTAAAGGAGGGTGAGTGACATAATCTGCATAAAAGCAAAAAACTGAACCTTCATCTCCAAAACCCAGGAGCTGCTCTCTGAACAAAGAACCAACTTCCACAGAGGAACATCTCAATAGGGAGAGAGCAACACTTATGTCTCGGTATTGAGAAATGTTAAGAAGGTTTAGAAATAATTATTAAATTCTGTTTTTCTTTAATCCATGATGGGGAGGTTTAGACTGGACATTAGGAAAAAGTTTTTCATGGAGAGAGTGGTCAGGGACTGGAATGAACTGCCCAGGGAGGTGCTGGAGTCCCCAACCCTGGATGTGTTTCAGGGTGGTTTGGATGTGGTACTTGGGGTTATGGTTTAAGGTGAAACTTGTAGAGTAGGGTTCTAGGCTGGACTTGGTGATCCTGAGGGACTTTGCCAACTTGCATGTGTCTGTGATTCTGTCATATGGTCCAAGTAGGCTTGGTCCTGATTTCTTTTAGGGTTGGGAAGAGAGTTCAGGAAAACAAATGGATCTCTCCAGATTAAACAGGGGTGGAAGTTTGTGTAATGAGTTGAATTGGCCCTAAGATCATTTTACTCATCCTTGCTTTTGTGAAAATATTTGCAATGTGACTTTTGGGCCAGCTGAGAACTGCCTCTGTTTGTTAAAGGCTGCAAAGAATGTTTAGAGTAGAATTTTGGAAAGTGTCTCTGACTAATGTGAATTAGCAGCTGGCTGTGTAATTTAGATGTTGAAATAATTAAATCTCAACAATAACTACCAAATAGCAATAATTAAAAAATAAAAAAAAAAAAATAAAAAAAAACAACACCACACACACACAAAAAAAAAAACCCCAAACCCAAAAAAACCCCACAAACCTCAAGGCTATATTGAAAACTCAAAAAGTAATTAGGGAATGACCAGGTAGCACAAGGAATTATAATATGAGAAAGCTCCAAATATAAGTTTTCTTCTCCTCTTCCCTTCTACTTCCAGAGTACTGGAAAGCTCTGTGGGCTCCCTGGAGAAGAATAATCTTGGATTTCTCCTGCAGCCCCCTGTAGTGGAGAAGGGAAATGATCAGTTCTAACTTTTTGCCTGAGTGACCTGATTCATCTATTTGGATGCTCAGGTAGCTCAAAGACTCTTTGTTGAATGTTTTGTAACTGCTCTCACTAAGATCTCAGGAGCAGCAGCCTGAGGAACTGGGATGCTAAAGGGCACTTTTTCACTTGTGTGGGATTGGCACCCAGGAGTGTTGCAGAGATCACTGAGGGCTTTGCTGCTGTGGCTAGGGAGTGCTGCTCTGTCTGCTGCAGTCTGCATACAGCCAGGCTCTATTTCTGGGTGCAACAACTGCTTCTTTGAGAACACAGACACAGGAAAGAAAACAAGTGAAAAAAAATTAGGTAGGTGGAATGGAAAAGACAAGAATAATGGGGATCCATGAATTACAAAACAGCACAATGACAAGCAGAAATGGAGGAGCCTGGAGTTTTGTATGTGAGATTATCTGAATTCATTTGAGAAGCAATACAAGAAGCAAAGCTTTGTAACTCTGGAGACAATATTCCCTCGACTTTCTAATGTCTATTCAAATGCCTGGTGTGTGGATTTGTCAAGCTTAGAAGACTAGCAGACTTGGCTAGCTGATTCTTTTATCTGCAAGCCAGGTAGGGCACAGACAGCTACCAGACTTTCCCATATTTTTCCTGCCAACCTTTTCACTTTACTCTTGAAGGGGCTTGGTGCGGAGGGCACATCGAGATGCAGGCATTGTGTTTGTTCTGCTCTGTAGCAGAGACATACAAAGATGCCAATGATGTGTGAGGATTACGGGAAAGTCTGATCCTTTGTTTACTTCAAAACGAGATGAGGAGGTCCAAGAAACAGCATTAAGCAACCCAAGCTGAATCTGGCCTGGAAAACAAGAGTCGAAGGAATAGCTGCTGACTGGTTTGGGCCAAGCAGGTGCACAAGGGTTGTATATTGACTCCTCACCCAAGACATCCAGCCAGGACATCTGCAACTAGAAATAAAATGCCTCCCTCACCTCATTACTACTGTTCCAGAGCAATTCTGCATCATCCATGCTGTCTTCACAGCTGCCTGGCACTCCCCAAGTCTCTACGTCAGGGGGATGTAAGGATGTAAGGATAATCCTTCACAGACTCACAGAATGGTTCAGGCCAGAAGGGACCTCCAGAGCTCATCCAGTGCAACCCCCTGCAGCCAGCAGGGACATCCCCACCAGCCCAGGTCACCCAGGGCCCCATCAAGCCTTACCTTGAATGTCTTCAGGGAAGGGACTTCAACCACCTCCCTGGGCAACCTGTTCCAGTGCTCCACCACCCTCATAGTAAAGAACTTGTTCCTAGCAGCCAATCTAAATCTGCTCTTCTCTAGCTTGAACCCCTTGCCCCTCGTCCAGTCACTGCAGGCCTTTGTAAACAGCTTTTCTCCATCCTTCCTGTAGACCACTTTCAGGTACTGGCAGGCTGCTATTATGTCCCCCTGGAGCCTCCTCCTCTCCAGACTGAACACCCCCAGCTCCCTCAGCCTGTGCTCACAGCAGAGCTGCCCCAACCCTCTGATCATTTTCATGGCCCTCCTCTGTACCCACTCCATCAGATCCATGTCCTTCCATGAGGGCTCCAGAGCTGGACACAGTACTCCTGCTGGTGCACATCTCTCTCTCTCCAGAGGAGACATGGCTGGTGCAGACACTCTCCTGCTTTGAGCTGGCAAAGACTACACAAATTCTGCCCCTGGTGAGTGTAGTGTGTCCGTGGTAAGAGTACAGACAGGATCTAGCTTTGTGCATGTTCCCAGCCAAGAGGAAGAAAGACAGCTCTGGGTCAGGAGCCGTGCAACAGTGCTAATAGAATGCTGAGCCTGAACTATTAATCCCAGCACTGTGGGTGATAAAGACATATCCCAGCATGTCTGTGATGGAGTAAGGAGTTGAGACTCAATTTTTTTTCCCCCTTTCATTCCAAGTTATCTAATTCCCATTCAGACTGAAGTATGTGTTCTTGTTGTCTGCAAGCTAAAATTCAATATCTGAAGCTATTTTGCACTGCAACCATTGAAACCTAAAACTGCTTTTTTTTTTTTCTTTCTTTTTTTTTTTTTTTCCCCTATTAGTTTCTGATCAGACTGATTAAGATGTAGTGAAGCCAGATCTGGGATGCAGGGTAACACATTCCAACTCTGCTCACAATAAGAGTCTCAGATTTAGTCCTGGATCCCAAGTGTTCCCCTCTGATACAGGATACTCTATTCCCACAGAGTTCTTAAATCCCTGCTATGCAGCAGAAGTGTGTGGTCAAGAGTATTTTGCATCGTTGGGTAATAGATTTCAGCAATGTTTCTCACATCTTCAATGCAGCAGACGATGTAGTTTTTGAGAGAGGAGCCACAGACTCATTCTTTTCTGGGAAACAGGGGGAAAAAAAATTAAATCAGACATCAATCAAAGCCACAAAGTCACCATCTAAAAACCTACCTTGCTCTTCGCTGTTTCAGTGTGTTGCTGCTTGCACATGGACACTAGGTCCTGCTAAAATGATTGATCTTCAAGGAAAAGGAATGCCTTAAAACATGAAATATTTGCTTCATTTATGGCTTACAAGATTTTTTGGAACTCCATGCTGTGCCACAAACCTTTGGCTGCAGCCCTTTCCATCAGCCCATCCAATTCACCCTCTCTCCTCGGGACATCCTGACTCCATAGCAGAAGCTCATGCAATTAATTTTCATACCTGTCCCATCGTCTTGTTTTTGTGGACCACCCAGACCTCACTAAGCTAAAAGCACTCTGGGAGCTTAAGGATAACCTTGTCTCTACAGTATTTGGGGTTGTGGTTTGGTTTTGTGTTTTGGTGGTGGTGTTTGGGTTGGGTTTTTTTCCCCATACAAATAAACTGTGGCTGGCTGACACTGGGAATCTGAAAACCTCTTTTCATATTACAGGAAAATATGGACGAGCTTCCTTACACTAATTGGAAAATAATTATGTGCCTCTGCTGAACTGGTGGGGTTTGATTGTAGGAGGTTCAGGAACTGAAGTATTTCATGGGTTTTTTTGCTTTGGGAGTCTGCAAAGCTCCTTTATGTAGAAGACAGCTGGAGTGGAAATGGCCAGAAGAGTGAGCTGATAAAATCCCAATGAACTCCAACCTTGTAGATGGTGAAAATCAACTTAGCTTCTTTCACGTCACCATGGAGAGGAAACTGCACGACTGTGTCCTTGCTCACAGGAGTTTGTATACTCCTTTTGAGCATAGCACAGTAAGAAAGGTAACAAACCAGCAGAGAGAGCTGGGGACGGACAGAGGCAGCACAGCTCACGTTCTGTGACTGCTGAGATGAGACATGGTGTGCAGTGCTGTGGGACAGCTGCAGGGAGGGGCAATATCATTAAACTTGTACAAATTAATGGGAGACTTTTGGCCTGCTTTGTTTATTATGGAAGAAAGGGAGGGACAGAGGGAGGAAGGATAACAGGGAGGGAGGAAGAGAGGGAGGGAGGGAGAAAGGAAGGGAGGGAGGAAGGGAGAGAGAAAGAGAGAAAAATAGAGAAAGAAAGAAAGAAGAAAGAAAGAGAAAGGAAGGAAGAAAGGAAGGGAAAGAAGGAAGGAAGAAATAAAGAGAGGAAGAAAGAAAGAAGAAGGAAGAAGGAAAGAGAAAGAAAGAAGAAGGAAGGAAGAAAGAAAGAAAGAGAAAGAAGGAAGGAAGGAAGTAAGAAAGAATGAAGGGAGGAAGAAAGAAAGAAGGAAGGGAAAGAAAAGGAGAAAAGAAGTGGTGTGGCAGTGGGAAAAACAAGGAAAAGCAAGCAATGAATTTTGTGTACCACGCACAAGCTCCAGGGGCATTCTGTGCCAGTGTCTTATTTGCATGGCTGTTTCAAAAGGAAAAATAAACAGGCAGCTCCACAGCTGCTGATTAGTATTCTGTGGCTGTTCAGGATCTGGCATCGCCCTCGGCACAGCCAACACCAGGAGCTGCAGAGGCCACTGATGGTGAACAGCTGAAACCTCCAGCACTTGGGCTACTGGCTTTAGCAATGCAAGGTGGTAGTTTTTTTAGGCTCATGTATTCTCACGTGATACAGCCGATTGTCCAGAACAAGGACACCCAAACATTTTGTTTTCTCATGAAAGTGGCTAATAAAACATCTCTGAGCAGCCAGGGATGCTCAGCTCTGAGCACACAGTACTTCCTTAGCAGAGTACAGCTGAGCAAGTTGGGCTCCTTTTCTTTTCTCCAGGGTTTCTGCAGCATTATGTCAGAACATGATTTAAATGCAGTAACAATTGTTTGGCTTGAAGTCTGAGAGGAACATGTGGTAACTTTTTACTGTTTTCCTATTTTTATAAGTCAAGCTACATCATTTTTTTTTTTTGTTAACTTAGAGTATCTGCGGTTCCTAGACAGAACTTGCACTCCAAATGTCAATATTTTATCCTAGTCCTATGTTTGAAATAGATTTTTATTTTTCCTCTTTTTTTTTTTTTTTTTTTTTTTTTTTTTTCCTTTCCCCAGTTGCTTTGGAAAAAGATTTGCCTTGCAGTACAAAACCATCCTGCTCTTGTCACCAGCACCCTATTGTAACTAGAAGTGGATATTAAATTACCTTGTCCAACTGGCTGGTTGCCACGACCCTGACTTATCTGCCTTACCCATGAATTCGCTCCGAGACAAGAAGTGTCCTGTGTAATTTTGCTGCTTTTCAAGCGCACCAGACTGCCTCTCTAATAGAAATTTCACCACAACCTCTCTTTTCATGTAGTACCATTCACACCCCCATTACCCTACCATGACACGAATGTTTGGGGGAGTGAATTTGAAGGTCGTGTGCTCGCAGAAACCAAACGCTCCACTTCAGCGTGCGGTTATTGGTGCCAAAGAGCCATGGGCATTGAGCCAGGGCAGGGGAAGAAACAATACAGTGAGACCTGTGTGCTAAACAGGGCCAGCAAACCCTTCTTGATTGCTTCAGATTGAAGCCCCACACTTGTCTGATGCAGTTTTTAGAGCAGCACCCTAGCTGTACCCGTATCTCATATATGAGCTGGGAACTGTGCATGGAGGGACAAGCTGATATGCACTTGTGTGGTTGATCGATGCTCACGTAACCAGCTAACTCCCATGACAAGCTGCTCATGGGTGTGAATATTTTGTCACACCCACTCATTTGGCTTCATTTACAGGCTGAAAATGGAACCTGAAAATCAAATCCCACCAGATCTCAGGGTAAGAGAGAGTGGAGCTCATATCTCACTTGCTGCTTGCTCTCAGCCTGTTCCAGCTCACTGTGTGATAGTGGCTGTGACGTTAATCCTTTCCAGCAGCTACCAGCTCACCCATTTACTTTGGACCACTAGCTAAAAATGCCTTTTATAACCTCAATATTGTATATTGCCATCGAGTCTGAACCATAAGCCTGACTTAAACCTGTCCCCAAACCATAGCTAAAACGGAACATTTTGATTTATCTCCATTTCAGGAGGAGGAGGGCCATGAGCAGCCAGTTCTCTTTTAAAGGGAATCCCACAAAGTACTCAGAAAGAGCTGACAAAATGAATTTAGGATGGTCAATAACTTGCAAGAGTTCCAACAGCTAAATTAAAACAGTTCCTCAGGATATCTTAGTGTCTTCTCCATCTGCAGTTAATTTCTGGGGTGGAAGGTGCAGCTCTTGAAAAATAAAATGCCCTCAGAGTACAAGAAGGGATCTGAATTGGTTGTGTTGAGGCCTTGGTATCAGCTGGGTGAAATCAAACCAATCCTTAACAAAGCTGCATGTTCCCAAAGCTTGTGCATGGCTCTGCTGAGTGTCTGCACAAGGCTTTGTCAGAATTCCTTTGCACCATGTGGTGGTTTTTTTGGGTGTGCACTTAAGACTTGAGTACAAGGGGGCAGGTTACCAGCGAAATCACAGCAGTGTAATTAGAATTGTTACTATCAGGGACACTTATTCCAGAATTGAAACTACACAACTGCAGCTATGGCAATAAAATTAGGCTGCAGGCAGACTTTGTCATGTTGAATGTTCTAATATGGGTCTGATGAAAAGCTGAGAGGATAACCAGATAAAGTGTGATGGCTGAGCAGGTTTCTGGAGGGGAGCCTGTGCTCTGGGTGTAGGATCAGCTGCAGAGCTGCACATCATAAACTCCTTAGATGCCAAGAAATCTTGCAGTAAAAGATATCCTGACTGAAGGTAAAACTTTGCCTTTAATATTGGACTGAATGAAGGCAGTGGCTTGCAGTCAGAACTCAATTCTCAGACAACATGAGGGCATTGCACACCTTTATTTCTTGATGAATTTGACCTGTCTCCTATGAAGCACTGAAATCAAAACTTTACTCTGCAGCTTCTTGTTCAAACTACATATCAGGCTGGGAATCTCATCAGAACAGGATTCCTTGTGAGACTTCCAACTCCTGTTGGCAGAAAACACCACAAGAAAAGGCTTTGCTTTATTTTAGCCAAGCCCAGAAGTTTTCAGAGTTGTACAAAACAAGTGAAACACCTCAAGTATCCCGAGACTGACAGAAGTGGGTTTTAGGATTCATGTCAATGTGAGCAGATCTCTTGATGCCTTTGCTTGCTGCAGAGGGAGCTGAACAAGATGACCTTTGGAGGTCCCTTCCAAGCCAGACCATTCTATGGTCCTTTGTGGCCCCTCTCTGATTCAGCCATGATAGCTTGACTGACAAATTGCCATTGCTCAGCAGTTCAGGCAGATTTCTTCCTCGATGGGATGAGATAGCTTCATGCTGAACAGACTCTGTCCTGCTGAAAACAGTGCTGTGAGAGGGCTCTGCACAGATATTTCTTAGAAATGGAAGAAAGAAACCCCAAGTCAAACCAGAAATGAGCTCAACCCGTCATTAGCGGTTAAAAGGGGAGAAGCTGCAATGCTACAGTCTGATGTGGTTCCACTTGCTCCTAAAGAGGGTTAATTTTTTTTTTCCCTTTCAACAGAGAA
>VWZE01000938.1:1065480-1088949 GCA_013396675.1 Eubucco bourcierii
AGGCAACATATTGGATGTACTGCAGAGTGTAACTTTTTGGTTTTGTTTTTTTGCTAGCTCAGGAAATGTCAAGATTTAAGCAAATATTTAGAGACACACACACATATAAACATTCTAAAGGTACCATGATAGGGAAAAAACCCAACCCTGGTGATCCCATCAGCATTCCATTGAAAAGTCATGGTTCTTCTGAAGGAAGGAGGCTCACCTTATAAAAATCAGCTGTTCTGTGTTTTTTTGCTCTATTTTCATAGAATCATAGAATGGGAAGGTTGGAAGGCACTTCAAAGGTCATCCAGTTCCAACGCCCTGCCATAGGCAGGGACACCTCCCTCTAGCACAGGTCACTCAAGGCCTCATCCAACCTGGCCTTGAACACCTCCAGGGAGGGAACAGCCACAACCTCCCTGGGCAACCTGTGCCAGTGTCTCACCACCCTCACTGCAAACAACTTCCTCCTAACATCCACTTTCAATCTCCCCTTTGACAGTTCAAACCCATTGCCCCTTGTCCTGGCATTGCCAGACCTTGTCAATAGTCCCTCCCCAGCCTTTCTGTAGGCCCCCTTCAGATCCTGGAAGGCTACTCTAAGGTCTCCTGGAAGCCTTCTCTTCTAAAGGGGTTTGCTTCATTTCAGACTGTTGGGTTTTTTGGTAAACCCACAGCCAACATCCCCACTTTTCTCTTGGCAAAACACTTTAACTAGAACAGACTTTGAGAGGGGGGGAGTTCCACTAATTTCTGCAATTTCCTATACAACATCTTGACTGCCCTTTTTTAAATTAAGGTGGATGGAATTTTCCATGTGGCTGAAAGAAAATCTGTTTGAAGTGGTGACTTTCTGTTTATTGCCTTGTGTTTACCAATTGCCCTCTAAGAAGTGTACTGTCAAATTAATGACATGGGAGCTGCTGGATGCCTTCCTCCCTTCCCCAGCTGTGTGCACTGCAGTAGTTCTGCAGTGCAGATGTGTTGGGCTGAACATCTCCTGCAAGCTGACTCCCAGAGGTGCTCATTTCCAGTGGCTAGACAGTAGTGAGTGACAGCATGCTGAAAAGTCAGTCTGGATTTCTGAGGAGAAGTTCTGTCATCAGTTACCAATCACCAGCATCCCCCTCCTCCCCAAGCCACTAAAAGCCAAAAGAAAGAGAATGGTTTCAAGGAGCTGAATATATTTTTCATACATCATTAATGAGATGATTTAGGTTGAGGAACATTATGGAGATCAAGTGATGCTCAGGAGAGACCTTGAGCGTTAATGGATGCAGCTTAATTCAAAACTCCTTTTCTAAGGCCATTTAAAAAGTGATTTATTATCATCACACACCTGAAAATGTCTACAAGGCTTTGCATTCCTGCAGCCAGATTCAGAAAAGTCATTAAGCACATGCTCAAATAAACTTAATACCCAGCACTACCATATTCTATGAGCAGGGGAATCATTAAGAAATCACTCCTGCTGTTTAAAACCCAATTGGATTTTCCAAAGCAATGCTCACTCCAGCCCTCATCTTATCCACCTCAACCTTCTGTCTGCTTGAGTATAGCCTTGCAACTAGCAAACAGCTCCAACCCAAAGTGGTTGTCATTAGATCAAGAAGGATTGCAGACTGCTCTAAAAATCATAGAATCACCTGGATGGGAAAGACTTCAAGATCATTGAATCCAACCATACCCTAACATCTCCCTGTGCACAACTGTTAGACCTCAGCACCTCATCCAAATGTCTAAACCACCTCCATGTGTTGCTGACTCCACTACTTCCTTGTTCAGCCTGCTCCAGTGCCTGTTGATCCTTTCAAAGAAGAATCTTTTCCTAATCTGCAATCTAAACCTCCCCTGGTGCAATTTAAGGCCATTTCTCCTTGTCCTGTCACTTGTTGCCTGGGGGAAGAAGCCAGTCCCAGCCCCCACCTTGCTACAACCTCTTTTCAGGTAGTTTTAGAATGTGGTGAGGTCTCCCCTTGATGTCCTCTTCTCCAGGCTGAAAATATCAATAAAATCAATAATAGTTGTTAGGCTGAGGTTATCACAGAGCACAAACTGACTGGAGAATTTAAGAGTCCATTGTACATGATGTAAGACTTGGTGTAGATGGAATCTGGTGAGAAATCATAGAATCAGTCAGGGTTGGAAGGCACCACAAGGATTATCCAGTTCCAACTCCTCTTGCATGGGCAGGGATACCTCACACTAGGTCAGGCTGGCCGCCACCTCATCCAGCCTGGCCTTAAACACCTCCAGGGATGAAGCTTCCACCACCTCCCAGGGCAACCCCTTCCAGGCTCTCAGCACCCTCATGCTGAAGAACTTCCTCCTAACCTCCGGTCTGAATCTCCCCATTTCTAGCTTTGTTCCATGCCGCCCAGTTCTGTCACTCCCTGACAGCCTAAAAAGTCCCTCCCCAGCTTTCTTGTAGCCCACTTAAGATCCTGAAAGGCCACAATAAGGTCACCTTGGAGCCTTCTCCTCTCCAGACTGTACAGCCCCAACTTCCTCAGTCTCTCCTCACATCAGAGCAGCTCCAGCCCTCTGCTCATCCTCGTGGCCCTTCCCTGGACACTTTCCAGCACATCCACACCCCTCTTGTTCCAGGGGCTCCAGAACTGGACGCAGTACTCCAGGTGGGGTCTCACCAGTGAGGAGCAGAGGAGGAGGATCACTTCCCTTTTCTTCCACTTTTCTTGCAGAAGAGAAAGCTCCTGGCAATAGGTTTTTGCTACACCTGGACACAGGGAGAAGTAACAGAAGAAACTTGCACTTTGCATAGTCAACATGATCTCTGCCAAGCCCCTGCTCCCGTGTGTGCCTGGTGCTCAGTGAAAGAGGAGTAAGTGCTGACTCGGACCCCTGGAAATCCCACGGTGCAGGCAGGGCTTGGCCAGGGAGGAGAAAGGGCAACCCCATCCCTGGCGGGGATGACATAGCTCGGTGGTGTGAGAGCTCCATGAGATCAGATGGAAAAGTTTAACACCACCCCTGCAAGGTTTTGGTGCATGAAGGCTGGAAAAAAGAGCACTGCAGAACATCCTTAAAATGTAAAACATCTTGGTCTTTTAATAATCCCATGCGGTATGTTTTCACTTTAGCAATAATTGTATTTTCTTTTTGCCTATTTTATTTAACAACATTTCAGGGCCCAGCTAATCTGTTCCATCTGTTGAGGGAGTGAACAATGTGCTGAGCAAAGAAACAACTGCCTTTATCAGGCTGTGACAGGCTGCAGGAGCAATCCAACACCCTGCAGAACTCCCTGGGAGAAAAGTGAAGTCTCACCTACTGTGGACACTGCTGCCGTCGGTAACCGCACTGCAGCTGCAGGTGTTAAAAAGGTTCAGGAGGAATTTAGGGTTGTAACTGCAGGGGGATAGATGGGGAAAGGTAGCTTCTAAACTGGATGTTAGGAAGAAATCCTGTGAGGCTGGTGAGACACTGGAACATGCTGCTCAGGGAGGTTGTGGATGATCCCTCCCTGGAGCTGTCCAAGGCTAGGTTGGATGAGACCTTCAGCGACCTGTTCTAGTTGGAAGTCTCCCTGCCCATGGTGGTTGGAGCCAGATGATGTTTAAAGTCCCTTCCAACCCGTTTTATGATTCTGTAACAGATGGAAGTCCCACTAAAAATAAAAATAACAAATGTGGCTTTTCTAAAGCTGTGTGGAAGCTTGTGGTGGCATATTTACATTTTATGTGGCCATTTCCAAACCAAAGCAAGCAGCCCAACCAGATTAAGAGGTATGACAGTTGATATTGAACAGTTATTCTCTAGCACCTTCATCAACCCATCCAAGCTGTGATGCTAAGCAGGGAAAGATATAGCTCCTTTAGAGATACTCTAGCCCAATCCTCCTGCAGTCAGCAGGGACATCTGCAACTACAGCAGGTTGCTCAGAACCCCATCAAACCTGACCTTGACCTGCTCCATCAGGTCCATGTCCTTCATGAGTTAAGGGCTCCACAACCAGACACAGTACTCCAGGTGAGATCTCACCAGAAAAGAATGGCAGAATCACCACTCTCAGTCTGCTGCCCACACTTCTTTTGATGCATCCCAGGATGCAGCAAATCCTGTGTGCTATTACATTTTGGGAATGATCTCCAAGTATAACCATGGCAAGACTCCTTCTGGTTTTGTCCAGTAAGTCAGAAAAAAAAGATGTCCAAGTGCTCAGTGCCTCTGTAGCCTACAGGAAGAGACAGGAAGATGTAGCACAGGTTGGATGCCAATTAGGATGGGCTGGATGCTCCCAGGCAGATGTTTCTTGCAGGCTGTGGTGGGCTATGGTGCCCCTGAGCCCACCCAGCAAACTCAAAGGTGCCAGGGCTGTTTTGCAGTGCCTTTGATCCAAAGCAGCTGTTGAGCAACCCATTCAATTAGCTTCAAAGCTACTTTCTATCTCCTGAGAGGTACAAAGCAGTCCATGTGCAGCAGGGTGAATCTGAATTGTGATAAACATTGCCTCCAAATTTCTCTCAATAGGGAAGGTAAAAGTCACTGGTGAAGAGCAGAGTTTTCTGGAAAAGATCATCCCCTGCTGTTTACTGCACAGTAACACACAGGCTTAGCCCAAATATATGGAGATAAAATCTGGGAGAGTGAGAGCCAGATGAGCAGGAAAGATGTGGCTCCCCCAGCTGAGGTTTGGCCCAGTTGAGCTGGATGAGGAGGTGGCTGCAAGAAGGTTCAGGCTGACAGTGATGTGAAAATGAACCTGGGCTTGTTGTGTACCTCAGGAGAATCTGAGGATGAAAAAAGTGCAGAAAATCAACTCTTGCAGTAGCAATTTCATTTAAAGACATCCACCTGCTAGAATACATAGAATGGTTTAGTGGTAAGAGACTTTTAGAGGTCATCCAGTCCAACCCCCCCTGCAGTGAGCAAGGACATTTGCAACTACAGCAGGTTGCTCAGACTCTCAACCAACCTGACCTGGAGTGGCTGCAGGAATGAGGCTTCTATTGCCTCTCTGGGCAACCTGGACCAGTGTCTCATCACCTTCAATGAAAAAAAAAATTTCCTAGCTAGTCTACATCTCCTGTTTTTAGTTTCAAACCACTACCCCTTGTCTTGGCACAACAGGCCCTGCTAAAAAGTCAGTCTCCAGCTTTCATATTTGCCTCTTTAAGCACTGAAATACCACAAGAAGGTCACAGAATCACAGAATGGTAGGGGTTGGAAGGGACTTCCAAAGCTCATGCAGTCCAAGCCCTCTGCCAGAGTAGGGTCACCCACACCAGATCACACAGGAACACATCCAGCCAGGTTTTGAATATCTCCAGAGAGGGAGACTCCACAACTGCCCCTGGGCAGCCTATTCCAGGGTTCTGGCACCCTCACAGGGAAAAAAAAATCCTCCTCATGTTTAAATGAAACTTCCTTTGCCTCAGCTTCCACCTATGTCCCTTGTCCTGGCATTGGGCATCACCCAGCAGAGCCTGGCTCCAGCCTCCTGGCACTCACCTGCACATCTTTATAACCATTGCTGAGGTCACCTCTCAGTCTCCTCTCCCAGCAGCACAGCCCCAGCTCCCTCAGGCTCTCCTCCTAACAGAGCTGTTCCATTCCCTTCAGCATCTTTGTGGCTCTGTGCTGGACTCTCTCCAGCAGTTCTATGTCCCTCTTGAACTGGGGGGCCCAGAGCTGGACACAGTACTCCAGACATGGCCTCACCAGGGCAGAGTAGGTCTCCCTATAGCCTTTTCTCCTCCAGGCTGAACAAACCCAACTCTCTCACCCTGTCCTCACATCAGAGAGGTTCCAGTCCTCTGATCATTGTGGTGGACTCCCTTGGCCCTGCTCCAAAAAGTCTCTGACTCTCTTGTTCTAGGGACTCCTGAGCTGGTCCCAACACTGCAGGTGGGATCTCAGCAGACAGGCAGAATCCCTTCCCTCGACCTGCTGCCCATGCTGCTGGGGATGCAGAGCTACAGGAATCCCACATTTCACATCAGAAGCAGCTTGAATAAAAAAAGAATCCGCAGAATGAAAAGTAAACCACCACACTTGGAGGTCACATCTTCAGACTCGGGCAAGTTCCTACTCTGCTGACACAGTGCTCTGCACATTTATTTGAAGTGAGGACATGCTACATGGGGTGTAGAGTTTGTTTCTTCACCAAAATCTTTTCTGATATTCCATTTTGAGAGTGATGGAGTAATGAGGTGGTGACACGGCCAGCAGCAAGGCCAAAGGTGTGCAGGAAACTCAGACTGCGGCAGAGTAAAGAGATCAGCCCTTACCCCCACATATATACCCCTGGTCTTGAGGGGAGATACTCCTGCCTCATATGTACTGAGGCAGATCAAGAGAGATGCTAACTCCTCAGGCTTCAAAATAACACAAAAAATAAAGTGGGAACCTGGACAACAGCAGGAGAAAAGTGTGGTTTTCTTTAACCAGCTCGACACACCGATGAAAAATGTGTTGCTGAGTATCCCTGAGATCACAACAAAGTCCACCTACTCCCTCCTAGGCCTGCCCCCCAAGAGAAGAAATTGATTTCATATCACATTTCACACTTCATTTATTCTGCCTCCCCCAGAGAAAGGCCCCCACACAATGACACAAAAGACATCAGTTTTATTTACTGCCCATCTACTCGTGTCTTTGTGTCCTGTCGAGTTGCAGGAAAGCAAACTAGTGTGGGAATCCAGAGGATTGAGATTGTTCAGTGAAGCTTGCCCAGTGGATGCAGGCACAGTAAATCATGCCTGACAGACTATTGTTGTGAGGGGGGCTTTTGTTTTGTTTTGTTTTTCTGGAGTGGTGGCGGGTTGTTTTTTTTTCCCCTGGGATGGTTTTGTAGCCCTGAAGCAAGGGTGGGTGTTGGGGGGCTGGGAGAAGGGCACGGGAGGGATGTACTCTACAACATGGGGGGGAAGAGTTGGCACTGAGCCTGCTGCATGACAGAGTGCTTTGAATTTTCACATTCCCTTTTTTTGTTTTCCTTTCTGATTATCCTCTGACTCTAAATATGCTAATGGATTTGGCATCTCCTGCAGCATAACCCAGTAGGGCAAGAGCTGAGATTGCTCATGGGTTTCCAGCTCACCTAGAAACTTTTTGCTGGAGGATGTCAAAGCTGCTCCATCCCTCTTCCTCCCCAAAAGCCACTGTGCAAGGCTCACTCACCCCTCATGGACACATCACAAAACACATTTGGCAGGTCTCTGTAACTTCAATGTAGCAATGTCTGAATCATCTTCCTGCAGACCATTTAAAACTCTGCCAAGTGTGAAGAATGAATGATAGAATGATGGAATGATAGAAGGATAGAATGATAGGATCATAGAATGATGGAATGATAGGATCATAGAATGATAAAATGATAGGATCATAGAATGATAGAATGGTAGAATGATGGAATGATAGAATGATAGGATCATAGGATCATAGAATCACAGAATCATAGATTGGTCCAGGCCAGAAGGGACCTCTAGAGGTCAACCAGTCTGACCCCACTGTGGTCAGCAGGGGCATCCCCAACTAGCCCAGGTCACCCAGGGTCCCATCAAGCCTCACCTTGAATGTCTCCAGGGAAGGGACATCAACCACCTCCCTGGGCAACCTGTTCCAGTGTTCCACCACTCTCATAGTAAAGGACTGGCTCTAGGCAGGAAAGTTTAATGCATGTGACTGGAATCAGTCTCCTTCCCAGACTGTAAACTTAGGTCCATGAGATGGATTCAACCCAAAATTCCAGATGAAAATTCCACTGTGCCCTACTTTAGCTCTGTACTCCCAAACAGCACTGTCCCTTATAAAGAAACAGACCACAATCCTACTCCCAGTCCACCTGGGCTGACCTAGACAGGCTAGTCCTTGGTTTCCCATGTCCTCTGAGTCTTCTCAATTCCCAATCTCCATCTAGATTAAGCACACATCTTTTCACTCTGCAGTGAAAGCTTTTCTTTTTCGCTTGCCAGACTCATGAAACCAGCCCAATGTGAATGGGCTCTGTTGTGATGAATCAGCATTTCCCATCAGTAAGCTTGGCATTTGAAATTCCCTGGCCATGCTGAGCCAGACGTCTGATGGCAGCATTTGGAGCAGTTCTTTTGGAGACCAGGGAGAGGGTCGCCTGCCTGAGTCAGCTCCTCCTCTATTTCCCCCCCAGCCAGAACAGTTCAGCAACGATGCTGAACAAAGGGTGCCCAGCAAATGCAGCCCATTGCAGCTGTCATCTACTGTCACTTCTTTTTATTCTCTCCAATAAAGGCAAGCTCTTTTGAGCAGTGAAAACACTGGAGGTTTAGACACAATCTTCATGAGGTAATGCTTGGAAACACACTCACAGGGCAGGAGTCCTCTGTGAAGTTCAGGAGCCCCCAGGACAGGAACTTTCCAGGACAGGAAGGACATGGAACTGTTGGAGGGGGTCCAGAGGAGGCCATGAAGATGCTCAGAGGGCTGCAGCAGCTCTGCTCTGAGGACAGCCTGAGAGAGTTGGGGCTCTGCAGCCTGCAGAAGAGAAGGCTTCCAGGAGACCTTAGAGTAGCCTTCCAGGATCTGAAGGGGGCTACAGGGAGGCTGGGGAAGGACTATTGCCAAGGTCTTGCAATAACAGGACAAGGGGAATGGGTTTGAAGTGGCAGAGGGGAGATCGAAAGTGGATGTTAGGAGGAAGTTGTTTGCAGTGAGGGTGGTGAGACACTGGCACAGGTTGCCCGGCGAGGTTGTGGCTGCTCCCTCCCTGGAGGTGTTTAAGGCCAGGTTGGAGGAGTCCTTCAGTGACATGTCCTAGTGGGAGATGTCCCTGCCTGTGGCAGGAAGTTTGACCTGGCTGAGCTTTGAGGTCCCTTCTAACCTTACCATTCTATGATTCCTCCTTAAAGTATTTGCTCAAGCAAAAAAGCGTAGCTGACAATACCATGCTGAGCTGCTGGGCCAGCACACGTGGAAAGCTGTAAAAGTGCAAGACGCCAAATGGAAACTTGTTCTCTTTTTTTGGCCTCAAAGGAAAAAGGCTGCCACTGGAAGCATGGGCAGAAGCAGTGCATCACCACTCAGCTGAGCATGCCTTTTGCAATGCCTTCTGGCATTTGAAGAGTTTCAGGTCTAGGCTTTCACTTTGACTGTGGAGTCTTAATCTGTATCCCATCTGATAGGAATTTTTCTTGCCTGCCTCCTTGGCTTGGATCTCTTTGTTTCAGCTATGTGTCCTTCCTCTAGGCCTGATGCCAAAGTCACAGATGTGCAAGATGGGAGAGGAAGACCAGGACCTGGCAAAGCCTGTGCTTGAATGTATCAACAAGCACTTGACGTCCCCATAGTGCTGTTTATTTCCCTAAAACCCCACCTGTGCGCTGGAGATTTTTCAGCTGAGCCCAGCTGGGAGTAAGGCCAAAGGCTGAGGAGAGCTGTGTAGGCTTTTACACCTTTCAAGAGCCTGAGAGAAACCAACACATTTATTTCCTATTCTGTTTTTCCTTCCCTGATCTTCCACATGAGACAGTCGCAAGATATTTGAAGTCGATGTGTAGTGTGTTTCTACTCAACAAACTGAGGAAGCCAGAGAAGGACTAGGGAATGAATTTCCTTACAAGGAAGACCAAAATGGTAAATGTTTGATAGCACAGATGTGCTTTTTCACATGGCATTCTGCATCCTCTGAGGGCTTGCCTCATGGCCCCGTTCCAATGTCCAATCTCCCCTGAGCGTACAGACCTTATCTCTCAGGGGTGAAACTGCACAAATATTTAGATACAAGAAATGCACATGAAGAGCTAAGTAAACTGCTGGTTTTCAGCTGTTGATAGCTGGAGTTTCTGCAGATGGCAATATAACCCACCTGTATCCTTTCCCAAGTAGGATATTTTCAGGATTTCCCATATTCAGGATGGAACAGAAAGCAACAGATTCTGTAGTGAGTTGGTATCAGCAAAAAATGTGTACAGTTCTGGAGCCCCCTGTGCCAGTGTCTCACCACCCTCACTGTAGAGAACTTCCTCCTAACACCCAGTTTCTGGAGCCTGTCCTCACAGCAGAGCTGCTGCAGCCCTCTGAGCATCTTCGTGGCCTCCTCTGGACCCACTCCAACACTTCCATGTCCTTCCTGTGCTGGGGGCTCCAGAACTGCACACAGGACTCCAGGTGGGGTCTGAGGAGAGCAGAGCAAAGGGGCAGAATCACCTCCCTTGCCCTGCTGCCCACACTGCTCTTGCTGCAGCCCAGCACACAGTTGCTGTCTGGGCTGCACTCACACTGTAGCCTCATCTTGAGCTTTTCATCACCCCAGACCCCCAGGTTCTGTTCCTGAGGGCTGCTCTCAGCCATTCCCCACCCAGCCTGGAGTTGTGCTTGGGACTGCACCCACTCAGGTGCAGGACCTTGCACTTGGCCTTGTTGAATGTCATGAGGTTGGCCTGAGCACACCTCTCCAGCCTGTCCAGGTTCCTTCGGTCTCAGCACTTCCAAGAAGAAGGCATTCCTCAGGAAGGTTAGGCCAACTGAGTAAGTCCTGCTTGCTGTTGACAGCAGGGCAGGTTGGGATGCTGCCTGGATACATGAACCAAGGAAGAAACCATCCTCCGTGGCCAAGCTGTGTCCTGCATACAAACAGGAGCACTCAGCCCCTCTCTTTTGTGCCCATTTGCATTACAGAGGACACTTTATCATTCAGGGTGGAAAGAAAAAGCAAATCAGCCCTTTTTTAATAAGCTGGTCAATCACCACCACCACCACCAAGCTGCCCACCTTCTATTTACTGTAAGGGCTGGGAGTCTCTCTTGACAGCACAATTGTGTATCTCTGCACAATTAGGACACTGCCTCTTCTTGCTGGAGACAAAGCAGGGGGAGACATTCGCTCTGTGCTGCCCAAGAGCTGGCTTCAGCTCTTGGTGAAACCATAGATACATCTGCTTGTCCCATCCAATCCCTGCTGTTCCCCCCAGAGGCTGAATGTGCAGACATTGTCATTGCAGCACAAGAAGCTTGATGCATTTATTAATCAATCTCTTTCGCTGAGTGGAAGCTTGGCTGGTCCCTCCTAATATAGTCTAAATCCCTCAGTCTGCTTCTATTACAAGACTTACACAAAAGAACACTTTTTGTCCACTCTTACAGAAATGGGGAGACTTGAATGCATTTTCCTCTTTTTTTTTTTCTTTTTTATTCCTTTTTTTTAATTTTATTTTTTTTTCCTCCTGGGTCTTCTTTTGACTGAGTGGAATCTTTTTTTCATGGTTGTATCAGAAAGCTGGACATTCCCCTTTTGTTTTGGGAGCCTTTGGTGATGGATCACATTTTAATTGGCGTTGAGGTTTGCAGAAAAAGGGAGCACCACAGGAAGTTATTAGAATAACAACACTACGCATCTGCACAGGAATTAAAACTGCAAATGGAAAGGGGGAGGGCATATTAATTGCTACCAAATGCTTTGGGTTTTCTCCTGTTCAAAAAAAAAAAAAAAAAAAAAAAAAAAGGAGGGCTTGCTGTAGGTTTTTCTGTCTTTCTGCCCCAGTAAAAATTGCAAGGGCTTAGATTTGACTTAGATTTGAGGGATTGCAGTCTGGTGCATACCACTTCCTCTGCATCATGTTTCATGGCATTTGCAAAAGAGATAAACACATTTGTTTTGACAAGGAGGATACTGATGGCTGCAGACAGATAGAGCTTGTCCAAGGCTGTTGTTCCCACAGCAAGAATCTTGAGCGTGGTCTGTATACCAAAGATGGTCAGAAAGTTTTGCCTTCTTTTTTTTCCATCCCCCCCCACCCCAAGAAGTTATTGACAGGTTGCCACAGAGCTATAATTCTTGTTGCTGTTGAAAGCAGAAGTCATATGCAGATTTGGGATAGTTGTTTGTTTCTTTGTTGTAACTTATTTCTTGGGTTTTAAGTGAAAGGCACTAGGAAGGAAAACAAATACTGCTCATAGAGTACCTCTCTCTCTCTCTCTATATATATATATATATAGTATATATAGTTTCTCTCTCTATGTATATATAGTATATATATATTATCTCTCTCTATATATATATAGTATATATAGTTTCTCTCTCTCTCTCTATATATATATATAGAGTATATATAGTTTATATCTCTATAAAAAATATCAGATGATTGAAATCCAATTTCCCCCCCTGTAAATAAGAAGGTTGGCAATCTCTTGCTTAGCTGATTTCAGCGGCACAGAGTTCTTCCTTTCTTTTTACCTTTAATTTATTTACTTCCCTTTGTTTCTCATTAATATACCCCTGGGAATTGTCTTTTATGACACTTGTTAAAGGCAATGTCCTATCATCCAGAACTATAAAAGAACGTACTTAGAACTCGTGCTTTTATTGGTAACTGTACCAAGTACCAAAGGAGGTACCAGGTAGTGTGTGATTTACATTGAGACACCCATGCTGGGTTTGTTGACCTACTAGAAACAAGTGAAAAAAACATTAAGGGGCTGAGGGGGTGAGGAGGGAAGATTTTGTAAACCTGTTTGATGAAATTATTCTGCATTTCTGCTACCATAGCTATTAGTATTACACTGAACTGTTGGAGCAAGTACAGAGGTGGCCATGAAGATGCTCAGAGGGCTGCAGCAGCTTTGCTATGAGGACATGCTATGAGAGTTGGGGCTCTGCAGCCTGGAGAAGAGAAGGCTTCCAGGAGACCTTAGAGTAGCCTTCCAGGATCTGAAAGGGACTACAGGAAAGCTGGGGAGGGACTATTGACAAGGGCTTGCAATGCCAGGACAAGAGGCAACGGGTTTGAACTGGCAGAGGGGAGATTTAGACTGGATGTTAGGAGGAAGTTCTTTACAGTGAGGATGGTGAGACACTGGCACAGGCTGCCCAGGGAGGTTGTGGTTGCTCCCTCCCTGGAGGTGTTCAAAGCCAGGTTGGAGGAGTCCTTGAGTGAGCTGTGCTAGTGGGAGGTGTCCCTGCCTGTGGCAGGGGTTTGGAACTGGATGATTTTTGAGGTCCCTTCCAACCTTACCATTCTATGATTCTATGGGTTGGGAGATTTATTGTGGAGTGGCAAATCCTGAATGCATGGCTGCAAAACATGGAAGTGTAATGAGCAGAAGATGAGAAAAATTCTGTCAGACTGCGTAATGTTTTGGTTTTGTTTGTGGTTTTTTTTTTTCCTCTTGCTATCCTTCAGTGTCATGCCTTTTATTCCTTTCTGCAACTGCCTTCCTGGTTTTCTAAGGAAGCATTTTATTACCCCTTCCTTCTTACAGGCAGACAATCTGCTTGCCTCAGTTTCTGTGTGATGGTTTGGGAGTTACCCACCCCCTACACTTTGTAAAATGACCCAGACTAGAACTCAGACTGCTGGAAAAGGACTGAAGCTCTATTTACAGCTCAGCACAATGTACAAGCAGAGATACACACAATAGACAGGAATAGTTACAGACATAGACAAGTTAAAGGTAACACAGAAGCACAACTCCCCTGCCAGAAATCAGACCCCAGGAGGGGCTCCCAACCACCCTTCCACCTTCTCCTGACCCATTTACCTTACCCCAAGGTTTGGTTTACACGCAAGGTGAGTTTGGAGGATCAGCCAGGGGGGTTAGAAGAAAAGTGATTAGTGAGGTTACTCAGCAGAGAGGAGAAAAAGCCAGAAGCTGCTAGACCGAGACGCTGTGCCCCAGAGACTGGCTTATCTATGTTTTGAGTACTTATTCATCTCAGCAAGCCTGTGAGTGAAGCAGACATCACCATTGTTTGCTTTTCACAGCCTGTAATATAATTTTCTTTATTAAAATATTCCAATTAGCCTCAAACCAGCACATTTTGTAATCTGTACAAAATCAGGCTGTAGGCACAACTGATTTGCCTTCCTCATAGGAGAAGTTGAGAACAGCCACTTTTCCCATGCAGATATTGGGCTGACTTTTAAAACATGCTACATGAGAGGATTTGCTCCAAATCCAGCACATAAGACTTGTAAATGAGTCGCTGTGATTTGAGCAGCTTGTTCTAAAGTCACTTGGGAGAGGTCACTCTCAAGAATATTTAAAGATACACATCTCAATTAACAATGCAAAGTCTTGGCTCTTGTTTCACAAACAAGCAGAATTTCCTGCACTAGACAGAGGAAAAAATTATTCCTACCTAGAAGATAAAGCAGAGTTTCAGGGATTGCAACAAGTCTCTTCTGAAATCTCCCTTCCTCAGTAAAAAGCAAGAGCAAGGGAGTTCTGGGGAGCTGTTGAATTGGCTAATTTAGCCTGGTGTATACACCACGAAAATATAACTAACCCAGGAAAAGGCCTTTCACAGAATCCATTTACAGGCACAACACGAGGTCAAGTTGTAAATTGCTCAGCCAGGATTGTTTAGCCCAGCCTTGATGGATCAGGAATTGCTGATGTTTTCTACCAGGTCCGTATTTGCTCAGATGGTTCTGGAAAGGTAAGCAGTGCTTTCCATTGCACAGGGAAAGGTTTTGAAGGGTATGGCTGCTTGGGCTTAGCCATCCAAGCAGGGAGCAGAGGCATGCATGTGCTGCCTACCCCAGGAACGCTAAGTGAACCTGAAAGCCTCCCAACATCTGGCCGCAGCTTGCCTTTGTTTGCTTTAGGCTTTCCATACAGACGACCACCCTGGCTGAGAGAGCAGGGATGGACAGGGCGTCTCCACGCATGGCTGCCGAGATGTGGGGAGGTTTTGTACCAGCCATGTCTTCAGGGGTGGGGAGAGAGGCTCTGGGTTCAGAGCATTTGCTCACTTCGTGCCCCTGACACAGTAGGAGCAGCCATTCTCACCGCATTCCATTGCACTAAATGTCTCTGTAGAGCATCATCTGCCCTGTCCCACCCAGGCGTGTGCTGAAGGCTAAAGGGACTTCTGAGATACCCCCTGCTCCTCAGACAGCACACAGCTTTTCTTTGGACATTGGTCTGGAAGTGAACAGTTATTTAGCCAGGATTTGCAGAAAACCTTCAGGGAGGGATGCCCTTTGCTTTGTTTCAGGGGTTCTGCTTCCAGTTTTGGTTGAGAAGAGGGATGGGAAGAGGGAAGCGGAGAAAAGAAAATCCCAAATGTGTCAAATTTAGACTGCTATACGCCAGGCAGTTTCTGGAAAGTGACTTCTGTTCGTCTCAGATCTGATGCTGCCAGTTTCTCCCTCCTCTTAGGATTCAGTTTGATACAGAATTCTATCACTTGGTGCTTTTAAGAGAATTAGAGATCTTGGATGGCTTATTTTTTAACATACTGCACAATCTTGAAGAAAAGTAAGAAGCCTGACTTCTGGTAGTATCAACAAAGACCTGTCAAGGAGCTTCTCCAGCTTCTCCTAACACCACTCAAGACAAATATTTGTTAGAATTAATATATTCTACTGTTCCCTTGCTATAGGTAGAGAAAAGCCTTTCACGTTCCACAGCACAAGCCTTCGTCAGAAGCAACAACATTCAAGGTCTGTACAGGTCCTTAGCAACCCAAAAAGCCTTTTTCCTTCCCCTAAATCTGTTACTTGGTGCTAGCAAGGCTATCATCTTCTCCTGCAAACTTAGCTTGTTGGGTCTGTTCACAGCTGGAACCGTGTCATGATTTGCCTTCCAGAGACTAATTCCTTGATCGCTTTGGCATCAAAGTGAAAAGGGCATTTAAGCTTGCAGGGTGCATTTGATGCATCCAGTCCTGCTCTCTCCCATCCGTTTGACCGAGGCGCAGTTCGCACCACGGGAATGACTTTTCCAGCTCTTCCCATTGACGTTAGCAGAGCTCCCTCTTGTGACTGACGCCAACCTCTCCCTGCACACCTCCAGCTCTCGGGCACCTTCAGTAGGTTCACTTGAAACTATCTTCCTAACGGTTGATTCACTGATTATAAAAAAAAAAAAAAGAAAAAAAGAAAAGGGTTAGTTGAATTTGGTAGTTACCTTACCCGGTGACCGTTTTTTCTCAGTGTATTACGGTGCACAGCTTTTATACAATCATAGACACAGCTTTTATACAATCATAGAATTGAGGCATTCCTGTGAACTTGAGGAAAATTTTTTTTTCACTGTGAGGGTGGCAGAGCACTGGAACAGGATGCCCATGGAGGTTGAGGAGTCTCCTTTTCTGTAGATGTTCAAGAACCATCTGGGTTGTGGTGTCTCCTTCTCTGGAGATATTCAAGAACCATCTGGGTTGTGGAGTCTCCTTCCCTGGAGATATTCAAGAACCTTCTGGGTTGTGGTGTCTCCTTCTCTGGAGATATTCAAGAACCATCTGAATGTGTTCCTGTGTGATCTGCTCTAGGTGATGCTGCTCTGGCAGAGCAGCTGGACCAGATGAGTTTTTGATCTTTTCCAGTCCCTGACATTCTATGAATCTATGATAATTGTGTTGGTTGGAAAAGATCTTCAAGATAGATTCCAACCATCAACCTGACACCACCATGGCCCAACATGTCCTGTCCACATGTTTCTTGACTATCTCCAAGGACAATGACCCCACCACCTCCCTAGGCAACCTATTCCAATACCCGACCATTGAATATCCTTCAAATCACTTTTAGAACAAAAACTTAGCTGTTTGGAATCCAGCTTATCCCTTTTCAGTGGGGAGGGGAAATCACATTTATTGATGACAAAGGAACTATTCGTGTTTTTAGGCTACTTGCTCTGCTATATTTTTGTTTTTATATGATATGCAGCTGAGCCTCAAGTTGAGACACTTGACAGTCTGTCTGAACTAACATTGCATCATATTTAGTTGGAAACCAGTTTTGCTCACAGGTGAAGCACATAACCAGTCCTTGCATGTGACATCTCCCTCTGCTTGGGCCTCCTTCAGCTGAAAGAGTCTGTGCCAAATCCAACAAGTCCTTTCGGTGGTGCTGTGCAATGTGTAAGCTGTACTAGGGCTAAGCAAATATCCCAGGACATTTTGGGATGGGATTAAGGGTTGTTTGTTTTTGTTTTTTTTTTTTTTTTGGTTTTGGGTTTTTTTTTTTTTTTTTGCATTACAAATTCATTGTTTAAAAGTTGACAAGCCACACAGCACTGGAAATGAAAGATAAATGTAAATCACTTCAGACTGATGATGGAACGCGTCACAAAGAAAAGAATAAATGAAATAAGAAGACAGTTTGAATCCAGGCGGTGATAGGAAATCAAGCACTCTGAATTCATCACACCCAAGCAGACCTCTTCCAGCAGCTCTGAGGATAACAAAGTTCCTTGCAAACTGCTGGCAAAAGACACTTTCAGAGAGCGCAGCTACGCCAAACCCTAGTCCAACACATGGTGGCAGTAAGGGACCGGCTCTGGAAAGGATGAGAGTGAGCGCAGACCAGCACTGTCCTCAGCACAAGGACATCTGTGTCTTCCCGAAGGGGAAAAGAAGTTTTCCAGCTCTTTACATAATAGATCACGGAGCAAAGATGTTCTTTTCTGAGATGTGACTCTGAGGAATGGCATTCCAGCAATGTCTCTTCTCCCGTGGTGCTGTGGGACCAGCTGCTTGCTTTCTTGCTTACAGTCCTTGGGCGAAGTGGATGCTTGTTTGCAGGTTGTACTTTCTTCAAACTGCCCTGAGCAGAAAATCAGCTCTTAGACATTCTCTTAGCACTGAGGGCTTGAGCCATGAAGTCAGTAAGCTATTTAAGCCATGAAGGTTTAAGATGAGTCCTTGGAAGCTGTCCTCTCTTCCATGAGCGTTCAGATGATGAGGCTGGATCAGCAACTTGCACCTGCAGTCTCCCTAGCTCAAGCACTGTTGTATTATTAAGCACAACAGCCTTATCAGAAAGCCATAGTTCAGTGGTATGAAGTTACCAGCCACGATGCAAGGCAGGAAGAAGGATGCAGAGCCAACGTGGTGACCATCAAACCATTATCCAGGGGCAGGTCAAGGTCAGCTGCTGTGTTTGAAAAGAATAAAGTTACCCACCCTATTATTTTTTTTTTTAAAGGAAAAAGCAGTAGATGATACCATGTGAGAATGTGAGGTGTGCTCTGAGGCAGATGTTTAAATCCCCCAGGCACGGTCATCTTATCATTATTTCCTCCTGGTTAGCCTAGATAGCACTATGGTGGCAGCTAGGGATGCTCCACTGCAAAACCAGCAAGTGTGTGCCAGGAGGCGGCACCTCAAAATAGTGTAGTGACAGTAAGACTCACTATATCTACCTGTCTGTGAGCAGCCAAGAGCTGCTTTATCCACAAAGATTTAACTCTTTTAACCTGTAATTGCAGCAGGGGTCAGTCAGTTAAGTCAATCCCTCTGTATCATGCTCTACAGCCCATACAGGCGATGCAGTTGACATTCTAATTGCAGTCTCAGCATTCAGCCAGGTTTTTCTAGGTGAATAGGTGGCCTCCTTTTAGAAGTCCTAATTGATAACTAATGCAAAATGCTTTCTACAGCTTATGCTCCACTCTTTTCCTCTTTAACCAGTCCTGCCTTACTTACATGAACCACCACACTTGCGGTGATAGAAGAGAAATTCCCATTTCAACCCCGATACTTTTACCTTGCCTGATTGTTTCTCGGTCCAGCAGGATACAGATACATTTCTTCACAAGACCACCACTTATAATTCTATTATAAGGTGATTCCAGCTGGCTGAGAAGAACAGATCTTCTCATCCACAAGGCCAAACTGATGGCACTTTTGAGGTGGAGCCTGAAGGATCCTGTTCTCAAGTGTTCAAGCGCTACTCTCAGTATCTCTCTATTGGATTGCTCGGACCGGCATGTTTCAGACACATCTACACCATCATGACCATAACTGCCAAGATTTTGGGAGAAGGCAGGTAAAAGGTGAAGGCAGTCATGTTAGCTATGTACAGATCACTCAGCCCCATCAGCAGTGACCACCTTCCAGCCCAAGCTCAGCCACACGCATAGTAAATCCCCAGCGCTTCCCAGTTAAGCTGATAGCTCTTCATTAACCTATTTAAGCGATTTATGCTGTCCCAGCTCATTCTGACCAACACAGATCAGTGAGTACTTGCTTGATTAGCCAGGAGAGGTAATCTCTGAGACTGGAAGATCAAAGAGAAGAGATGGGCCAAGGGCGTGATATGACACGGGGCCACAGCAAACACAGCAGATACCTTTAGCTTAGTGTGGGCTCCAGGTTCTCCTCCACACCCCCATCACCAACAGCTCTTTAAACCTCAAAAAACAAAGCCTGTCTCCTTCCTGCCCTCCATGAGGACACAACATCCCTAAGTTCAAGTGCTGTGCTCCTGTCAGCTGTCACACAAGACACCTCAAGGGAGCCCTGGCAAAAGGTCACTTGATAAATATGTTTTTCTGCTCCGTTTCCAGGACACAGCCCAGGCACCTTTTGAAGTCAGTGCTTTGGCATGAGCTCCACCAGTCCTGAAGGAGTTGGGTTACCCGGAGCCTAGGTTGCTCCTCCAAGAGAGCTGCCAAGCTGAAACGGAGCACCACGACCTCAGCTCCTCATGCTCCCCTGATGAGCAAGACAGGTGGTAGATGACAGGAGATAAGAGTGTAAACCAGGCAGCCCAGAGCATGTCAGGCACATTTCACAACCCCCTTGATTAAGGTTAATGAGTACCTGCCTGCTTTCCATCAAGCATCTGCAGCCACAAAAAAAAATACCAAAGCCCTCCTTTTACTTTTCATAATGAGGGCTGGCTGACAGCCATCCAAGGGAGGTGGCACTGCTTCAGTAAATGAGGAAGACAGATCCGTGCACCACCCCAGTTACCTAATGGAAACGAGCGAACAAGGAACTGATCTCTGATTAATGCTCTCATTAGCTCGCAGAAAGAACAACCAAGAGCCAGACAGATTTAAATTTTATTTGAACACCATCTGTGCCTTTGTCTGACTTCCTCCAATTCAGGGAATCGGTTAGGAGGTACCAGTTAAACATGAACTACCTCACAGTGCGAGCAGCAGTGGTTGGCGATTTGGCCCCTGGGTTCACTGGGCATAAAATAGGACAGGCTTGGGTGAGACTTTATTTGTGCTGGTGAATAAAGGAGAACCAAGCTCATGTTAGCAGCTGGGATAAATATCAATGCCATGAGCTTCTGTTATAGAATCATAGAATGGTAAGGCTGGAAGGGACCTCAAGGATCGTCTAGTTCCATAGGCAGGGACACCTCCCACTAGCATAGGTCACTCAAGTCCTCCTCCAACCTGGTCCTGAACACCTGCAGGGAAGGAGCAGCCACAACCTCCCTGGGCAACCTGTGCCAGCATCTCATCACCCTCGCTGTAAAGAACTTCCTCCTGACATCTAGCCTAAATGTCCCCTCTACCATTTCAAACCCATTGCCCCTTGTCCTGGCATTGCAAGACCTTGGCAATAGTCCCTCCCCAGCCTTCCTGTAGGCCTCCTTCAGATACTGTTCTACAATGCTTTCTAGCAATGGGGGGGAGTCACCTGATTAGTTCAGATTTACCACACTAAGACCAAAATAATTACCTCAGTAATGACTTAACTGGACTGATTTGATTTGATTTTTTTTTATTATTATTTTAAATATAGCATGAGCCTCAAAACCTTTTGGATTTAAAGACCTTGTTTACAGGAGTATTTCAAGCACAACATCTGTTGGTCATGGGTAAGCACGTCCCTTCACATGTATTACCATTTAGGGCAGCATCTGAAATTAAAAAAGCCAAATTTAGCTATAACTGAATGAAAGAGCCAGCTAATATTTTGTGTATTTATGGAGGAAAATTGGGAAATTAGGGTAAAGATTACCTCAGATGAAAACAAACAAGAGAACAACAACAGTAAGGCTTAACCAAATTTCCTTCCTGCGCCTCCACTTTAATTCTGGGTTTCTGTGGGTTTATGAAGCCCATACCTTAATATATTACTTTAAAAGCTGCTTTTGTCTTCTGTGAGGGCTTTTCCCCAGAGTCTGCCCTGTGCACTGCACGACAAGAAGCCTGTTAAAGTTGGCAAGATTAGCCTCAGTACAGAGCAATGAGGAATTTCAGAAGCTCATCCATGAGACCATTTTCAGCGCCCAGCAGCAGCTGGGTGCTCCTCCACACCACCACCAAGCCAGGCTGGTAAGAAATAAGGGGATGTAGATGGAAATATCATTCTATGCATACAAAGTATGCGTAGAACAACTCCCAGCATGTGTTGCACACACAGCAATTATCCAAGGCACAGTCACTCCCCAACCTCCCCCATTTTCCTCTTAACACATCCTGCAAAAGGGCTGCAGGTTGGCCTGGTTATTCGTGTCAATACAGAAACCAGAGGGATGCTATTTCTTACCTGCCTGCACATTTTGGTTGTGAGAGTCTGTTTGGCACTCTGGGAAAAGTGTATCTTGAAGTTTTAGAAGAGTTAAGACATTCTGAGTGCAAAGTGGAAGAGGCATTTTGATAGAGGTTAGGCATGAGAGCCTGTGCTAAGAGGACCAAAGCCTCTTCCTTCCTTCTTCTCACCTTGCTTTCCCTAATTATTTTTCCACTCATCAACTTAATTTCATAGGTACAACCAAGCCTTCTCCTCATCACACACAAGAGAAAACCCTTCCCCCTCCTCTCACAGGCTCACAGGATGACAGGGATTGGAAGGGACCCAAAGAGATCATCAAGTCATAGATGGCTTTGCCATTGCCCACATCAACCAAACCAAGGCCTTTCCAAAGAGAGACTTGCTGACTCATCTCAAAGCTCTGGAACACAGCTCACATCTTTACAGGGGGAGTGAAATAAACAGAAATCAACAAATGATAATGAATGAAGTGATGAGTTAGGGTTGCAGCAGATCGGGCAAAGGATGGACGCAGGTGTCGCAGGTGGATTCAGACAAACATCCCCACCACAAGCAACTCATTACTCTTCTGAAGTTCAAGTGCAAGCTTTATTAGCTCTGGACTAAGCCCAACTCTCTTTGCCATTAGCCAAGCTGTGGACTATCTTTCCTTTGCCTGGCGTTGGCTGTGAGGTTAGAACTCTTGGTTCCTGCATTTTTTGCTTAGTAAAACAGAGCCAAGTGCTCTCAGGCTTTTGTGCAACCAGGTCCTGGTGCCGTGGTCCCTAATAAAAGATGTTCTTTCTCTGCTTTGTAAACACTCTACTCTCAGCCTTTTATTGTTCTGCAGAAAGAGAAATGTGCCATGAAATACGCATAGGCAGGGTATCAGTTTCCTCACATTGATTTTTGAATAAGAGGATTGTTCATTTAATATTTTCATTTGATTACTTTGTTAAATGTATTGATTTGCAGCAGAAGCTTACAGAAGAAATAGGATGCCCATGACTCATGCCTATTCTTCAGCAAGAATCCCCATTAGATAATACACTATGCTAAGAATTGCAGCTGCTGAGGCTTAATTGTGATTAATTTATTCCCTCCCTTAGAGTGGATTAAACTTAATATTTGCAAGTGGTTTAATCCTTTCTAGATAAAACAACTCTGAACTGTCTGGAGCATGGTTATGTTACAAATTATGGTAGAAATAAGTCTGTTTTACTAAGGGTATGTTGTAAATGACAGGAAGAGATTACTTTCAAATAACAGATTAACATTTCAGAGCTGTGTGTGCTACACTGGGATATGGCAGTGAAAACATTCATGCAGCCACATCAACACCAGCACTGTTGAAAAGGAAAATCAGTAGCATCCCATCTAGTCTGCAGACAATGATAGGTAGACAATCATAGAATCACAGAATCATAGCATGGTTTAGGTTGGAATGGACCTCAAAGGCCATTCAGTTCCGAGCCCCTACCATAGGCAGGGACACCTCCCACTAGAACAGGATGCCCAAGCCTTCATCCAACCTGGCCTTGAAGACTTCCAGGGAGGTTGAAGAGCACAGAATCACAGCAGCACAGAAATACATTCTGTGATTCTGTGCTCCACAACCTCCCTGGGCAACCTGTGCCAGTGTCTCACCACCCTCAATGCAAACAACTTCTTCCTAACATCCAGTTTACATCTCCCCTCTGCCAGTTCAAGCCCATTCCTCCTCCTCCTTCTGTCATTACAAACCCTTGTCTGTAGTCTCTCCCCAGCCTTCCTGTAGCCCCCTTCAGATCCTGGAAGGCCACTCCAAGGTCTCCTGGAAACCTTCTCGTCTCCAAGCTGCAGAGCCCCTGCTCTTGTAGTCTGTCCTCATAGCAGAGTTTTTCCAACCCTCTGAGCATCTTCATGGCCTCCTCTGGACTTGTTCCAACAGTTCCATGTCCTTCTTGTGTGTGAGGCTCCAGAACTTTACACAGTACTCCAGATGAGGTCTCACAAGAGCAGAGCAAAGGGGCAGAAATGGGCATCTTGGAGACTGTCAGTGCCAGAGTTTGGCCACTCAGTCAGTTTGCTCTCCTATCCACTTCCCCTAATTGCACAGGGCACAAACAGAGGCCCCCAAATGTCCACACTGAGCTTCTCTACAGACAGGCACGTGTACAAATAATCACAGATGGCACAACCATGCTCCTGAGTCAAACCCAGAGAGCAGGAAAATTAAGTGGCCTTGGGGTAAGTGAGGTGTTGGTGACCTTAATATTTGTGATGGTGATGCTGACTTCACGTGGGCTAATTGAACCGGGGTGGGGGTGGGGGGTG
>VWZE01000938.1:1130010-1145860 GCA_013396675.1 Eubucco bourcierii
GAAGCTGCAGCACAGGAGGTTCCAGCTCAACACAAGGGGCAACTTCTTTGCTGTAAGGGTCCCAGAGCCCTGGCACAGGCTGTCCAGAGAAGCTGAGGAGTCTCCTTCTCTGGAGCCTGTCTGGATGTGTTCCTGTGTGCTCTGAGCTAGGTTGTGTGGTCCTGCTCTGGCAGGGGGGTTGGCTTCAATGATCTCTTTGAGTCCCTTCCAACCCCTGACATCCTGTGAGCCTGTGATCTGTGATCCTGTGACTCAAAAGACACAGATCTTAAGCTGGTGGAAGCTCTGCTACTTTATGGCAATCAGGAGTGTGAAAAAGGCTGATCCAGAGTAACAAGTTGGCCACAAATGTATGAAGAGAATCTTTCAAATAAAAAAAAAAACATGAGAGTGTTTTCTTTCCCCTACAAGAAAAAAAAAAAAAAAGAAAAAAAACAAGCATCCCTTTCTGAGCCTGCCGTGGGAGCTGAAGGATCTGTGTTTGTGTAAAACCTGCTAGTAGCAGCATGGGGGTTTTCTGCTGCTTTTTCTCTTTAATCAAATATAAAACCTCCCTGGGGGCAAGCTGCTGGGCAAGTGCTACTACAAACCGCCCAGCACGTGATGTTAGAGCTGCAGAGATGATTCCACAATAAATAAGAGACCATGAATTTCACCTCCCAGCTCTGCTAACACCTTTGTGTTCAAAAATAGGACTGATTAAACGTGAGGGGGAGACCTGGGCTGTGTTTGGTTATTCATTTCCAAGCTGGTTGTATATAATCATGATTGTTCTGAGGGTTAGTAACACCTTGCTTTAGCAGCACTGATATTAACACTGACTGCTCGCTGAATTCCTCTGGAAACTCTGAAGGCATCCATGTTCACCCTGAGATGATTCATTACCTGTGGTACTGTTGCTGCAAACAGCACAATGGGGAAAGCTTCTGTTTTTTTCTTGTAATAGTGGCTTTTAATTTACTGGAAGGAGCTGTGATCAGACACCACGGGATAATCACCACCTTCCTCGTCAGTGCTGGTAATATCTCTCTTCATGCATCGATAGCTTAATCATTTCGTGCTGTGAAGGATTAAACTCACCAGGAAGTGCCTCACTGGGTTATTTTCTTAACCTTTTCCCATTGTAGAGAAAAGGCAGATTGCAAAACTGATGTGTGCTCTGAGCACCAGCCCAGCTTCCCTGTAGCCTGCAGATCTGCAAGGTGTTCTCCTGCCCAGAACCTGGCATGAGGCAGCTCAGCGTGCAGGGCACATATGGGAATGTCCCTTCAGTGCAAAACTGATGTGTGACCTGAATGAGGAAGTGACAATGCCATTCACCCAGGCTGGACAGTCAGATCCTGCTTATCAAAAAGCTAATGTATGTAGAATCATAGAATCACAGAATGATAAGATCGGAAGGGACATCAAGGATCATCTAGTTCCAAGCCCCTGCCATAGGCAGGGACACCTCCCACTAGCACAGGTCACTCAAAGCCTCATCCAACCTGATCCTGAACACCTCCAGGGAGGTTGTGGAGCATAGAAGCACAGAATCTTCAACCACATTGGGCGCTTCTGTGCTCCACAACCTCCCTGGGCAACCTGTGCCAGTGTCTCACCACTCTCACTGCAAACAACTTCCTCCTAGCATCCAGTCTAAATCTCCCCTCTGCCATTTCAAACCCATTGCCCCTTGTCCTGTCATTGCAAGACCTTGTCAATAGTCCCTCCCCAGCCTTTCTCTAGGCCACATTTTCCACACAGCCTTTAGATGTGGACTGATGCATACTAGGTCTAAACTCAGGTGTAAATAGCACTGATAGGCAGAAATGGTTTAGATTCATGTCCCACAGCCTCTTCATGAAAAAATCCAAACTTACAGGCAACTACACCTACCTATGGGGAAAATAACTTAATTGAGGGCTTAAAATCCAAATAGCTATTAATTTCAGAGAACTCAAACTTAGCAGAAGCTTCCTCTACTGGTCCTGGTGAGTTTAGGAAGGCGCATTCAGAGGACAAATCCTTCTGATTTAGTGTTATAGATCCATAAGGTATGATTGTAAGTGTAACCTTAAATATTTATCTTCAATAAAGGAACCAGGAAGGCAGACACAGGCATCTGCTGGGGAACGGTTTATGACTCACCATCAGCCTGAAAATTCAACCTGCGCAACGAAAAGTGATGGATACTGCATGCCAAGAAACTCTCACCTCCTGCTGGAGGATTTGCAAAGCTGAGGTGTGGAATCAGTCTTTAATTTTACTGGCAATGAGGTAGGAAGGACTATCACCTCCTTCATTTTCCCAAAGCTGAGGCCAGGACACAAAGGCACAGACTGCAGTGCCACTGTCCTAGGAACTTCTTTTCAGCTAAAACAACCCTCCTTCACACAATGCTCATATTGGAACTTCATCTGGGGTGAAATGAGAATAAATGTGGATGCTGAATGATGCAACACTGTGTACAGTTCTGGAGCCCCCAGCACAGGAAGGACATGGAAGTGTTGGAGCAGGTACAGAGGAGGCCACGAAGATGCTCAGAGGGCTGCAGCAGCTCTGCTATGAGGACAGGTTGAGAGAGTTGGGGCTCTGCAGCCTGGAGAAGAGAAGGCTTCCAGGAGAGCTTAGAGTAACCTTCCAGTGTCTACAGGGGGCTACAGGAAGGCTGGGGAGGGACTATTGACAAGGTCTTGAATGACAGTACAAGGGGTAGTGGGTTTGAAGTGGCAGAGGGGAGATTGAAACTGGATGTTAGGAGGAAGTTGTTTGCAGTGAGGGTGGTGAGACACTGGCACAGGTTGCCCAGGGAGGTTGTGGCTGCTCCCTGCCTGGAGGTGTTCAAGGCCAGGTTGGATGAGGCCTTGAGTGACCTGTACTAGTGAGAGGTGTCCCTGCCTATGGCACAGGGGGGTTGGAGCTGGCTGAGCTTTGAGGTCCTGGGCTGCCTTCCCATTCTATGTTTACATGGATATAGATATAAAAGCTTGCTGAAGACTACAGGATTGCAAGTGCTACATTCTGCCTTCGAGTCCTGTTGCAGGGAAGCAGCTTTGTGGTAACTGCTGCATTGCAATTCTGTCTTGCTTTGCTTATTACAGAGTGGTTGATACCAGAGAAAATACTTCTAATACACCAGGAAAATACCTTTCTAGAAGCAGATGAAGCTTGCTTTGCTGAAGGCTGAGGTTACTTGCAGGTGGTGGCATGGCAAGAGCTAAAATTGAGAAAAATATTTGTGCCCACTAAAGATGGGCTGAGAGGCAGATGCTTGAAGCATTGAACAGGGCATGCAGAATGATGGTGCTGGAGGTTAGTGATGTAATGAACACTGATTTATCAGTTCTGTTGAGCTAAAAAAGCTGGACAATGTTAGAACAAAGAACCCCAAACTGCCTCCTACTGAAGTTCACAGAGGTTGTTTCTGTTCCCTAATCTGCTTTGACAATCCATACCTGCCTGGCAGGCAGTAGTCTTTCATTGCAGTAGGGATGCTTACTCACAGCCCTTCACAGTGTTGAACCAGTAAATGTGCAAATAAACCCCAGTAATTTTGAAAGTCCAGTGCAGCAGCCACTGATCTGGATGAAGTCAACTGAAGCTGACAATTAGAGTAATTATTTGGCTTGCCCAGTCCCTTCTCTGCTTCCAACTCTTATTCAGCCCTTGATGGTATCAAATAATTTCCTGAATGAAGCAGCAATTCTGCCTCAATAAAATATTTATGATTGTGGTGAGTGTTTCCTGATCTCTTGCTTTCAGCTTGCTTTTTCCTTTGTTTGTTGGGATTCATGTTTCTCCAGGATGGAGAAACCAAACCAACCCCCACCTGTTGCATGACCTAGCTAATTTGGGATACTCTAAATCCTCATTTAGTCATCCTTGGCTCTCTTTTCCTGAGGCTAACACACATCTGAAGATGCTGATTCTTACTCTTTCATGTTCCTAGTGAATGAACCTGTGACTGAGAAGTGACTTCCAAAAAGCAGATAACTTTTACTGGCTTTAAAATTATCACTTTGTTCTTACTCTCTTCCAGCATGCTTGATTCTTATTAGCAGGTTACAGGTGGTCTCTCCCTTCCCCAAGAGGAAACCAAGTTCTAGCATTGAATTTTATCTCCTATGATAAGATTTTTCTTAAGCAGACAGCTTAGTGCTGAACTGCAGAAGCTCAGGTACGGCATCTGAGACACTGCCAGGATTATTTCTGGGGTTTATTATTATTAATCTAGGAGGAGGTTTGTGGCCAGCTACCTGGAATTAAGGATATTTGTTGTTTATGGAGGTGTGGGTGTGAAAAGAAGCCTTTTGCACCTCTAGAGGTTGGATGCTGAGTCTGACTGGCTTCCTTTTAGCAGCACACTGACCACTTCCCTTATCCAAAATGTATGAGAGGAGCAGAACTAAAGGGCACAGAAGGTATGAACTTGTAAGATGATTGCAGCAAAGTCAATTCTGTTACCTGGCTTCCATTTTTCCTAGAAATAAACCCAAAATAACATTCTCCTTTCTTCCCCCTCAATCTACAGAAGCAAGGTAATTTGAAAAGTCATTTCCCCCCCACCCCCACCCCTGGTGATTTACTCTTTATGTAACTTGGTTTAACGATGCTGATCACCACCAATCCTCCACTGGAGAGTTCCCAAGGATGGCTCCATAAGAGGAGGCTCAGCTGCTAAGCTGCCAGAGCGCAGGGGATGGCTCAAATAATTAAACTCACAAGCCTATAATGAGTTGCACTGTAATTTCATTTGGGTTTAGTGTTCAGACAGAGCTAGGGAGGCTCAGGAAGAAGTCAAATGGCACAGGATAAAGAAAAAGGCAGCCTCACACTCTCCAATGTTAGGTATGCGGTTCCCTGTCCTGGGATGTGTTGTAAACATCTGGGCTATTTGAGCTGGGATGAAATCAAGCAGGAGTGGCTGTGTGGGGTGGTGTGGAGATGGCAGTGTCTGACCCAGATGCCAAATGGTTAGATAACAGGGACAGTGCCAGGCTTTGTCTTATCATAAGAGTAGCAGCTGGCAAGCAGGCTCCTGCCCTGCTCTTTCTGAGCCTCAGCAGCAGGTCACAGCTGGAACTTGCATGTGGAGCTCTTCAGAAAAGGTGTCCATGCGAATAATACACAGAGGGGAGAGAACAGAATGCAAAGTGTTTAGCAGTGTTCACTTTTCCCTCATTTCCCCCCTTCTCAGATTTTATTCTGGCTCCAGCATGAGGTTTTATCACAGTTCATAAGCTCTCTAGATTGTAATTCTTCCCCTCTCAGTGGCTTATCTGTTCTCACCTTTTCCCTCCATCCTCTCAGACTCATTTTTGGTCTCCTCTTCTGTTGTCTCTTCTGAGCAATCCTACCACCCTCGGTTTGTTTTTATTGCAGCCTGAAAAATCAAATTGCTTTCTCACTTGTGCTTGGGCAAACCAGTTTTTGCTGACATGGGTGATTCTCTTCCAAAGAGCTCATCAGTTTGGGCAAGAGCATTTGTGCTCAGCTTCCTCTGCCATGCTTGAAGTCTTAGAGCTGCCTTTTATTTTATTAGTTGGGTTTTTAATAAAAAAGAAAGATAAATAGGAATCCAGCCATGTATCTTCTCAAGCAATTTTCTTGCTGATTTTTCAGTTCAGTGCTGAAGAGTACTCCAACTTTGGCTTATTTTTCTGCATTAATCCTAAAATGGCAAAGAGTTCTGGCTCTGTGCAGTGTCTAAGCAGGCAGCTGGAGGCCAGCACAAGTATGCAGTGCCTGAGTCATGGTGCCACGCTTTGAGAGGTGGAGTTATGATTATTTTTATTGGGAGTGTGACTGATTATTCAGCCCCACTTTGGGATCCTGAATGCAAGGCAGATGTCTTGTTCTTGCAGACCAAGCTCAAAGGTAGCAACTGTCCCACAAAGCTTAGGAGCTAAGAACAATGCCAAGGTGACAGATGGCTGGGGGCAGATGTGGGAGCATGTGGACACAAGACACAAGTCCTGCTGCTCTTCTCACAGTAATCTCCAACAATGCACATTTTCTTTCTAAGAGCAAAAGGCAAAATGTTTTACCAAGCCAGAAACTGCAACAAATTCAGATATTATTCAGCATAAGGGATATTATTTTTTTCTTTGCTTTTTAGGTCCATGTAACAGGAGCCAAAAGCAAAACACCTGCTGGAACCGTCTCAATGTAATCTTGGGCAAACAGGTATTTGATAATCTGCTTGTTAAAACAGTCTGTGAGAGCAAGTATTAGTATTGAGGAAGAAATGAAAACTGTAAGTTTGTTTGATGCAAAAGCTATGGTGCACCAGCTCATGTGGGACATTAAGTCCCCAGACCTGATGCTGTGAAACTGGTTCCCTGGGCAGGCAGTGGTTCGTGCAGCTGCCCTTGAACTCGGTGAGATGCCTCACTGGAGCAGACCCACACGTGAGCAAGTCTTTGCAGGACTGTCACTTCAGATTCTGGAGGTGGCCAAGTGCTTCTACTGATGTGATCACTGTCAGCTCAAAGCACAGTGGCTTTTGGAGCTGCTCAGAGCCTTATCAGAGAGGGACATAAGTCTTTTGGTACCAGGGAGATCATAAATCTGAGGGATTGTTGCAGCAGCAGAACACCTACCGGTACAGGATGTGGTGCAGATATGCGGTACAGATGTGAGGTCATTTTCCTACTTGCGTCTCTCTCTGGGACTTAACTCTTTCTTTTTTTAACAAGGCATCACTGGAGGCTAATGCCTGCAGCATCTGATACTTTAGTTACCATCACAAGGGGAAAGCAAACTCCCACTTTACAGCTATTGCACTGCAAAAGCTGAAATGCAGCAAGAAGACGAATCCACTTCTGTCCATCACTGTGCCAGGAAAACAGGTTGGACCCTGGACATAAACACCAAAAATAGTCACTTTCCCTAGTTGCCATCTTCCACTTCCTACCTGCAGACAAAAGGTACTTAAGGACTGTTCCTGCTCCAGGTTGAGGGCAGTGCTTGCTATCAAATATTGCCTTGGTTTATTGCTGGTTTCAGTGGGCCAAGGGGCTGCCTTTAACAACTGATGGCTCTTCACTGTCATTAACAGCCCTAGTTGTGAGCAAACACAACTCTACCTTATCCTCGATTTGCAGTGTTTGTTTTTTTTTTTCTCCCTTCTACTATCATGGGGCAGCAGGGAAAACGAAGCTGTGGCTAGCTTTTGGTGTTGAGGATGGATGAGAGCAGAGAATGGTGAGTTTTTGAGCCACAAAATGGCTATTTAAATGACCACCAATATTTCCCATAAAATGCTTCTTGTGGCTCAACTTTTAAAAGTTGTTGAATAATTAAACTGGGATTCAGAGAACCCAAATCTTCTAATTCTCTAAAAATAAAATATGAAATAATTGTAACACAGTGTGCCTTTGCCACATTTCTAATGATGTTGCTTTTGAACAATGCACAGTGTGCTCTGCTCAAAATACCTGGGAACATCAAATTGAGTTCCTGCGAGCCTCGTATTAAAAAATACAACTGATTAAAAAAAAAGAAAAAAAAAGAGAGAGAGCAATCTGAGAGAACACCATTAGCAAAAGGCCTGACTTAGATAAAGCAAAAGGGACATTTGGTTTTAATGGAAATTGCAAAAAGAAAAAAAAAAAAACAACCCAAAAACTATTCAAAACATCATTTCCAATTAAATCATCAGAATTTACTTTGCAGCGTGCTGAACGAAGCCGTTAGAGATGGCTCTGTGCTTGCCTTTGTTATGGGGGAGTGTATTGATTTGGTGCCAGGCTCTGCTGAACAGAACTAGTGCCATGGCTTGCTGCATTAGGATCCTTGCACTAATTATTGTCTAATTAGAGCCAATAAGAAATTGTGTCTCTGCTACTCAGGCAAACATTAAACATTGCGCTTGTTAAAATAAGAACTGCTACTTCCGGGCATTTGGGGGTGTGATGGTTTGGGAGTTAACAACCCCCACACTTTATAAAATCACCCAGGCTAGACTCAGCCTGCTGGAACTTAAGGGTTGAAGCTCTGTTTACAGCTCAGCACAATGCACAAGCAGAAATATACACAATAGACAGGAATAGTTACAGACATAGACAAGTTAAAGGGAATACAGAAACACAACTCCCCTCCCAACAACCAGAATGCCCAGGAGGGGTTCCCAACCACCCTTCCACCTTCTTTCCACCCTTCCAACTTCTTCCCACCCTTCCACCTTCTTCCCACTCTTCCACCTTCCCACCCTTCCACCTTCTTCCCACCCCTCTACCTTACCCCAAGGTTTGCCTTATGTGCAAGGTGAGTTTGGAGGATTGGCCAGGGGGAATAGAAGCAGAGTGGTTAGTTAGGTTAGCAGAGGCCATCAGACACACAAGCAGCCATAGATACAGAGGCAGGACTGTATGTGTATGTGTTAATCTGTGTTTGTGTCCTTCTTCTTACACATCTCAGCAAGCAGGCATAGGTAGGGACACCTCCCATGAGTACAGGTCACTCGAGACCTCATCCATCCTTTTTCTTGCCCTAGCAGAGGCTGAGCTTGCCCTGGTGTTATCCTAAGACACTGCTAAGGGTCTCAAGTCTTTAAATCCTTGATGGGATGAACGCAGCTGCCCAGTCTGGGATGATGCTTTCTGCTACCATTCCCAAATCCTTCAACAAGCAGGTGGTTGTGTCCAGGTGAGCATGTTCCTCTAGACATGGAAAGCTGTTTTCAGCATCCCATTTCATTGCTGTTTTCAGAAACCCATGCAAAGATAAACCAAGCCAGCAGAAAGACTCCTGTAGGGCAGAGCTAATCATCTTTTGCTGTTTCCTGGGTACCAAATCCCAGAGGTAGCTATGTGATGTTCCTGGGACAGAGAGCAGCTTCAGGAAGCCTACTTGATATTAGAGGAATTGGCCTGGTTTACTTTGCCTTATAAATATTAATCCAAACTCTCAGCAAGACTCTGCTGTGGTTTTGACTAGTCCCCAGTAACTTCAGGAATAAAAGAGTCTTTGGCACAAAAATCACTCCTGCCACTGCTTTTTGACAGATCACAATACAGTAAGTAAATTCCTCATGGCCAGTGATGCTGCCATCTGATCTGTGTGTTTCCAGCAACCTTTATCTTTGTCAAGTTTCCTGGGGAAATCAGGCCTCATGGCCATGGAAGCCAAAAAGACTTTCTCTTTAGTGTCTTTTTTTTTCTAATTATTATTATTATTATTATTGTTATTACTTTTCTCACCCATTTATATTTAGGGATTTAGTTTGATTTTTATTAATTATTTTTTTTTCTAATGGGAGGTGGGGGAGAGCAGAGGGGAGCAGGAAAATGAATCCAACTTGGCAAGCTTAGCTTGTCTTTCCATCCTGCAGCCAAGGCAGGAAGGAAATGGCTTGCAGTTGGCTGCTGTCCTTTCTGGATATGTCTAACTGTTTTAAAGAAAGATATGATGCCTCTGGCCACCCTGAGGCTCAATGCCAAAGTTTAGATGGTCTCGCTGGGTGGCAAAAGCAGAGGTATGTGTCACATGGGGTGTTTTGAAGAGGATAGATGGACACAAAAGGACATAAAATGGAGTCCTGTGTGCAGTTCTGGACACCCCAACACAGGAAAGACATTGAAGTGTTGGAGGGGATCCAGAGGAGACCACAAAGATGCTCAGAGGGCTGCAGCAGCTCTGCTGTGAGGACAGGCTGAGAGAGTTGGGGCTTTGCAACCTGGAGAAGAGAAGGCTTCCAGGAGACCTGATAGTAGCCTTCCAGGATCTGAAGGGGGCTACAGGAAGGTTGGGGAGAGACTACTGACAAGGTTTGTAATGCCAGGAAAAGGGGCGATGGGTTTGAAGTGGCAGAGGGGAGATTGAAACTGGATGTTAGGAGGAAGTTCTTTAGAGTGAGGGTGGTGAGACACTGGCACAGGTTGCCCAGGGAGGTTGTGGCTGCTCCCTGCCTGGAGGTGTTCAAGGCCAGGTTGGATGAGCCCCTGAGTGAGCTGTGCTAGTGGGAGGTGTCCCTGCCTATGGTAGGGGGTTGGAACTGGATGATCCTTGAGGTCCCTTCCAACCTTACCATTCTATGATTCTATAAAAAAAAACCCAAGCCCAAAGCAACCCCAGAAGTTTAGCTGGTCTCATTGGGTGACAAAAACAGAGAGGTATGTGTATCACATTGGGTGTTTTGAAGAGCATAGAGGGACAAAAAAAAAAAAAACAAAAAAACAAAAAAACCCAAAAACACCACCCCCCAAAAAAAACCCAAATCCAGGATGACCAAATGAAGAGTTTTCTGTTACTGAATATAATATCCTGAATGACACAGCAATGTCCAAAAACCCAGTATCATATGGGTGTGATTGGGGATTTAGGGAGATTACTCTTAAGCTTTAGTCAATAAAAAACAAACAAACAAAAAAACAGGAAACAAGAATAGATCCTTTCTTCTTAGAAAGACAATGACATTTAGTATGTTTGCTAGAACTGGGAAATTGGTACAATGTGTTATGTCATAATATCATTTAAATCTTCAGAAGTTGGGACAGTAAACTTTATCTGCTTTGCCCTGGTGCACCCATGACTAAATACATTTTCCTGCAGAGCTCTGAGATGCCTTATCTGAGAGAAGCCTGCAGGAACATCATGAGTAGAGAAATGCTGCCAGGTTCTTCTGGTTGTCACTGGGAAATAACTCTAAAGAGCTACAGGGTTTATCTTGCCAACTGGGTGCTGCACCATGCTTTTGTGTAATTTCCCTTACCTTGTTACCTGTGCATTTTGAACAGAAGTGAAATTTGCTCCAAGTGTGAATATCAGGAGGAGGTCTCTCTTGCATCCCATTTTGCAGAGAGTACAGGTGGTCAAACACTAAGGATGTGCAAGCTGAGCTGAAGAGACCTGGATTAAATTTCTTGTCCTGTCAGCAGTTTGAGGTCTCCAGTGGGGAAAAAAAAAAAAAAAAAAAAAAAAAAAAAAAAAAAGGGGACCGGGCGACAAAACACACANAAAAAAAGGTGCCCTGGAGCTAAGCAGCAATAGCTATTTGTCTCTGCCTCACTTTGCCACTTCCAAGTTGGACAAAGTTACTCCCATAGATTACAACACTTCTTAAAACACAGAAGTTGAAAGATGATGAGATCCTTTGCTGTGGATGTATAGGACCTCAAGGATTAAGCATTACTTCTACAGTGACATTTCTGCTTGGAAAGTAACACACCAAAATCTTGACTGCTTTTACAGTAAAGCATCATCCAAAGCAAACCATCTCCATGTGGCTCACAGAATCACAGGAACATGTAGGTTGGCAAAGGCCTTCAGGATCACCAAGTCCAACCTAGAACCCTACTATGGTTTAAGATTCACCTTAAACCATAGCCCTAAGCACCACATCCAAACCACCTTTAAACACATCCAGGGTTGGGTACTCCACCATCTCCCTGGGCAGCTCATTCCAGACCCTGACCACTATCTCCAGGAAAAACTTTTTCTTAATGTCCAATCTAAACCTCCCCAGCCTCAGCTTGAGGCCATTTCCCCTTGTTCTGTCTCCAACTACCTGTGAGCAGAGCCCAGCAGCAACCTCTTCACAATGTCCCTTCAGGTAGCTGTAGACAGCAATGAGCTCTGCCCTCAGCTTCTTCTTCCTCACACTAACCATCCCCAGCTCCCTCAGCCACTTCTCATCAGATTTATTCTCCAGGTCCTTCCACAGCTTTGTTGCCCTCCTGTGGACCCACTCCAGCACTTCCATATCTCTTTTGTATTGCAGTGCACAAAACTGAACACGACACTCGAGGTGTGGCCTCACCAAAGCTCTTTACAAGGCTGAGCACTCCCCTGCCTGCAGGCCTGAGAAGAGCACTTTTGATATTTATGTTGGTGCTAAGACATGAAGGTACCAGAGCTTACTGGCAGGCTACAATGAAAGTTTTCATGAAGGTACCAGAGCTTACTGGCAGGCTACAATGAAAGTTTTCTGCAGTAGAACAGACAAAGATTTGCTTAGTTTTGCATGAGGGTTTAGTGTGTGTGACCTGAGACAGACTGTTTGGTCCTGCTCTGGCAGGGGATTGGACTTGATGATCTCTTTGGGTCCATTCCAACCCCTGACATTCTGTGAGCCTGTGTGCCTCAAACAGTGGGCAGAATTTTGTGGGGTTTGGTAGAACTAAATGAGCTGTGCCAAGCAAAGCTCAGGCTGAGTCAGGAAGGGAAAGTACTTCAGTTGTGCAGAAAAAAGCCTCTGTACCACTTGGAGAGAAGCCCCATTGCAGTCACTGGCTGGCTTGACACCACAAGTGTGTCACAAACCCTTCAAAGGGTTGGGTTTTAGAATGAAATCCTACTCCTTTGAAATGAACATATCTGCACAGTCACACTCCAGTAGTGCTGCCAGTTTTGGGGGGCACAATATCATGGAGATTTCAGTCTGAATCTCAAAATTAACTTGCATGTAAGTTTCTGATCTCCAATTTTCACATTCCTCTATTGAGCATGGGTCACGGGTGAAGGCCAGTAACAGATGATGTGACAGCCCATCAAAGTATCCCTGGCTTGGTAAATTTTGTCCATGGATTTCCAACCTTTCCAAAAGGTAAAGGGTCATACTTCTTGGTTTTCCAAAAGGTAAAGGATGTATTTCTTGATTTTCCAAAATCATGGAATAGAATAGTATTTCTTGGTTTTCCAATAGGTAAAGGATGTATTTCTTGGTTTTCCAAAAGGTGAAGGATGTGTTTCTTGATTTTCCAAAAAGTAAAGAGTAGTATTTCTTGGCTTTCCAAAAGATAAAGGGTGGCATGTCTTAATTTTCCAAAAGATAAAGGGTGATATTTCCTGCCTTTCCAATAAGCAAAAGGTAATATTAAGAGTGATTTAGGATGATATAGGAGGAAGTTCTTTGCAGTGAGGGTGGTGAGGCACTGGCACAGGTTGCCCAGGGAGGTTGTGGCTGCTCCCTCCCTGGAGGTGTTCGAGGCCAGGTTGGATGAGGCCTTGAGTGAGCTGTGCTAGTGGGAGGTGTCCCTGCCTATGGCAGGGGGTTGGAACTGGATGATCCTTGAGGTTCCTTCCAACCTTACCATTCTATGATTCTATGATCCTATCATTCTGTGATATTTCCTGCCTTTCCAAAAGGCAAAGGGTGGTATTCCTTGGTTTTCCAAAAAGTAAAGGGTGATATTTCCTGCCTTTCCAAAAGCTAAAGAGTAGTATTCCTTGGCTTTCCAAAAGTTAAAAGGTGATATTTCTTGGTTTTCCACCAGCAAAGGAGGCTACATGGTGATGAAAAAGACATACATTTAGCCTGAGCAAACTCTTCTGCTATTAGTGATTTGCCACACATGGAAATACCTTATTTAAATGGCAGTGTTCTTATTTTCACCTTACAAGAAAAATCCATCTGTCTCCAGTCCCATAAAAATATCCCAGATGAAAATGGAAAATGCTATAGATAGCAACAGTTCTTCCAGGAAAATGTCAGCAAATCTGTTACCCTTCTTACCACCATCATGTAAATAATTAATTTGGGATTCGTGTAACATACAAAATAAAAGAACAGGGAAAGAAATCCGAGTTGCAACTTCTCTGATGGATTTCCTCTTCCAGCAGCTGATGAGCTTCAGTGATCTGTGTTACTAGAAAGAAAAAAAGCTCTTCTAAAATCTTATCTGCAGTCCTGCTCAGAGGAATTTCCACAGCTCCGCTAAATTCACTTGGAATATTTGAGCTTACAGCAGCTCAGGGTTTGGTGTTCACTCTGCAAACGTGGATACACTCACCACAACCTGCTTGAATAAACAGCTGGGAGCAAAACTCCACTTGTCAACAGCTCTGCTTTTTGTTTGCTTGGGTTTGAATTCAACTTGCCTGCCTTGCTGCAAACATCCCAGAATAGTTATTGTGAGATAGTTGTGTTTTTTTGATCCTGGACTTGGAAACATAAAATGGGAAGGTTGGAAGGAACATCAAAGATCATCTAGTTCCAACCCCCTGCCATAGGCAGGGACACATCCCACTAGTACAGATCACTCAAGGCCTCATCCAACCTGGCCTTGAACACCTCCAGGGAGGGAGCAGCCACAACCTCTCTGGGCAACCTGTGCCAGTGTCTCACCACCCTCACTGCAAGCAACTTCCTCCTAACATCCACTTTCAATCTCCCCTCTGCCAGTTCAAACCCATTGCCCCTTGTCCTGTCATTACAAGACCTTGTCAATAGTCCCTCCCCAACCTTCCTGTAGCCCCCTTCAGTTCCTGGAAGGCTGCTCTAAGGTCTCCTGGAAGCCTTCTCTTCTCCAGGCTGCACAGCCCCAACTCTCTCAACCTGTCCTCACAGCAGAGCTGCTGCAACCCTCTGGGCATCTTCGTGGCCTCCTCTATACCCACTCCACTTCCATGTCCTTCCTTTGCTGGGGGCTCCAGAACTGCACACTGCTTTTCATTTGCTTGGGAATTGGACTTGCCTACCTTGCTGCAAACATTCCAAAATAGTTATTGTGAGATAGTTGTGATGTTTTGATCCTGGACTGCTTTGCTTGGTGTTGAATTGGACTTGCCTGGCCTGCTGCAAACATTAAATAACAGTTATGGTGAGATAGATTTTTTTATCTGATCCTGAACTGCTTTGCTTGGTGTTGAATTGAACTTGCCTGCCCTGCTGCAAACATTCAAGAATAGTTTTGTGAGATAGTTTAGTTTTTTGTTTTGTTTTGTTTTGTTTTTATCCTGAACTTGTTTGCTTGGTTTTTAATTAGACTTGCTTGCCCTGCTGCAATTCAAGAACAATTATTGTGAGATAGGTTTGGGGATTTTTTTTGATCCTGAACCTACTTGCTTGGTTTTGAATCGGATTTGCCTGTCCTGCTGCAAGCATTCAAGAACAGTTATTGTGAGACAGGTTTTGATAGGGCCTTTTTTTTTTGATCCTGAACTTGTTTGCTTGATTTTTAATTAGACTTCCCTGCCCTGCTGCAATTCAATAATAGTTATTGTGAGATGTTTTTTTTTTATCCAATCCTGATCTTGCTTGCTTGGCTTTGAACTGGACTTGCCTGCCCTGCTGCAAACACTCAATAGTAGTTATTGTGAGATAGGTTTTTTTTTCACTTGCTCCTTAACTTGCTTGCTTGGTTTTTAATTGGACTTTCCTGCCCTGCTGCAAACATTTAAGAATATTTACTGTGAGATCATATTTCATATTTTTTTGTTTTTCATCCTGAGCTTATCCATGCAGTTAAAAACACCCAGTGTATGGGGAGACATGCTGAAGAGGGATCCAAGGAAAGAGCTGTCTTCTGGTGGCTGCCTGAAGCTTGCCATCTGCCTGCCCCGAGATGCACAGCGCAGTGATGCTGTACAAAATATGCTGACTCCTCAGCTTCACAAACGATTTCTGCTGTCGATGCTGGGTTTGGTTTGTTGGGTTTTTATTTTTTTTTTTCCTCCCTTGCAATCACAGCTGCATACCACTCCGTTGTCCCAGATGCTTTTTTGGCAATTAAACAAGCTGTTACTGCTCGCAGCAAGTCCTGGCTCCCTGCTTCTATCTGGAAACCTTTACCTTTGAAACAGTTAATTACTCAAGCTCCTCTCAATCCCTGCGAGCTGCTTTTTTCAGGTTTTCTAATTTACATTGCCATGACTGGGCAGCAGTAAATCAAAGCCCAGCTGCAGCTACTGATCTCCTAGAACCCTTTTTTTTTTTTTTTCCCCTCTTTCTCTTAGTTGTAATTTCAACTATAAGCTCAACAATAAGCCCATCTCTTAATCTCAGCATGAACAAATGGAAAATGGTCAAATGACGCACAATTTTAAGCTTCTTGCTGTATAAATTAGAACAGAGTGCGTCAGTTCACTGGAATACTCTGACCTTTTCTCCTTAAAAATATTGGGGGGAGCCAGGGGAGGGGGAAGG
>VWZE01000938.1:1145878-1161474 GCA_013396675.1 Eubucco bourcierii
GGGGGGAGATCTGGCTTGAGCCCTAGGTTAAAAATCTTCTATATTTACAGTGTGCAACTGCCTGAGCATAAGGTACCAATATGTACAGGAGCTGATGCTTAAAATATATGGGGAAGTGGAAGCCAGGGCATATAGAGAGGAGTGCCAATAAAAGCCAGACTGTTGCTAGCTTTCAGCAGCTAAATTTGCTGTAGTGTTTGTGTAGGGAAGTATTTCCCATCCCTAACTATTGAGAATAGGGAGATGCCAGCTACCTGAAGGATTTAAAACTGAATTGCTAATCATTTTAATTAGTATCATCCTTCTGTTTTGGTGAAGTGAATCTGGCCCAGCTTCTACCATAGTGTGAGGCTATGAAAGGGAAGGGAAGGTAGAGCTTGGCTGGGTCTGTGCTGTGAGAAGAGGAGCCAGGAGTGGTGATGGGAGCCTGTCAGCACCAGCACTCAATAAAGTGAGCACTTGAGCAAGTCCACTGCAACATCCTAGATAATTTGAATATTAATCTTGCTTAATGCAGTCCGTGGCTGAGAGTGTTGAGCAAAGTGAGGTTATGAACTGATCTCACAGCTAGGAAAAAATCCACTTCTGCCAATGTTAAGGGAGTGGATTTACCCAACCCCCCCTTCAGGGCTTGTGTTACCTTTGTATAGCAGCTGGGGTTGAGTTCAAATTGCAGCTGTAGTGATGGTCAAGCCATGCAAAGCAGCAGGCTTATAAAAGACTGGGTGTTAGGAGGAAGTTGTTTGCAGTGAGGGTGGTGAGACACTGGAACAGGTTGCTCAGGCAGGTGGTGGAGCACAGAAGCACCTTTGATCACCTTCTGTGCTCCACCACCTCCCTGGAGGTGTTCAAGGCCAGCTTGGATGAGGTCTTGAGTGACCTGTGCCAGTGGGAGGTGTCCCTGCCCATGGCAGGGGGTTGGGACTGGATGATCTTTGAGGTCCCTTCCAACCTTACCATTCTATGGTTCTATGATTCTGTGATTCTGTGATTCTATGACTCTAAAACTTGGCTGGTGGATAATGATTTTGTATATGGACATAGTTCTGTAGCCATAGCACTGAGAAAGACGTTTATCATTTTATATCACCTGACAATTTAAAATTACTCCCACAAGAGAGCTTTCTTCAGAGCTACTGGACAAAAGTCCACATTAATTTGTTTTAGAGAAAAGCAAAGTGTCAATGATGCTTATTAAACATTCTCCTCTGTGCCAGCTTCTGTGTGCCTGAGCTCTGAGCAAGCCAGAGCATCATCTCTGCCTGTTCTTTTCTTCAATGCTCTTCATACCAAATTAGAGGCTTCTTTATTAATATTGCCTCTTATAGAATCATGAAGGTTGGAAAAGACCTCTGAGATCATCAAGTGAAATCATCAAAACCATTTTCTTGGCCTAAAATAAAACAATTAAGTGAGGGAGGAAGGAAGGAAAAATGTGGAGAAGTGGAGAAAACTTAACAGGATCTGGTTATAGAGGCAAAGATGAATTTCAGTTGTAGGTAAAACCTAAAACCATGAGATTTTGTTTAAGCTGAAACTGTTAAACCTTTTTTTTTCTTTCTTTTTTCTTTCTTTTTTCTTTTTTTTTTCTTTTTTCTTTTTTTTTTTTTTTTTTTTTTTTTTCTTTCCCTTTTTTTTTTTTTTTTTTTTTTCTTTTTTTTTTTTCCCTTTCTTTTTTTCTTTTTTCTTTCTTTTTTCTTTCCTTTTTCTTTTTTTTTTTTTTTTTTTTTTTTTCTTTCCCCTTTTTTTTTTTTTTTTTTTTTCTTTTTTTTTTTTCCCTTTCTTTTTTTCTTTTTTCTTTCTTTTTTCTTTCCTTTTTCTTTTTTCTTTTTCTTTTTTCTTTTTTTCTTTCCTGTTTCTTTCTTTTTTCTTTTTTCTTTTTTCTTTCCTTTTTCTTTCTTTTTTCTTTTTTATTTTTTAAATTTTTTTTCTTTTTTGCTTTCTTTTTTCATTTTTTCTTCTTTAACTTTTTTCTTTCTTTTTTCTTTTCTTTCTTTTGTCTTTTTTCTTTTTTTTCTTTTTTCTTTTTTATTTCTTTTTTTCTTCTTTTTTTATACTTTTTTATTTCCTTTTTTTTTCTTTTTTTTTTTTAAATTTCTTTTTTTCCCCTTTCTTTCTTTCTTTTTTTTTTCCCCTTCCCCCCAAAGCATTTTGTTGTTTCTCTGAGGCAGGAACCACCTGGTATGTCTGAAAGAAGCCACAAGTAATGACTCATACTCCTGACCCTACCTGATCCACTGGTAGTGGCTTGTGATGTTAACACTTCTCCTACCAAGGTGGTTCCCCACATCTTCCCTCTACAGGTCAACGTCCCCTTGAACTATCTGGATGCACACAGTTGTAGCTACTCAGGGTGACAATGAGAAGGTAGCTACAGTGAGGAGGTGGGGGGGACAGATGGAAGTGGCTGTGCTAAAACCCCCAGAGCTCCTTGCTGCAGCAAAACCAGTTGAGATGTTTCCCAAAAGGCTGGTGCCGTGACCATTGGTCACCTTCTCCCCACTGAGGATTTGCTGTGGAATGTACTAATGTAAACCCAGCCTGGTCTGACCAAAAACTTAAATTGAGTTTTAAATAGTGGAAGGCACAGGGCACAAATGTGCTGGAAAAATCTACATTGGGATGGGAAGGAAAAGATGGAAAATCTCTTAAAGTGAAACTCCAGATCGTCGAAGATCCAAACCCAGCCTGTACATGTTTCCATCACAAGTCAAATGCTTTTTGCTCCTACTGCCTAACACTTTTTGAATTGAGTGGGATTTAAGCTGCAGGCCACTTTTAGGCCCTCTGACTTTCCCTAGATCTCAGTATGCCCACACAGTGTACCTGTATTTATCAACATACACACCTCAGTCTTCATTTGTTCCTTACATGCTGTTCTTAACTCCCTCACTGGTGGTGCAGGCAGTAAAGCCACAGGACTTCACCTTTCCTTTTTCTTTTCTTTTTTTTTCTTTTTTTTTTTAAGAAGGCTGAAACCTGCTGTTTAATGCATTATTGAAAACTGTTCTTTATTTTTAAACTTTCCAGAAAGTTAAAAATAGACCTGATCCTTTTCTTTCTCTTATAAATAAAAAGCAGATCAGAGTTCTGCATTGAACGCTGTGTCTAATCCATTGGTTAGGGATTACATCTGGTGAATGCATCAGTTAACTACATCAATTCTATTTGTTTTCTTGGGGGGAAAAAATAAAGAAGATTCCAGTCTGATTCTTGGCCATTTCCTTGCTGTCAGGATTAAGGTGGTCACAGTGATCTTGCCTAGCTTGTGTGCTTGATCATCACTGGAGTTTGGGCTATGCATTCATCCGGCATCTGCAGATTGGCAGGTTTGAGTGGCTGCTCAACAGAAATTCATTGGTGTTGTTTATAGAATCATAAAGGTTGGAAAACAATCCTTTAATATCATAGTCTTTCAGTCACAGAATGGTTGGGACCTCCAGAGATCATCCAGTCCAATCCCCTCATCCAGGACAGGATCACAGAGGGCAGGTCACACAAGAATGCATCCAGATGGGTTTTGAAAGTCTCCAGAGAAGAACTCCACAACCTCTCTGGGCAGCCTGCTCCAGGGCTCTGTCACCTTCACAGGGTCTCTTATTCTCTCATAATATTCTGGGGGGGGAAGTAACATCATAGAATGAAGATATCTCTAAAGAAATTCTCCTCATCAGTTTGAAATGGATATATATTCTTTTTTATTCAGGAACACAATGCCAGAACTCATCTGCAGGCAGATAATCATAGACTCAGTCAGGGTTGGAAAGGGACCACAAGGATCATCCAGTTCCAAGCCCCCTGCCATGGGCAAGAACACCTCACGCTAGACCAGGCTGGCCACAGCCTCATCCAGCCTGGCCTTAAACACCTCCAGGGATGAGGCTTCCACCACCTCCCTGGGCAACCCCTTCCAGGCTCTCACTACCCTCATGGTGGAGATCTTCTTCCTAACATCCAGTTTGAATCTCCCCATTTCTAGCTGTGTTCCATTCCCCCCAGTCCTATCACTGCCTGACAGCCTAAAAAGTCCCTCCCCAGCTTTCTCCTAGGTCCTCTTGAGGTCCTGAAAGGCCACAAGAAGGTCACCTGGGAGCCTTATCCTTTCCAGACCGCACAGCCCCAACTCCCTCAGTCTCTCCTCACAGCAGAGCATCTCCATCCCTCTGCTCATTCTCATGGCCCTTCCCTGGACACCTTCCAGCACATCCATAGCCCTCTCATAATAGTGACTGATGATAGGTAGATAATCTGCCTTGGCACTTTGATTTTCACCATAAAGAATGCAATAACTAAGATAAGCAGGGACAAAGCAGTCTGTAAACCTCAACAACTTCGTTAATGATTTCTGAGAAGAACTTGAGCCAGAGTGGAGGTGCCTGCAAGTGTGCTGGGTACCCACTTCATATTTTCAGTGCCTTTGCTGCTAGGTATTCATGTCTTAAATAACATTAAGCTGCACAAATGGAAGGAAAAATCCAATCAGTGCCTAATTTATTACAATGAATTGTCAGAGCCACAGGGGTTTGTATGTGATGCTGTGAGTAATTAATCATTGCAGGTGGGATTTTCAAGAGTGCTTGGGGGCTAGCTCAGCCTCACTCATGCCAGGGAGATGGATGAGTGCTCTAGAAAACCTCCCTGGAATAGCAAAGATTACAACCAACCAAGGACTATTTTTTTCTATGCATGCCCTTGTCTGTGACCTCCTTTATTGGAATTCAAGGACCTGAAACAAAACAACAAAAAACAAACAAACAACAAAAAAAAAAAAACACCCAAGAAAAAAAACAAGTACCTTGAAGAAAACTTTATTAGAAAGACAATTCTTCATATCTGGTTTTGATTTATTTATAAAGGAGTATGGTAAGGTATCAAAGCCCCCCCAAAAAGTGGGGGAAAAAAACCCAACTAGTTTCACCAAGGCTGTCAGTAACTGGTAATTTGGGATAAAATGTTGTAGCAATCATTCTCCACTTGCTCACAAAATACTTTTTCTAGGCAATTATGACTTTCACTTTTTGTGCTATGAGTTTCAATGGGAGGATGAGCTCTGAGCTCACATCTGTTTTGAGAACCATTTTCTGTGCAGTTCTGCAGCTTTCTGCACCTTAAATATGCCCAAGTCCCAAGAAACACAATCCCTTCTTGATAAGAGTGTTGGGTTTGGGGTTTTTTTTTCACATAGGCATGCAAATAAGTAGTTGTAAGACAAGCTGCAGAGTGAATTTGTAATGAATGCTGCTCCTCCAGAGAAACAATCCCTGTGTACATTTGTTACTGAAGGAACAGGCTGAGCAAGCTATGCACTGAGAGAGCCATGCTGGACATAGCAGAGCAAAGAAACTCTTGCTTGTACTCATCCAATCTCTCCTGCAGGACTATTGCTCACTAATTGGAAGAGCTGCCAGGGCTGGCTCTAGTGTTCATCTCTCACATTTGTATGCTGTGCTTAGTAAAATGTAATCTGTGTGTGGAATATAAAATGTTTTGTGTGTTATGAGTTAATCTCTGGGCTTTAGCTTTTTCCACCTGTAAAAGTGACTACTCCCTGGGGAATGGAAAGGTCCAGGGGGAAAAAAATAATTTAAAAAAAAAATACAGGAGACAGAACTCTTTTGTTGCTAGAATCTTTCCTGCAAGGTGTTCCATATCCTATTGCTCATGAACCCTTTGATCTATATTTACAAATGGCTTTGAAATGGCAGGTAAGCAAAAATAGGGTTGGGTGAAAGGAATATTGCCAGCCACCTGGCTCACCAGCTTAGTATCACTTCAAGTCTTTCAACCTTGCTAAAGCCTCCACGAGGGGTGTTACAGCTCAGGGGGATTAAAAGGAATGAAAAGCACTAATTCAGCTTTCTCCACAGAGGACAGGTTACATCCATTGTTGCTATCAGTTCCAGGATGATTTGCTGTTTCCTGGTGGAGGAGTTGGCTGGGGAAGCAGATGTGCTAGCTGCTCTGTGACACTGGTGGCTGCTTACCCCTCAAGAGCTTGCTCTGTATTTTTGGAAATACATTCTGGAAGAGTGGATGGAAAATTGACAAGTTAAGAGCAGTGGCCACTCTTTGGAGTAACCTCTAGAGAAGCTGGTGCTCAGATGGCTTCTCCCAGCCTTGCAGGTGACAAAGTGCAAGAGATGGTGAGCCTGAGGGTTTTGTCCTTTCAAGAACTATGTGAAGCCCACATGGGCAGAAATACAAGCAGCCTAATGCAGTGAACTCTTCGTCAGTGCTTCGGTGAGCCAAGGTGGTGGAGGAGAATGAAGATTTCTACAACAGCAGGAGAAGCCATCCCAGTTCTCCACTAATGCCTTTCATCCCTCCAATCAGCATCAGCCCAGAGTTCCATCTTGTTCTTGCAGTGACAAAATTCAACCTTGCTGCCATGTAGAGGTCTTGAAGCAGCCCTGCTGCAGCTCTGCTCTGCCCCTTTTAGGAAAGGGAAAGGAGAAGCCAAACCAGATTTGTAAATAGGCTGAGTTGTTAAGGGCTCCTATTGCAACACAAAGATTCTGAGCAGAGAGTTAGTAAGGGGAATGCTCTGGCCAAGGCTCTATTTATACAAAGTGTTAAAATACTTCAGCCCTCTCTGACATGAGCTCCTGCCATGTGATTTCTGGTCTCTAGCAATTTTTCCTGTTCATATGTAGCACAGCCACTGCATGGCACCAGTTGTATTTCTGCAGATACCACCTAACACAATGAGCCCCAGATTGTCACACTTCCAGACACTTAGTTTTGATTGTTTTTGAGACTTATGTCTTGACCTATGTGAATTTTCCACTTTTAAACCAGCTGATTAATGCTCATGCTACAGCAGTTTGAAGTTCCCAGAAACAATATAACCTATCAGCTTCCAATAAAGCTAAGGAATCCCAGCTGGAGAAGCTTAGGAAGGGTCTATACTGGATGTATGTAGGCTCTGACTGCTGTGAATTGCTCTGTTTCACAGAGCAGAACTCAGCTCTGCTGTAACAGAAATGGAAAGTTCCCCTGCAGCGCTCCAAGTAGAGGTTGAAGTGCAACACGATTGGTTTGGATGTGGAAGTCTAAGCTGTGTCTCTGGACCCTGTGTGCTAAGTGAGTGGCTGAAGACACTGAGAACAGGCCACAGCAGTGACAAAGAGCAGTAACAGATGGGAAAATGCAATTTCAGTAAGATCCTGTCCCAAGAAATTGCAAATACCCATTTACAGCAGCAGATCTTTTCTGCTGTCTGAAAAATCCCTGGGGAGAATCTCTTTTCTTTTAATTCTGAATTTCCTCTTCTTACCCAGCTGTGAAAAGTGTGAGGATTCCAGTTCAGCCTGCACTCAAAAAAAAAAATGGAGCTGCTCCAAGGTTACACACAGGTATTTTACCACCTGTCTTAGGTACATACAGAAACTGTGTTGAAATTACCACAGTCTCACAGTATCACCAAGGTTGGAAGAGACCTCAAAGCTCATCAAGTCCAACCCATTACCACAGCCCTCAAGACTAGACCATGGCACCAAGTGCCCCATCCAAACCCGCCTTGAACACCTCTGGGGATGGTGACTCCACCACCTCCCTGGGCAGCACATTCCAGCAGTCAATGACTCTCTCATGCAAGAACTTTCTCCTCACCTCCAGCCTAAACTTCCCCTGGCACAGCTTGAGACTGTGTCCTCTTGTTCTGCTGCTGCTTGCCTGAGAGAAGAAAGCAACCTCCTCCTGGCTACAAGCACCCTTCAGGTAGTTGTAGACAGCAAGAAGGTCTCCCCTGAGCCTCCTCTTCTCCAGGCTAACCAATCCCAGCTCCCTCAGCCTCTCTCCATAGGGCTGTGCTCAAGGCCTCTCCCCAGCCTCGTTGCCCTTCTCTGGACACGCTCAAGCACCTCAATGTCCTTCTTCACTTGAGGGGCCCAGAACTGGACACAGGACTCAAGGTGTGGCCTAAACAGTGCATAGGACAGGGGGAGAATGAGCTCCCTGCTCCTGCTGGCCACACTATTGCTGATGCAGGCCAGGATGCCATTGGCCTTCTTGACTACCTGGGCACACTGCTGGCTCAAATTGACATTCCTGACTCAGAACCATGCTTGGGAAGGCACATCCAGCTGGAAAACAAACAGCCTTAAACACGATTTCCTCTATTATAGCAAGGGTAAGCCGTGCTGGTTGTTTTTTTGGGAACCTTTTCACACATTTTCTAAGTGTACATGCAGAGAAGCAGCAGCGCAAACGTGAGAGCATTTACTGCCATGAAGCAAAGGTGAAGACGCAAAGCAAAGAGCATCTGAGTGCAGGGAGGGGTTTGCATGGACAAGTTGAGCAGTTGCTTAGGAAGGATGAGGACAGAAATGTGCAAGTGGGCTTCAACTCTTCTACTAAGCTGCAAATGATTAGGCCTGTAATGTTAAGTGAAAACATATCACATATAAAAATAACTACTTAAAAATAGGCTTTCCAGTCTAGAGGTCCAGGATTTTATATTTACAGATTATTTTCATGGATGCTGTTTTTTTCCTCTTCCCAGTGTTGTCTATCTTTGGTAAGAGAATTATTCATCTATTCTACTCCTCAAAGACTTACTTGCTAAGCTTCACTGACAGGTGCTTTCCAGGTATATCTCTTGAAGGTGGTCTGAACTGGCTTTTGGGACTCTTTCCTCATCTCTGCTCTCAAAACCCAAGGCCAAAAAAAATCATATCTGTCTGCCTACTTATTAGGTACCTAAATCTGTTCCACATATCACTTGTATGATACATATCACTGGCAGAGGGGAGATTTAGACTATATTTTAGGAGGAAGTTCTTTGCAGTGAGGGTGGTGAGACACTGGCACAGGTTGCCTAGAAGAGGTTGTGGCTGCTCCCTCCCTGGAGGTGTTCAAGGCCAGGTTGGAGGAGGCCTTGAGTGAGCTGTGCTAGTGGGAGGTGTCCCTGCCTATGGCAGGGGGTTGGAAGTAGATTATCTTTGAAGTCCCTTCCAACCTTATCATTCTATGATTTTATGTAGAATAGGAACCTGAAAGGGTGACTGTGAAACAAAGCCCATGCTCTACTAAGACAATCATTTACAGAATGCAACAGCTCCAAGTTTGGCCAACTATACAAGATGGGTTTGTAGGGGCCACCTACATGATCCTCCTCCTATGATTTTTCTACTTTGCTTGGAGAAAAACAAATTGCCAGTTTTCCCTTTGAGCCATGTGTGTTAATTCCTAGAATCATAGAATCATAGAATGGTAAGGTTGGAAATGATCTCAAAGCTCATCCAGTTCCAACCTCCTGTCATAGGCAGGGACACCTCCCACAAGCACAGGTCACTCAAGGCTTCATCCAACCTGGCCTTGAACCCCTCCAGGGAGGGAGCAGCCACAACCTCCCTGGGCAACCTGTGCCAGTGTCTCACCACCCTCACTACAAACAACTTCTTCCTAATATCCACTTTCAATCTCCCCTCTGCCAGTTCAAACCCATTGCCCCTTGTCCTGGCATTGCAAGACCTTGTCAGTAGTCCCTCCCCAGCCCTCCTGTAGCCCCCTTCAGATACTGGATGGTCACCTGAAAGCCTTCTCTTCTCCAGGCTACAGAGCCCCAACTCTCTCAGCCTGTCCTCATAGCAGAGCTGCTGCAGCCCTCTGGGCATCTTCATGGCCTCCTCTGGACTAGCTCCAACAGTTCAATGACACAAAATCAAGAACGGTAAGGTTGGAAGGGACCTCAAGGATCATCTAGTTCCCATCTTTTGGTTGAGTGGGACCCTAAGAAGCTGCTGTTGAATGAAGTGCATGGCTGTGAAAGTCCTTTGTCCTTGAGGCATTGTGATCCATATGTGCTCTTTGACTCTTTTTCTCTGCTGGTCCTCTTGGCTGCTCCAGATATTCCCTCTTCAGCCATGCAAAAACCTCTGTGCTTGAGAGATGAATTTTATTCCTGGCCCCCTCCATCAAGACTTCTCCCTTCAGCATTTTTCTCTTTACAGATCAAATATTCAGTTCTGTGATATATAAGCTTCTCCTCTGAACACTTCAAATGTTCATTGTGTTTATCCATTCAGTGCTGCAGCACAGGGAGATGTCTCAAATTTACAAGTGGGAAGTTTAAGCAATGAAAATAAATGGTCAATGTCATAAAGCCTGTTTTGTGGTAGAAAGGGGAATTTGAGCCTTTAGACTCCTTCAAATCTGCTTTTAATTAGGTGAATAGGAGTTTAGGAGTTGTACAATTTGTGTGCAAGTTAATCCAACTTAATGGGCTGAAAACGAAAAGGCTCTTTGCATTAAAGCCATGCAGAACACAAACTTCTGCTTGCAACTGGGCAAGTGTGGCATTTTCCAGCTAAGGGGGAAACTGAAGAGGTAAAAAGCACACTAAGAGCAGGGATATTTTGTGCACTCCATTACTTCAGTCTGGGAGGTCAGCGATGAAGTCTTACACCAGCAGAGGTCATGACACAGAGAGTAAGAAACCCATTCAGAAAGGCTAAATGGATTGCCTGAAAGCACAGCTTAACCCACAGAAGTCAGAGCATCCCTGCTGAAAGGACCAAGTTCAGAGGTGAAAAGAGGACCCTCTCTTTGCAGGAGGTCAGAGTAAGGGAATTGGAAACTAAGCACTGATGGAAAAAAATAACTGCTTGGTTGGAGATAAGTGAAATAAAAATACACTGCCAGCAAGCAAGGACAGCTGTGATGCTACACCCAGTGGCAACTGTGGAAAAACAAGGCTGTAAAATAAATAGACACATGGGGAAAGGTTAGGCAGGTCTTACTTTCCACCCTACTGTTACTGTAACCCATATTACACACCACCTTGGTGTGGGTTGTGAACAGGAGAGTGATCCTTTTGGTGATAGCTAATGGAAAGGATGAGTGACAGCCTGGGTCATACAAAACTCACTGCTCCACTCCATCTGTCTCTCTAGATAGCTCTGTGGGTATTTTCAGCTGTAGGAACAGGGCAACTGTAACATCAGAGCAATGGTGCTGTGGTACTTCAGCACAATTGTTGCTCTCATGCAGCTGCTGAAGAGGTGTCCTGTCCTGCAGATGCTCTGATTCCCCAGACACTGGAACCAGATTAGGGAGAGGTCTTTGGCTGATTGTCAGAAGTAGAGATAAAATCATAGAATCATAGAATGGTAAGGTTGGAAGGGACCTCAAGGATCCATGGCTTTGCCTTAATTGCGTATGTTGCTCTCCTACTATCTTGCAGATATTTCAGGCTTGTCATAGAATGGTAAGGTTGGAAGGGACCTCCAAAGCACATCCAGTTCCAACCTCCCTGCCATAGGCAGGGACACCTCCCACTAGCACAGCTCACTCAAGGACTCCTCCAACCTGGCCTTGAACCCCTCCAGGGAGGGAGCAGCCACAACCTCCCTGGGCAACCTGTGCCAGTGTCTCACCACCCTCACTGCAAACAGCTTCCTCCTAGCATCCAGTCTAAATCTCCCCTCTGCCAGTCTAAACCCATTGCCCCTTGTCCTGTCATTGCAAGACCTTGTCAATAGTCCCTCCCCAGCCCTCCTGTAGCCCCCTTCAGATACTGCAAGACTACTCTAAGTTCTCTTGGAAACCTCTTCTGCAGGTTGCAGAGCCCCAGCTCTCTCAACCTGTCCTCACATCAGAGAGCTGCTGCAGCTCTCTGAGCATTTTGGTGGCCTCCTCTGGATCTGCTCCAACACTTCCATGTCCTTCCTGTGCTGGGGGCTCCAGAACTGCACACAGGACTGCAGGTGGAGTCTGAGGAGTGCAGAGCAAAGGGGCAGAATCCCCTCCCTTGCCCTACTGCCCACACTGCTCTTGCTGTAGCCCAGCTTCTCTGAAAGTTATCAGAATCTCATGTTTCTCCACTATTAGGTTTTAAAAACCACTAGGTTTTTAATTTCTATATCAGTGAGAATCTTAGATTTATGCTCCTATGCTCATGCTGTTCTGTCAAAAAATGCGTACAAAATAATCACTTTTGCCCAGAGCCTTCCTGTAAGGAACTCAGTGTTCAGTCTTTTCCTACCAGAAGTGTGTGGTATCAGACAAAGGTAACTTGTCCCTGGTATAAAAATAGGAAAGTTGCATCATTTCAGTTACATCTCTCATGGAAAAATGAATTCAAGTTTGTGCTGTTCCAAGTGGGAGCATAATGAGGTGCTCCATAAATGGGCACAGCATCCCAGTCAGGTTAAGAAGTCCTGGTTGTGGTCATTGGCATGCAGATGAAGATTGTTGCTAGTTTGGAGTCACTTGAACACTTTGGCTTTGTTTGATGAGCAAGGATTTCTCCTTCCTAAGTACAATCAAGGCAAGGAAGATGCAACTTCAGAAGGGTTGCATGTCTATGAAGGACACATCAACTAGTCTTGGCCAGGCTGCTTTGCCTTTCTGTCTAACAACTGATTTGGCTCTTTGCTTATGAGGTTTACATGGTCTAAACACTACATCTTGGTTCTACAATCAGTCCCAAATATTTTGGAAAATAAAAATGATGCCAGAAATCATAAAGATGAGCAAATTTGCAACTCCTAACCAACCAATCCATTAAGATTTCTTCCCTGCAGCAGCCTGGGAGCATAAGAAATGCTCTATAAACAGGCACAGCATCTCAGTCAGGTTAGCAAGCTCTGGTTGTGGTCACTGGCACACAAATGAAGGTTGTTGCCAGTTTGGAGTCACCTGAACACTTTGGCTTTGTTTGATGAGCAAGGATTTCTCCTTCCTAAGCACATTCAAGGTATGGAACATGCAACTGCAGAAGTGTTGCATCTCTGTGAAGGACACATCAACTAGTCCTGGCCAGGCTGCTTTGCCTTTCTGTCTGACAACTGATTTGGCTCTTTGCCTATGAGGCTTTCATGGTCTAAATGCTACATCTTGTCTCTACAATCAGTCCCAAATATTTTGGAAAACAAAAATATAATACCAGAAATCATAAAGATGAGCAAATTTGCAAGTCCAAACCAACCAAATCATTAGGATTCCTTCCCAGCAACAGGCTGGATGTGGGTGAGTGTCCAGGTCTCCTACAGTGCCTCAGGTTATTATTAGTGTGCTGTTGTCGGTGCTATTTAAGAATTTCCAGTACACCAAGTAGTAACTTTAGCCAGCATTGTCAGAAAAAAAATACCACCTATAAACTATTTTAGACTTAAGCACATCAACAGTTACTAATACAGTGCTTTACAAGGCTCAGGAAGTTATGGAGCTAAGCTATCTACTGGTAAAATAAAACCAAACACAATATTTAGCCTGCAACTGTGTGCTTGCAGCATCTAAAAAGTGACTCAATCTTCCATAGGGAGAGGGAGCTTTTTGAGTTGTAATTGTCAGGTGGCAGTTGTGCTTGCAGAAATGTGTTTGCCACTTTGACAAAGACAGAGTGTTCAATGCCTGACATGTTTACCCTATCAGAATTTTGATTAGTTTCAAGCATGCAAAACCAAGCAATGGATTCATCTACAGTTGTGCTATGTAGGCTGCAGCAAGAGAAATAAAAGGAGTAAAAATTAATAGCTACATTTGGGAGTCTAAGGCTAATGACTAAGCAAATAAATATGCAAACTGTCATAGTGTCACAATAAAAAGGAAAGGAAAAAAAAGAAAATGTAAAAATATTATGTCTTTACAGATACAGTAAAGCAATGTTGTCAGTTTAGCTTGGTTATTTAACTCTTCACATTGGGGGAAAAAAAAATCAACATTGACAATTCAATTGCTTTTTCCTATAATTTTTCAGATCTACTTAATGACAGAGCTGTAACAATCAGAGAATGGTAAGGTTGGAAGGGACCTCAAGGATCATCTAGTTCCAACCCTCTGCCATAGGCAGGGACACCTGCCACTAGCACAGGTCACTCAAGGCCTCCTCCAACCTGGCCTTGAACACCTCCAGGGAAGGACACAACCTCCCTGGGAGGCTTTAATGGTGTGGCACTCAAGAATACACTGTACTAGTGGGAGGTGTCCCTACCTATGCAAGGGACTGGAACTAGATGATCTTTGAGGTCCCTTCTAACCTTACCATTCTGTGATTCTATGGTTCTATGAATATGCTTTACTTACATAGCCACAGGCAAGCCCTAATTAAGAGGTTATAATCAAAGTCATAGCTGAACCCTGACCCAATGTTACAAGGGCTTGTAGTGAGAGGATGAGGGGCAATGTTTTTAAATTAGAGGAGAGTAGATGTAGGTTGGATGTAAGGAATCAGTTCTTTACCATGAGGATGGTGGAACACTGAAGCAGGTTGCCCGGGGAGGTGGTTGAGGCCTCATCTCTGCAGATATTCAAGGTTAGGCTTGACAGGAATCTGGACAACCAGATCTAGTAAAGGATGTTCCTGCTCACTACAAGGGAGTTGCATTAGATGACCTTTGGAGATCCCTTCCAGCCTAAAGCATTCTATGATTCACTGAGGTCTGATAATCCTTCCCTCAGCCTTGGCTGCTCGTCACTCACCCTCTATAGAACTGCTACATACCATACTCCAGCCAGTCCTTGACTGTGCTTCTGCAGGGAAGCCACAGCTCTGGTGGCTTTTTAGCATTTCCAATGTTAATGAAGAGCCATCAGATGGTGAGTTGAAATTGTTTAGGATCACTCTGTACTGTACATGACACATCTTGTGAGCGTAAAAACAAATTGTTGGCATTTCTCTCCCAGCAATCACTGGAGAGTGATTTGGACTAGGCTCAGTCTCTGCCAGATTCAAAGTTGTGGAGCCTTACTGTTTTGGCCAAGAGTACAAACAATTTCCATTATGCAGCTCAAGTAGAAAAAAAAAAAAAAACCAACAACAAAACCCCACATATACAAAGCTGTTGAGTTTTGTACTTTTATGTGTTTTCATTTGGCACAAGGAAATGTAATCATTAAACAAATCTGTTTATCTAACAGGTCAGCCTTGATGCATCTGAGCAAGTGAAAGCCTTCACTACCACATGTCTGTCTCTTGAGGGGTGTGAACCAACCCTCTTAGAACAAAGAACAGAAAGCTGATGCTAGGCATGGAGGCTGCCAGGGAGGTATTTTTATAGCTTTTCAGTCTCTTCTAATACTTTTTGAAAGCCATTTTTATTCTTTCTAATGTATCTCTCTTCCTCACTTACCTTTGGAATTGCCCTCAGCTTTAATAAAGTAAAAGGTTTTGGTTTTTTTTTTTTTTTTCATTCCATTATGATTAGTCTTGGGGCAAGTCAACATGATTTATTGAAGGCAGATACAAGCTCATCCTATTTCTTGCTTCAGCCAAGAGCCACGTAGGCCTATAGTCATCTGAGGTTGGGATCAGCACTGTGCACACAGCAGCTGCATGCTGTAAGCTTTGCAGGTCCTGCTGTCTTGAAAGGCAAAGGGCTTCTCTCACACCTCCAAACCATAAAGCAGAGTGCATTACCTCAGCTATTCACAGTTCAGTACTATCATCGCTCTGACTCTCCCATCTGCAAATTCTACTGAGTTATGGGCCAGAGGGAGTTGGTAGAGTCATTTTTGTCCAGGTGTAAGTAACTTTGAGAAAGGGCATGGAAGAGCCCAGTGCAAGGTGCTGTCAGTGCTGTGGGTGCAGATTTCCCACAAACCCTTCATTTGTAACCCTTCCTTTTTTTTTTTTTTTTTTTTTTTTTTTTTGT
>VWZE01000938.1:1161535-1171740 GCA_013396675.1 Eubucco bourcierii
TCTCTCTTTTTTTTTGGTTTTTTTTTTTTTTTTATTATAAGCTGCAAGTGTCCAAATACTTCCCCATGTGAATTCTGACTTTCCAGTCCAGTAAAACTTTGCATTTATGGCATTCCAAAAGCTGTTGCCCATTAGCAGTTTCTCAAGCTTCAGGGTGTTTTGCAACACAGCAGTCTAACTAATGATTGAGGGGAAAACAACATAATCATGTGCTGACATTCCAAGTTATTTCATAAGCCACTTTCATCTCTGACACCCTCTTTTTTTTTTTTTTTTTTCTTTCCCTGCCACCTTTGCCTAAATCTCCTCCATAGACTGGCAGGGGTTGGAAGGGACCTCTGGAGATCATCCAGTCCAACCCCACCCCTCGCTAATGAATGAATGAAGCTGCTCTCTGCTGCTTCACTGGCCAAGCCTTGATGACCTCTTTGAGCTACTTTGGGAGGCTGTGCATTTTCCCTGTCACAGGAGATGCCCTCCTCACACACCAAAGCAAAGGAAGAAGGAGTTCAGCTCGTGGTAGGAGTTTGTGAACTGTCCTGACTCTGCACCAGAACTCTCTCCAGAGGCAGCATTGCTGGGTGCGTGTGCGTGTGTTAATTTAACGTATGCTGGAGGAGTGAAACTTGTGACTGCCTTTCAGGTGTTCAGAAGTGATGGTATCACTTAATAATTTATCTTCAGGGCTCAACAGGGTTTTGGGATGTCCAAGGCTAAAAATAGGACTGTTTCCTGCCCATAGTGAAGGGTAAGGGATACCTATGCAATAGCAGCAGCGTCCTGGCTCCCAGACTGATGTCCCAATCGTGTTGTGTTAACAGGTCTTGGGTGCTGCTTGTCAGTGAGGAGGCTTATTCATAGTGATTTAATTTCCTTTGCACAAGGGTTCCAGACAAGTAAGGTGTCTCAGGGTGGTGTAACTCAGAGGTAATGAGCCTGGAAACCTCTGATGTCCTACACAGAGCAGGAGAGCCCCCCGAAAAACAGTTCCATTTAATGAAAGAGGTTTGCAGAATAAGAAAACAAGAGATTCCTGGTCCAAAGATATGGCCAGGACAACATTGTAGTTTGTGTTGAGAGGTTCTCCTGCTGCCCTTTTACTCTGCTCTCCTCAGACCCCACCTGCAGTCCTGGGTGCAGTTCTGGAGACCCCAGCACAGGAAGGACAGGGAATTGTTGGAGCAGGTCCAGAGGAGGCCACGAAGATGCTCAGAGGGCTGCAGCAGCTCTGCTATGAGGACAGACTGAGAGAGTTGGGGTTCTGCAGCCTGGAGAAGAGAAGGCTTCCAGGAGACCTTAGAGCAGCCTTCCAGTATCTGAAGTGGGCTACAGGAGGACTGGGAAGGGATTATTGACAAGGTCTTGCAGTGACAGGAGGAGGAGGAGGAATGGATTTAAATCGGCAGAGGGGAGATTGAAACTGGATGTTAGGAAGAAGTTGCTTGCAATGAGGGTGGTGAAACACTGGCACAGGTTACCCAGGGAGATGTTCAAGGCCAGGTTGGATGAGACCTTGACCTGTTCTAGTGGGAGGTGTCCCACTATGGCAGGAGCTTGGAACTGGATGGTCTTTGAGGTCCCTTACAACCTAAACCATTCTATGATTCTAAGATTTACCTGTGCCCTTACAAATAAAGATCAAATATAGTTAACTGGAATTAATCTTCCCATAATCCCCAGAGGAGAGGGGTGGTAAAAGAAGCAAAAAGGGAGTAAACCCCAAAATGAATTCTAGGAATGAGCACCCCCACCTGCAGTTTGTTGCAAAGCCATTTAGTAATGCTTGGGGTTTGGGTTTTGTTTTTTTTTTCCCCTCCTGGTTGATTTCTTTAATCCCTGAGTGAAAAGTTAGGGAATCAAAAGTGATCCTCACTTTGGAGAGCATGCTAATGGAAAGTTTGAATCAGTGGAAAACAATTTTTTGGGTTTTTAATGTCAGTGATATTTACAATTTGCCAATTCCCTGGTGTTTTCAGCAATTCCTATACATGCCAGTAAGTAGCAAACACCAAAGCTTGGATGCAAAGCAGGAGGATAGGATGGGGAAATGATAGGGATTGTTTTATCTGCCAGCCAAGCCTGTTACCTTTAAACAAGGTTGATGATTTTCAAGGCAGATGAGCTATTTCTGTGGGCTAAAGTTTTGCAAAACCCTATTGTCTTTTTGAAACTAAGGAAGAGCAGAACTTGGTCTTCAGAAGTCTCTGTCCAAAGCTGTACAGTTCTGTTTATGGTTATATGCATGAGGCCAAACCACTGTGACTTCAAAAAAGAATTTTCAGAAGAAAATAGAATCCTCCTTCATTCATTCCAGAAATTAAATTTAAAAATAATTAAGCAAATTGAAAAACTAAGAAATGATGATTTGGGCATTGTTATATGTTCATAGTTTCCAGTGTTCAGATGGTAAAACTGTGGTCGTTTGTCTTGGTGCCTGACTTAAAAGAATAGAGAAAGAAAAAGGGGGAAAAAAAAAAAAAAAAAAAAAAAAAAANAAAAAGGGGGAAAAAAAAAAAAAAAAAAGAAGGTCCAAAGGGGATTTAATTAAAGTATTAGAAGTTGTGAGGGGCACAGCTGTCTGATCACTTCATTGTCCCTCGGGGAACAGTCAAAGGGTCAAGATTAATGACAAATACATTTAAAGCATGTCAAAGGGAAAATATCATACGTGTTTAAGCAGCCTTTGGAATTAGCTGTTGCAGGAAGCCACATGAGTCTATGGTATAGCTTGGCTTTTTAAAGAGCTGGATCAGTTTATAAACAGCAATAGCTAGGAGGTAATATTTATATCCTGACACTTGACAGCTTGAAGCTGAGCTACGGTGCTGCATTTTAGTGGTGCTAAAGTCTTACAAAGCCTTCTTGGCACAAACAAAAGTGAGCATTGCTGTCTAAAGCAGAAAAGTCCTGCAAACACCTAAGTCCCACACACAGCTAAGTCCCAGAAATCTAAATGAAATGTGAGCTGGGGAGAAATTCATTTAGGCTTCAAGTCAGCAGTTTATTCATACATTTAAAAAGCAAAGGATGAGCTAAAGGAGTTTGAACATCATATTCAGCATGGATACCCCTCTAGGTCACTTTGGACCTGAATGTAGATGCTGTAGATCCCTTCTAGCTTCTGTCTAACTTCCACAGCTATGTAAAGAGATAGCAAAGTCTGAAAAGAAAAATAAACAACCAACCCAAAGCAGACAAACACAGAGTGAAGCTCTGAAAAACAATCTGTACCTCTACACTTCCTTTCTGTATCAGCTACATGGCATAGACTTCATTACAGACTTGGAATAGATGTGGGGTTTGGGGTTTATTTGGCCAGAATTAATCTTGATTGCTTATTAAACATCTTAGTAGTTAGTGAAGATGTAACCTGCCTGAGTGAAGATGCTTACAGGCAGTGAATAAAGCATTGCCTAGTGCAAAACATATGCTCCAAGGTCTTGGTTTGTAATCTTGTTTTGCTTCTAAAGAAAATCTAGCCATATCCTACCTATCCTTTGCTAGCCAGGGACTGTGTGTCAGGACCAGGTTTGTAACTCAGTGACTTCTCTACCTTTAGTTTTGAGTGGAAGTGTAGGGCTTGTAAGTCAGAGGGGGGGAAAGGCAGGAAAGCTTCCTTCTTTCTCACTAAAGGTTTGTTCTTTGCTTAACCTTCTTCTAGCCTCTCAGCTTCTCAGCACTAGCATCATTCTGAGAAATCATATCTCATGTAAGTCCTTTTATTTCCTCTTTTATTTCTCTATATATGGCTATTTCTGAGATGCAGCAGAACTTCCACACCTCCAAGTGTCATTGCCTTCCAGTATCTGAAGGGGACCTACAGGAAGGCTGGGGAAGGAGAAACTATTGACAAGGTCTTGTAATGACAGGACAAGGGGCAATGGGTTTGAACTGGCAGAGGGGAGATTGAAACTGGATGTTAGGAGGAAGTTGTTTGCAGTGAGGGTGGTGAGACACTGGCACAGGTTGCCCAGGGAGGTTGTGGCTGCTCCCTGCCTGGAGGTGTCCAAGGCCAGGTTGGATGAGGTCTTGAGTGACCTGTACTAGTGGGAGGTGTCCCTGCCTATGGCAGGGGGTTGGAAGTAGATGATCTTTGATGTCCCTTCCAACCTTACCATTCTATGATTCTATGATTCTAACTCAGCACAAGCTCCTGGAAGTGTATATCCTTCTACCAGGTTTGAACAAACACTCACTGTCAGTGCATCTGAGCCTCACCTTAATAATCCCCAGACTGCTGTCTGGCCCTGGGAGTTTGATGCAGGTTGAAGGCAGAGCTGTACCATGTACCTGATGCCTGCATTCACTCCCTGAATCCTCACACAGATGAAGCGCAGACAGCAGGAGAGGGAACACAATTTTCTCCTGTCTCTGTCAGATTACATCCTTCCAGGGGAAGAAGCTGAATAAATTACAATATATGATGAGCAATTCGAGAAGGTGTAGGGCTGGAAGACAAAGGACTGCATGTCAGCTGCTGCAAATTAATAGCAATTCACTAAGCCACTAGAGTCATGCTACGCTAGCACTGACTGGGGAAGGATCTGGCCCCCTGTCTTTCACTTACATGAGTTAAGAAATGGAGAGATTCAGTAACATGCCTCTCTGCTGAGTCAATAGAGTAAGAAGCTTTCTTTCCATGTGCATTAGTTTAGCAGCTATGGCAACAGTGTATGCGTGAGGAAAGGGAGTGCTTAAAATAGGCTCTTGCTCCTAGTTGGAAAGAGCTGACAGCAAACACGTGTGGTCACCCGAGAACAGAGAGGGAGGCAGCACGCTATTCTCAGCCTCCCTTCAGGTCAGCTCTCCTGCACAGTGGAGGCTGGACCCAAGAAGGTGGATGCATGTGGTTGTAGCAGTTTTGTTGTCCTCCAACCCAGCTCTGAGGTTTCCTCCTTCATGCCCCTTCCCACTGTGCTGGCTCATCTGTGAGCAGGGCTGCGTTCATGTAGAGACTTGAACTGCTGCTGGTCAGTTGTGGGACAGATCATTTGTGGTTGACAAGCAGGCTGCTCTCTTCCACCAGAGTGTGGCAAGGCCAAGATAAACCACACAAATACACAGCAGAAGACCTGCAGTAATGAACAGGTATTGCAGGGTGTCCTCCTTCCAGACCTAGCTCTGCTTTGCTATTTCAGAGAGAGGGAAGGCAAAGGATGTGGAAAATAGTAGCTTTGGCTCATAAACTGTAACCTGTTTTGGTCTCCATTAATTAATTTGGCATTGCCTGTATTGTATGCTATTATTAGGCTTTCTACTCCCCTCTGCAACAAATTAGGGCTTTTGCATCTGCCTAAAAATAAAACTTTCCTGTCTGCTGGCTAAAGAGCAAAACTGGAGTACAGCATATGTGTAATAAAGATGCACAGCTGTTCTGTCTATGAACTTGGGAATATGGAAGGGACTGAGGTGGTTTTTTTTTTTTTTTTTGTTTGTTTGTTTTTTTTCTTTGAAGGATGCAGTAGGTACCCTGCAGTGAGAAACAAAATTTCCAAGAGCCTGTCAAGCTTAAGGCATTGTAGAGAGGTGGTTACAAGAGGTGAAACCAAAGGGAAACATCCAAGAAGACTACAAGAGCTTAACTAGAACAAATCACAGAACCACAGAATGGCAGGGGCAGGAAGGGACCTCCAAAGCTCATCCAGTCCAACCCTCTGCCAGAGCAGTATCACCCAGAGCAGATCACACAGGAACACATTCAGGCAGGTTTTGAATATCTCCAGAGAGGGAGACTCCACAACCCCTCTGGACAGCCTGTTCCAGGGTTCTGTTGCCCTCACAGGGAAAAAAATCCTCCTCATGTTTAAATGAAACTTCCTATGCCTCAGCTTTCACTCAGTGCCTCTTGTCCTGTCATTGGGCATCACCCAGCAGAGCCTGGCTCCAGCCTCCCTGCACTCACCTTTACCTCTTTATAAGCATTGCTGAGGTCACCTCTCAGGCTCCTCCTCTCCCAGCAACACAGCCCCAGCTCCCTCAGGCTCTCCTCCTAACAGAGCTGTTCCAAACCCTTCAGCATCTTTGTGACTCTATGCTAGACTCTCTCAAGCAGTTCTGTCCCTCTTGAACTGGCAGCCCAGAAATGAACACAACACTCCAGGGCAGAAATGTTAATTTGCTGAGGTTCTTTCTTTAAACCAGTCCTGAAAGATGAGGTTCTTGATTTAAAGATGAGATTCTTGATTTAAAGATGAGGTTCTTGATTAATGATGAGGTTCTTGATTAAAGATGAGGTTCTTGATTTAAAGATGAGGTTCTTGATTAAAGAGAAATAGTCACAAGGGAAGGTCTTATTCTCCTGGTATTTTGTGTAAGACCCAGAGCCCCCCAAGCTTCAGAGCATCTGCAGCTCTCATTTTCTGCCTCTCTGTATGTCACACTGGTGCCATGACTCTGCTCACCCTTTGCAGAGGATCTCCAGATGCAGAGCAGTTCTTGCTGCCACAGCCAAGAGAAAAGGGCCCTGCTGGCATGCATAACCCCTTTGCTTTGCTCTCCTCAGACCCCACCTGCAGTCCTAGCTGCAGTTCTGGAGCCCCCAGCACAGGAAGGACATGGAACTGTTGGAGCCAACCCAGAGGAGTCCATGAAGATGATAGGAGGGCTACAGCAGCTCTGCTATGAGGACAGGCTACAAGAGTTGGGGCTCTGCAGCCTGGAGAAGAGAAGGCTTCCAGGAGAGCTTAGAGTAGCCTTCCAGGATCTGAAGGGGGCTACAGGAAGGCTGGAGAGGGATTATTGACAAGGTCTGGGAATGGCAGAAGGAGGAGGAGGAATGGGTTTGAACTGGCAGAGAGGAGATTGAAACTGGATGTTAGGAAGAAGTTGTTTACAGTGAGGGTGGTGAGACACTGGCACAGGTTGCCCAGGGAAGTTGTGGAGCACAGAAGTACAGAATGAGTTTGAAGATCAAAGATCCCATTCTGTGCTTCTGTGCTCCACAACCTCACTGGAGGTGTTCAAGGCCAGATTGGATGAGAACTTGAGCAACCTGTTCAAGTGGGAGGTGTCCCTGCCTATGGTACAGGGCAGGTGGGACTGGCTGAGCTTTGAGATCCCTTCCAACCTAAACCATTCTATAATTCTTCTCCACACTAAACAATCCTATACATAGAGAGGCTGGAAAGATGTGGGAGGCTGAAAAGGTGTGCAGATGATGGAGCAAAGAGCATACCATCTCTGGTACATGTGATTGTCTCCACACCCATGTGCTTGGAAAGACTTTTTATCTCCAAACTGCTGCTTAACCAGCTCCAAACAAGACCTGAGTGCTGTGTAGCCCAGCATGTGCCCTTTTATTCTTTCTGTGGCATCAGGCATCTTATAGAGAGCCAGTTTGAGCTGGCCAAGCTTTTTACCACCTGCCACATTTTGATATGCTCTTTAGATAAGATTAGCTAACGAATTTCCTTCCCCACTGGTATTTACTCTGCCTCCACATTAGTTATGTTCCTGCAGCGAGTGCTCCTTGCTTTGCTCCCTTTCATCCTGGCTGCCTGCGTGATGTATTAGCACTGAAGTCTGATGTGTAGGCAGTAAGCTTGGTTTGATTTGATTGTCATCAGTTGGTTAAATGGAAATGATCTGTTTTACATTTGTGTTTGGCCCTGAAGGTACAGCACAGTATAGCAAAACAATGAGTTGCAAGGCTTTAGGTTATGGAGTTGGTTTTTTCCTTTGTGGTTTGGTTTTGGTTTTTGGTGGGGGTTTTTTTGTATTTTTTGTTTTGTTTTGTTTGGGTTTGTTTGGGGGGTTTTTTTGAGATAAAGAGGAAAAAAAAACCTGTTAATCAGATTAGTATAAAATGTATTTACCATGTTCATTTAGATGTGTTAGGATCCACAGTAATTAGTACTTCTGATTTCTAATGTTACGTATGGGAAATAGTAATCCCCGAGGCTACAGAACTTGACTTTGAGGTCATCTGAGGTATCCTCTCCAAGCTCCTTTCCCATCAACATGGTTTTCCTGACACCTTTCCTGCAAAGGCTCAGTGGAGTCCAGGCTTCTGATTGCAAGACACAAACTCTAACTACAAACAACACAAGGGAAAGAGAAAAAGTGCAACACTGCACTCTTCCCTCCTCTCCTTTTCTGGATTCCAGGACATTTCACACAAATGACTGCAAAACTTTTTCCATTCAGCCTTTAACACTGTTCTGGTGACAAACTTGGTAAGATTAGCAATTTTCCATGCATTATAAATGAAAACTGCTTCTGAAGCTGACTAAACCTTTCCATCCAAAGATGCATTTTCAGGTTTTTTTTAAAGAGACTTTAAAACCCTAAACCTCAGTTTGTGGCTGATGTTCTATAGAATCATAGAATGGTAAAGGTTGGAAGGGACCTCATAGTTCCAACCCCCTGCCATAGGCAGGGACACCTCCCACTAGCACAGCTCACTCAAGGCCTCATCCAACCTGGCCTTGAACACCTCCAGGGAGGGAGCAGCCACAACCTCCCTGGGCAACCTGTGCCAGTGTCTCACCACCCTCACTGCAAACAAATTCCTCCTAACATCCAGTCTAAATCTCCCCTCTGCAAGACCTTGGCAATAGTCCCTCCCCAGCCTTCCTGGAGCCCCCTTCAGATCCTGGAAGGCTACTCTAAGCTCTCCTGGAAGCCTTCTCTTCTGCAGGCTGCAGAGCCCCAACTCTCTCAGCCTGTCCTCACAGCAGAGCTGCTGCAGCCCTCTGAGCATCTGCCTGGCCACCTCTGGACCCACTCCAACACTTCCATGTCCTTCCTGTGCTGGAGGCTCCAGAACTGCACACAGGACTCCATTTTTCTAGCCCCAGAATGTTTCATCCCTATTAGACACAAACACACACAGGTTTGTATTAGCAGGACCCTCCTTCACAACTGTGTCTGGCTATCATTGGCTCTATCACTTAATTTTCTATGCTCATTTCCCTGGCTTTTATCTCACAGCACACTTCCATGCATTTTGAAAGAGAGAGTTCATCCAAGGGGGGTGTGGGGGGGGTGGGGAATCAGTTTTAAAAAGTATTTGTTTTGCAAGTGGAAAACAAAAATATTTTGAGTGGCTCATGCTTCTAACAAGCATCTAAAGCTTGCAAGCAAGAACTTTCAGAGCAATCATTTTAAGTTCATTAGAACTTAAACAGTCAAAACATGAAAAAGTTCCAGAAGTCTGTTTTCATGTGCTCAATTATTTGCAAAGAGTAGGCTATTTTTCAGCTTAGGAAAACATTTTCTCTGAAAAATATTGATCTGTGGTAATACCACACACTGCCAAATCTGCCCTCTCTTATCTCTTCTGACTTCCCCACCTTTCTGATGATAGAAAAAGCAGCAGCAGCAGCATTCCCTGTTCCTGATGAGGACCTGGATTACTGAGCCAATGTCAATAGTGTTGCTAATATGTTATTTTCCACCAAAAAAAAACCCCAAAACAACCCCCAAATTGGTGTAAAACTGACAATAACTAATTTCTCTGGTTTTAAACTTCCTACCCAATTAGTATAGTAATCACTAAACCTCAGCAACAGGGTGAAGAAATGGTGTGATGTAATAAATGCAATAGGGTTTTGAAAAGCTGTTATTAAGGTTTATTAATGCAGGGGGATAAAGGGGAAAAAAAATGGCACCAGTGACTCATTCATGTTCCCTGAGTGCTGTCCATTTTGTGTAGGAACGTCCTGCCTCAGACACAGCTCCTGCTGAGAGGACCAGGAACAGGTTGTGACTCAGCACAGAGGAAGATCTGTACGACCTTCCCTGTGCTGAGACTGAGGACTTGATGAGAGGAAAACCTTGTGCTGCAGTGACTGACACTAGGGCTGGCAGCCTGCAGGGGTGAGAGGGTCTGGCTTGGTGTGGTGCTGAGCAGCACTGCTTGAAGGGGATGGACTGGGAGCTGTGGGATTTCAGGACCTAATACTTTGAGTTGGGTGCTAAGAGCAGATGAATTTCATAGGATCATAGAATGTTAGGGGCTGGAAGGGATCTCGAAAGATCATTTGGGCCAGCCCACCTGCCAGAGCAGCATCACCCAGAGCAGATCACACTGGAACACATACAGATGGTTCTTGAATATCTCCAGAGAAGGAGACTCCACAACCCAGATGGTTCTTGAATATCTCCAGGGAAGGAGACTCCACAACCCAGATGGTTCTTGAATATCTCCAGAGAAGGAGACACCACAACCCAGATGGTTCTTGAATATCTCCAGAGAAGGAGAC
>VWZE01000938.1:1179191-1192470 GCA_013396675.1 Eubucco bourcierii
AAAAGAAAAAAAAAAGAGGTCAATTTTTAAAATGAAGATCGTGAAAAGAGATTATGTGCTTTCTGCTGCAGCTGGGGTCTCTCAGCCAGCAGGTCCAACCTCTGTTTTCCTTCTTCTGCATTTAACATTAGGGCTGGCAGTGCAGACACCGGTGCCTCTACACCACCTGAATTCAGAAAGAGAGCTGGGTGTAGGATGCTGCTACCAAATGTCTGACTTGAAACCCTCCCTCTTTGTGATGGAGTTGGATTTGACATCCAGCACTAGAACCTGTCCAAGTGCAGCCCGGTCCAACTTCTGCCGTCTTGCATTTCGCCAGCAGAAATGAGATACTTTCCTGAGTCTGAAATGTCTTTTGGTGTTGTGTGAGCTCATTAAAAAGTCAGGATTATTTTTGTCTTTCTAAGTAAAAGGGAAGATTTACTGTGTTGATTTGATGACCTGATGTGTTTTCTGGACCCTGCCGTACTCCAACCTTGGAACAAAGGGACATGATTGCATCCACGGTTTTCACAATAGCATCTTTTTGCTGTGGCACTGCTACAGACGTTGTTACAGAAGGTCTGGAGTATTGAGCAGCTTGCTCCAGACAGGCAGAGGGCTTGAATGATCAGGAAAAACAGGATAGGAACAAGTTTCTTGCAGGCATCTTCTCTGTTAAATAAGATTGACAACACGTAAGGTCCTGCACCTGGGTAGGCGCAATCCCAAGCACAACTCCAGGCTGGGTGGGGAATGGCTGAGAGCAGCCCTCAGGAACAGGCCCTGGGGGTCTGGGGTGATGAAAAGCTCCAGACGAGCCTGCAGTGTGAGTGCAGCCCAGACAGCAACTGTGTACTGGGCTGCAGCAAGAGTAGTGTGGGTAGCAGGGCAAGGGAGGGGATTCTGCCCCTTTATCCTGCTCTCCTCAGACCCCACCTGCAGTCCTGTGTGCAGTTCTGGAGCCCCCAGCACAGGAAGGACATGGAAGTGTTGGAGCAGGTCCAGAGGAGGCCATGAAGATGCTCTGAAGGCTGCAGCAGCTCTGCTATGAGGACAGGCTGAGAGAGTTGGGGCTCTGCAGCCTGTAGAAGAGAAGGCTTCCAGGAGACCTTAGAGTAGCCTTCCAGGATCTGAAGGGGGCTACAGGAAGGCTGGGGAGGGACTATTGCCAAGGTCTTGCAATGCCAGGGCAAGGGGAATGGGTTTGAACTGTAAGAGGGGAGATTTAGACTGGATGTTAGGAGGAATTTGTTTGCAGTGAGGGTGGTGAGACACTGGCACAGGTTGCCCAGAGAGGTTGTGGCTGCTCCCTCCCTGGAGGTGTTCAAGGCCAGGTTGGAGGAGTCCTTGAGTGACCTGTGCTAGTGGGAGGTGTCCCTGCCTATGGCAGGGGGTTGGAAGTAGATGATCTTTGATGTCCCTTCCAACCTTACCATTCTATGATTCTATGATCTTAAAGTCCCACTTCGGTGTTCCTTCAGTTAGGCTTCTACCCTTAGTGTGTGGGAAAGTTTCTTCAAAATGTTTTGTTCACCCAACTAACAGCACTTAGCTCATCTTCTTTCCCTTAAGGTTCTCAGTGATTTGTTGTAAGCAGGAATTCTTCTCCAGGGCACAGCCCAACCTGGTCTTACACAAGTTTTCTCAGGCTCTGTGACTGTCATTTCCAGTTTTTCCTTTTGAAAGCAGAAGAAGTTTTGCATTTGTTGCTGTTTTTTACTGTCTGTAGTTAATGTGGTAAAGAAAAATCGCCATGACAGGAGATACAAACTATCTCCTGGATGGTCAGATGTAGCTTTCTTTTTCACCCACAAAAACCTCTGCCTTCTGCTTTTTGCCTTTTCTTTTTTTTCTCTTTTTTTTTTTTTTTTTTCCCCCCCCCCGGCATCATCTTCTATTTACCTTTAGTTGTACACTTGGGTTTCAAAAACTGTTGAGCAAAACCTTTATTATGATGTTGCTAAAACAAATCTTCGTAGGAGAGATTGTCACTTGGCAACCATTTCTGGACAAAGGTCATACCCAGTTCAAGAGCAGGGCTGCTGGCAGCCAGGAGCTCAGTGGATCTCGTATTTTCTCCTCCTGAGCGGTTGTGGCAGGAGGAGGAACGGTGACGTTTGTAGCTCAGCAGGAAATATCTGGCTCAAGCAGATGTACTGAGAGTGCTGAAGATGACTCTTTCCAAAACTGAAGGCTCCTTGTGTCATGTCTCCTTCCTCACCCCTTTCCGTGACTTCACGCTGCAAACTCGAGCTCTTTGGTTTTGTCTTTGAGGTTCATCTTGGCCTGCAGGACCAGACCTCTGTTTCTGCCTTAGGCTGACAGATTGGCTCTGTCCTTGCCTGCTCTGCCTGTCATTTGCTCTTTGCAAACAATTCCTGTCTGCTCTCTCATACAGGGCAGCAGCTAGTTGGGTTTTGGTTTTTTTACCCCTCTGAAACATCTTCTGCCCTCGGGTCCAGATATCTGTCTCAGTGTTTTTAGTGCTTCAGCATCACTCATTTATATTCACCTGCCCATTCTTCTCCTGCATGTCAGGAAAGACCCAGGAAACAGAGAGGTCTCTGAGCTTCAGCTGTGATGGTAAAGTTTAAAGTAGCTTAAGCAACTCTCAAGAGGAGTAGGAGCATAAATTCCTATTTTTACCTTTATAGTAGAGATTCTTTCTGGGTTAGCTTTATCTGGTGTCCTACTGTCGTTGAATCACAGAATCAAGCAGGTTGGAAGAGACCTCCAATCTCATCCAAGCCAACCTAGCACCAGCCCTAGCCAAGCAACCAGACCATGGCACTTAGTGCCCCAGCCAGGCTTTGCTTGAACGTCTCCAGAGACAGTGACTCCACCACCTCCCTGGGCATCCCATTCCAATGCCAATCACTCTCTCTGGCAACAACTTCCCTCTAATATCCAGTCCAGACCACCCCTGGCACAACTTGAGACCTCATTTTGTCCCTGGTTGCCTGGGAGAAGAGCCCAACTCCTCCTGGCTACAACCTCCCTTCAGGTAGTTATAGACAGCAATGAGGTCCTATGACTGTCCCTGGTCTCTGCCTCTTCTGTCACTCCAAGAGGGCATAGATATATATATTTTTTTTTTCTCCATTCTCAGAATTTATTCAACATTTTATGGTGTTGCTATTTTTCACTTACTTTTTTTTTTTTTCAGGTTTAGAAGGCATCCAGCCAAAAAACCCCAGCCAGTAGACTACTCTGTGCTGAACATTTGTCAGCTAAATGAGAAGCTCTATACAGAGACTTAATGCTATTGATTTTTTTTCTTGATCTCCACTGCATCAGACCTGCCTTTGCTTAGAAAAGGATACTGCAAAGAAAATATTGGATGAGCAGGTGGTGCAAGCAATAGGCTGAGCCTGTGGCAGAGCCTAGCAACAGTGGCCTTGCACAGAGCCAAAAGATTAGCAGAAGGTTTGCAGGTACCATGAGCTCAACAACCAGTGAAAAAGCAGCTGCTGTCTTGAGGTAGGCTACAACTGGGCTGTGTGGTGCTTTTATCTTCTCAGATGAACGAATGAGTCTTTATTCAAGGCAGCAAAGTGGAAAGCTGTGAAGTTAGTCTTGCTTTTGGGGATCCTGGAGACCACTGCTGCTGGACCAGACTTTGTTCTGCCTTGCTCCAGGTCACTTTCTAGCCCTGCTGGTTCCAAATGTGAGTTTTTTGAGGCCCTCTGCACTATGCCTCCCAATACAGGAGGAATATGGCCAGGCAGACAGCTGTTTTGACTAAAGAATTGGCATTTAATTATCAAAACAAGTGACTGAGGAAAGAGCTGGACTCTCCTTACTTTCACTTCTTTAGAATGAGACAGGCTATTATTCATAGCTTCAAGATCAAGGTAAAATACATCAGGATCATGACATTAAGTCATGTTTGGCCTTGACTTAGACTCTAAGAATCTGTTTGAAATAGTGTACCCTTATTATATTTTTTTTTCCTTGTGTTTGGATTTGCAAAGGGCTTTGAACCTCAGTCCCTGGAGATGAAGCTCACAAGTGTTGCTTCAGGAAAATTAATGAAAAATGAATTTTAAACTAGATGCGTTTCCAAGTGCTGGTAAAAGCTTGAGATACCTTTTCCCTGCCCTCATGGGAGGGAAGAACAGAAGAATTTAGGCAAGGGAAACTCATCCTAAGTCAGACCCTGCAGTTACACCTCCAGCTGCTATGGTGAAGCAGGTTTACTACATTTAAGTGAGGCTCTGGGTGGCACTTGACTGAGATCAGTGAAGACTTCAGCCTCTGCAGTGCCACTTTTTAATACAGCCAGGAGCAGCTTTCCTGTTCAATTTTAGTGGAGTCTGGGTTTCAAAAGCAAGAACTTTTGCAGAGCTGAGTGGACATACAGCAAGAAATTGCAAAGAGCTGTTCATCCAAGCTTGGGAAGTCCTAGAACCATCACATTCATCCAAATACTGTCAGCACAGCTACCAGAAGTGTAGTTTAAAGCAGAGTGAATAGCATATCTATCCAGAAACATTCTGTGGTTCTGTGATCCCTTTTTATTAGGGCCATGAGGATGAGCAGAGGGCTGGAGCTGCTCTGCTGTGAGGAGAGACTGAGGGAGTTGGGGCTGTGCAGTCTGGAGAGGAGAAGGCTCCCAGGTGACCTTATTATGGCCTTTTGGGATCTTAAGGGGGCTACAAGAAAGCTGGGGAGGGACTTCTTAATCTGTCAGGTACTGATAGGACTGGGGGGAATGGAACAAAACTAGAAATGGAGAGATTCAGATAGGATGTTAGGAAGAAGTTGTTCAGCATGAGGGTGTTGAAACCCTGGCAGGGGTTACCCAGGGAGGTGGTGGAAGCCTCATTCCTGGAGGTGTTTAAGGCCAGGCTGGACGAGACTGTGGCCAGCCTGACCTAGTGTGAGGTGTCCCTGCCCATGGCAGGGGAGTTGGAACTGAATGATCCTTGTGGTCTCTTCCAACCCTAACTGATCCTATGATTCTATGATTCCATGATTCAGATGAACTATAAGGAAGAAGTGGTTGACATTGAGGGTGGTGAAACACTGGCTGGGGTTGCCTAGGGAGGTGGTAGATGCTCCATCCTTGGGAACATTGCAGGTCAGGATGGACTGGGCTCTGAGCAACCTGCTGTTGCAGATGTCCCTGCTTTGCTGCAGGAGTGCTGGGCTAGATGACCTTTAAAGGTCTTTTCCAACCCAAACCATTGTAGGATGTTCATTTGCAACTCACTCCTTGATCAGGGCTCTCAGGATTCTGAGTCTGTGATTTAGTGAATCTGTGATTGTATGATTCTGTGATTCTGTGATTCTATGAGTCTGTTATTCTGTGACTCTGTGATTCTATGGTTCTATGATTCTATGATTCTGTGATTCTATGATTCTATGACTCTATGATTCTGTAATCCTATGATTACTCTACACTTACACTAAGCACCAGGCCTCCCATCTGCATTTCCCCCGCAGGCTGCCAGATCTCATCACTCCACATCCACTCACACACCCACCTTGGGTCATGCCTGCCACATGGCAGGTGGGGAGGGGTAGTGACGTCTGTGCAAGGCAGCAAACAACTGAAAACACGTGAGACATTTCTCCAAAGTGCAGCTGCAAAAAGTATTTTTGCTAGGAGCAGTTGTAGCCCTTAATGACTGCCGAGCCCTGTGCACTTTTAACTGACCTAATCCTTTTTCCTACACCAGCACCATCTTGGAAGAATCTGCTGGGGACTGTGAACATATTTTCCTAGTACTTGCATTCTTGCCTATATTAATGATGGCAATGGAAATTCATGGGGAGTGGGAATACAAATACCTCTACCTTACGGTTCAGATACTCTGGAGGAAGGTTTCCATAGGGATCCAAACATTTGAACACTGACCAGGAGCTGAAATTAGCTTTGGATTTTCAAGAGAGCCCCCAAGGGTTAGATGGTTTGGGGGAACTTAATTATTTTAGCTCCTAGATAAATCCCAGCCTTAAAAAGGAAAACCAAGGCTCTGTGTGCTGACTTCACAGCAAGGCCAGGGTTCATCATTTGTCTCTCAGACTTATTGGAGGTGCCTAAGTTGAGAGCAAACTCGTTTCTCTAGAGATTGAATAAAGGGAGGCAGACATTTCCCCAGAATACTTTTTCTCCTGTTCTAAGAGGCAAAAGGTGGTCTAAAACAATGTGATTTTCAGGTCTCAGGTAGCAGCTTCCTGAAAACCATGGTGGTACTTTCTGAGGCCTGCTGGCAAAGCTTAGATTTATTGTAATAACAGACTGGATAAAGAACATAAATAGCTACTGAAAGCAATGCAAGTATGTAAATAACTATTTTAATTAATGATTATCCATATAAAGGAGGAAATCATGTAACTGAAGGTAAAAATGCAGTGGGATGAATAATCCTCCTTTCAGCTCTAGGCTTGGCCTCTAAAAGCAGACTGCAGCTACCCCAAGAAGTAGACAAGGTACTTAAAATTAATTTAAAATTAATTTAAAATTAATTTAAAATTAATTTAAAATTAAAAAAAAACCAATCAACTGCTTATTTATTCTTACTTTAATTAAATTTAAATTAATTTTAAATATTTTTTTTAAAGGTACTTCTTTATTCTTGTTTTTTTTTTCTCTCTTTGCTTGAATTTAAGTTTAAAATCTGGCTTTGCCCAAACCAAACTCGTTCTAGAATGAAGTCAAAGCGTGTGTGAAGGGCTGGGAAGAATTGCAGGCTGCTTAGTGTCAGAAGCTGGTGAAACCAGTCTGATTTCATGTCTCTGTCCACAGCCAAGGCTCAGTCTTTACTCATATCCCATCTGTAAAGTGCAAAGGCACCAAAACCAGGCAGGAACCTCATGGTTTCGTCTGCCAATGAGCCTAATGTCTCTCCTAAGTTGATTCATTCAACACTTCTCCATGAAAAACTGTTCAGTTTTCCTTTTTTTGTTGCCCTGAAGCAACTCAGCTTAAAAACCTCTCCTGAATCAGGCTTAGCTGGGGCCATGATTAATTTAGGAGACTTTGGGGAGCCTTGAATGTGCCCAAGACCAGCTCCCAATTCACACTGCAGACCTTTGCAGCTCTGCTTGCTGGGGCATGCGTGCAATTTGTGTGGGGTTTGCATTTTTCCTTTCTCCAAGCTTTCCTTTGAACATTCCTTCCTTGTGATCTGTCCTCTGACACGTTCTGTCCTTTGGCTTAGCTAATGGCACTAACCAATACAATCTAACTGGCTGAGGTGGTTGATGCTTCCCCTCCTTGTGATGCTTTGCTGACGCTTTCGTGCATCACCGTTTTGTGGAGGTATCCAGGAGCTTTGTAAAGATAAGAGTTGCTGTGGCTGAAATTCAGGAGAAAAGTCACCCAAAAATATTGTTCAGGGTCAGAGAGGTGACAAGGCAGCTTAGGGCAATGCCAGAGACTTTCCTGAGATCATCTCCCACAGAGAGCTTATGTCTGGTTGGTCCCTGCTGCTCCAAGAGAGCTTAACCCCAGCATGCAGACCAGGGTGAGAGCAGGTCAGTGAGGCTCCACTCAGCCTGCACACACAGGGCATTTGGTAGTGTAATGTGGGGGTTTGTCTAGTGCAAGGTTCACCTGCAGACTGAAAAATGCAGCTCCACATACATTTCAGACCAAATGAGATCAATGCCACTAACAGGACTGCTTGATGTTTTCAGAGATGCAAGGGTAGGTTAGCTGCAGCTAGAAGCAGCACAGGATGACACAGTAATAATGATTTATTAGTTCAGAAATAAGCTTGCAAACGATTCTGTGTCCTGGATGGCAGTGATCAAATCCAGTCCTGATCTCTCCAATGAGTTATACAGCCCAGAGACAACCACAAGCTGCCAAGTTCATGTCTAAGGGCTGGAAAGCAGTGGTTCTTTTTCTGTCAATCCAGGGATCAGGAGGGAGAGATTTCCTGCTTTAACATTTCACAGTGAAAGGGGGGGGGGGGGGGTAAGAGAAAACAAACCATCTTTTAAAAAGCAGTGCTAAATAATACTAATGATGCTCAGCTGATTGTCAGCTGCCCTGGAGAAGATCTGAAGACTGATATGGCTTTGAGTGTTTGATGTTCAAAGCCTGAAAGGAAAGGAATGGGAAAGTTCATCATGAGGAGGAAGAGAGGAGAAAGCATCCCCAAGGCTGGGTGTTGGTACCTGTGCTGGAAGGTGATCAGCTGGAAATCTGAAGGGGTGACAGGGATTCTCTGCTGAATCTACAAAATACCTCAAGCAGCTCTTCAAAAACGGTGGTTGAAGTCTGTGAGCATCCAGGAGGCAGGAAAAGTTTCTTTAGAAATTCACTAGCACTGCATGTGTATTTATTTATGGATTAGGGGCTTTTTTGCTTAGTTTTGTTGGGGTTTTTTTGGGATGTGTATGTGTTATTTGTTTGTTTTAATGCCTGAGAAGAGTTTAGAATACAAATACAAAGCTGTCAACAGAGGAACAGTGCCAAGAAATTAATGCAAGAACACATTGGTCAGCTCAAGTGACAGAGAGGTGCAGGATGTCAGTCACTTAACTTTCTCTTCATGGTCAGATTCTTCTGTCTTATTTTCTGGAGCTTAAGGAATATTCAAAGTATCATCTCACATTAATGCAAGAGACCAAAAGTCTATGACAATAAACCAGGAACCTTTTAATGCAATTCCCATCCCTGACAGTTTCTTAATGCTGCTTATCCTGCCTTCCCTTTCAAGATTTAGTCATCCTAGATTTCCTTCCAAGTGTGAATGAGGTGGCTTAAATCAGGCCATAATTTATGCTTCCACTTATTATGTGCTTGCTAATCAGGATGGAAATGAAAAGAAGTTGGTTGTCAACCAGGACTTTTTCCCACAATATCCAGGAAAAATATCAGTATTAGGCAATTTAACAACAAAAGGAAACCGGATTGCACCTTGAGGAAGAAATAACTAACCTGCTAGCTAGGAAGAATAGAGGGACCTAGAGTTTTTGTTTTGTTGGTTTTTTTTTTTTTGTTTGTTTGTTTTTTGTTGTTGGTTTTTTTTTGCCAAATAAGCTTTAAAAAATAAATAAAAAATTAAAATATACTAATAATTAAGAGTGGAGCTGGTGAGGACAGAGCTGTGACACTTCCTGTTAGTAAATACAAAGAACAGACACTAATAGGGCTCCAGGGGGAAAGCAACAGCTTGGGAATAGCCTTGGGAGGAAAGACAAACATGCACAGAGGATGCAAAAACAGTGTGAAAAGTGATTCATATTCCTAATTGTTAAGGCTTTTATTGTATGAAGGCATTCCTACAAACTGAACAAAGACTGTTGATTTCAAAGAGGTTTGAATTGCCTACCCAGAGCTGGCCAAGGCTGCAGGGAACACCTGCCAGGGCATGCAGAGCAGGAGCAAAGAAGGAAAAGGTTTGGGTGAAGGTTAAGGCCTGTGCAGATAGCCAGGAGAGCTGACAGGCTTTCTGTGGATGTGGGATACAAACCCTTTTTAAAGGTTACATGATGGGCGAAGGTATGGCTGTGCCTGACACAAAGTGAGATAAAATGTGTGCTGACTTCCAGCTGCAGGATTAAGGGGCTACACGGTTTGGAGAAGTCTCACCAAAGAGCCTGTCCAGTTCAGAGCTTGGCTGGGTTTTGTTTCTGTCTCTGCAGGCTCAAACTTCTTTAACTGTGTTTTATGGCTCTTCTAAATTGAAGGTGCCAGGACCACCACAGGCCAGATTGAAAACCACTGTTCTCTTCCAAAGAGGAAGATCTTTGTGTTTAGACAAGCAGCCTCTCATCCAGTTCAAAACCAGAGTGGATATTCACTCAGCCTCAGCGTGCTGGGGTGACCAGCACTGGGACTTGGCAGGATCCCTGCCTTTGGATCTGCTCTGGATTCCACATGTTTGGAGTTCTTGGACTCCTGCTTCTCAGCCGTGTTTATCCTCCTGCTACACCGAATGTTCATTGTCAACGCAGCTCGTGTAACAGAGACTGCAGGACTCATTCCTGCATTGCCATGGAGGCTTGCATGGAGGTAGCAGGGAAATCTGTCTTTGTGGAGTTCATTTCAGCCACACTCAGGTATGTGAGCCAGAAAGCAGAGCCCTGCTTGCTGCTTGCCATGTCATTCAGGCATGAGATCCTTGGGCAAACGCAAGCTCTTTGTGGCCATCAGCTGAGATTTGGAGCATTAAGCTCCATAGCAACTTTAAACAATTTATTTTGCAGATCAGGTCTCTTTCACTTTTCTGCCTGTGTTGCTGATTGACTTCTATGAGCTGATTAGCAGGAAAAAAAACAGTGTAGTACACACTGCTAATAAATTGCAGAGATTAAAGAGATTAATTAGTATTTAGCCCAGCAGTCTCGACCATAAGTAAATATTCAGGTAGAAGTAGATGCAATATTTTGGAAGCTCTCGGTGACTTGGAAGTTTGTGTTTGTTCATTAGTTATGGTATGTCTAGGAAAGCACAGGACCTGTCTTGGCAAGCAAACTGTGAGTAGAGAGACATGCCAGCAGCTAGGGGGAAGGTTCTCAGGGTGGGAGGAAAGAGATTCAGGATTGTACCCCGGAGTCCAATCCTCCCTACTTTGTCTAGTCTGATTACAAATGATTCAAGTAATGAAGTTCCTACTGTTACTCTTGGGGACAATCTGTGGTTTTGTGTTACTGGTGACTTGGGCCACGCTTTAAACCAGGGAGTGAGGAATGTTCATCATTCATATTTTATTAGTGCTCTCTGAACTTTCAACATTTACATTTAAAAGCGTGAAAAGCAAAACACTGGGAAGCTGTTTCCAGGAATAAGGCCACTGAGACCCAAGTGGACATTTATAACATGCACACAGTAACTCCTCACACGTGTCTGTGCACTTGTCTGTGCAGACCCTGTGCATGTGGTTGTTACTCCTGCCTGCAGATTCAAAAAGCAAAGTGATGCAACCAAACAAAAACTGACTCAAACACAGCAGAGTCCCTGCCTGCCCCGCTTGTGAAGCTTGGTAGGAAATCTAGTGTGCCAGAAAATGTGTCCTCTCTCCCCACCCCAGCATTTGCATCTCTTTTCATGCCTCTGAGTGATGGGAAAGCAGTGGTTAGACCAACATCCACCAGCTATGCAAGGAGCAGTCCTCTTCTCTGCTGTGGGTTGGTTTCCAGGAATCTACTTTGACCAGCAGATATCACAACAGGGCTCAGTGTAAGAAGGACAAGGCCTTGAGTGACCTGTACTAGTGGGAGGTGTCACTGCCTATGGCAGGGGCTTGAAACTAGATGATCCTTGAGGCCCCTTCCAACCTTACCATTCTATGAAGAATACTTCTGACATCTGTCACTCTTGAAAGTCCTATCTGTTAGTGTGGGCTCCCTGCACCTCTCTGAACCTGCTTCTGTGATTCTGTGCTCCACAACCTCCCTGGGCAACCTGTACCAGTGTCTCACCAGCCTCATTCCGAACAACTTCCTCCTAACATCCAGTTTTAATCTCCCCTCTGCCAGTTCAAACCCATTGCCCTTTGTCCTGTCATTGCAAGACCTTGTCAATAGTCCCTCCCCAGCCTTCCTGTAGGCCCCCTTCAGATCCTGGAAGGCTACTCTAAGGTCTCCTGGAAACCTTCTCTTCTGCAGGCTGCAGAGCCCCAACTCTCTCAGCCTGTCCTCAGAGTAGAGCTGCTGCAGCCCTCAGAGCATCTTCATGTCCTCCTCTGGACCTGCTCCAACACTTCCATGTCCTTGTTTTGGAGGCTCCAGAACAGTACACAGGACTGCAGGTGGGGTCTTAGGAGAGCAGAGTAAAGATATCAGAACAAGGCTCAGTGTAAGAATACCTCTGACACCTGTCACTCGTGAAAGTCATACCTGTCAGTATGGGCTCCTTACACCTCTCTGAACCTGCTTCTGATGCACATGGAAGCTAGGATCTGAAAGAACCACAAGCAGGAATGCTACATCATGGAATCACAGAATGGTTTAGGTTGAAAGGGACTCAAAGCTCATCCCATTCCAACTGCCCCATCATAGGCAGCGACACCTCCCACTAGAACAGATTGCTCAGGGTCTCATCCAACCTGGCCTTGAACACCTCCAGGGAGGTTGTGGAGCACAGAATGTGATCTTTGATCACATTCTGAGCTTCTGTGCTCCACAACCCCCCTGGGCAACCTCTGCCAGTGTCTCACCACCCTCACCAGAAAGACTTCCCAGCCCCAGCTGTGGGTGCAACAAGTCAGCCCTGGCCAATTCTATTCTCAGGGTGATCTTTTCCCAACATTATCTGTCTTGCACTCTGCCTCTTGATGCTGGAGCCAAGAAGAGTGGAGTGTTTGGGACCCAGTTGCTTCTATAAAGCTGTTCTCTCTTTCCTCTCTTCTCTGGCCTTATTCAGGTGGTTGGACTTTGGACCAGCACATCTGTGCATTTCAGCTGCAGAGTGGGGGGAGCTGGGAAGAAGGCATGTTGCCACAGTAGGCTTGCCTATCTCTTAGACTTTGTCTTCTAAACCAGACTGGTGGCCCAGAGGGACCTCAGAGCAGCCTGCATGTCCAGTCAGATGTAAACAGAAACAGTCCTAGTATCTGTGACTTCTTCCCAGCGGGTTTAGGCAACTTGCCTCTTGTTGGGGCAGCTGAATTAAAGCAAATAGAGGCAATGCCATGCTGCTTAGCACAGAACAGGCTCTGGTATATATCAGTGCTTGTGGGGAAAAGCAGAGGACACAGGCAAGTGGGTGAGAAAGGCTCTGTTAGCAGGTTTGATTCGCTGCTGTCTTCTTGTTTGGCATGAGAAGAGTGAAGTCCTGAAGGCACTCAGCCTGCTGGAATGAACTGCTCTGTTAGCTTTTTTGTTAGGGCTGAGCAGCTTCTTTCCAGCTTGGACACTGAGAAACAACTTGGTTGCATGTTTTTAAAATAGGCAACCTTGCCAGAGCTTTTCATTTCTCTTCTGCAAAGTCTCTTTTGACCCTTCTGATTTCTTTCTGTGCTCCTGCTGCTATGAGTGGCATGTTATTATCTTTCCATGCCTTAGGCTCAGGTGCCTATAGGCTAGTAGCCCCTTCACAGAGCTCAAAGGTGGCAGAGCTGACCTCTGTGCAATTAACTCCGAGCTCCATAAGGCATCTTTGCTTTAGAGGACATAAGAAAGATAAATAGGCTGAAAAAAATGAAATCAGTTGTAGGAATTGGAGGAGAGGCACTGAGCAGGAAAAGTAGTGCTGCTCAACTCTGTGATTTACAGCAAAGCATTGCTGATGTGTCACCCTGCACTGATAATCACAATTTCAAGTTGGAATGTGACTGTGTTTCATTCTTTAAGTGAGGGAAGGGAAGGGAAGGGAAGGGAAGGGAAGGGAAGG
>VWZE01000938.1:1201364-1242124 GCA_013396675.1 Eubucco bourcierii
TTATTAACTTGCTTGGCAAAGCTGGGGGCTGATATTACCATACTTGGCTCTCATCTTCCTGGTAGGATTTTCTTTACAGTTGGAATTCTTCTTTCCTCTGAAACGTAAGCAAACTCCTTTAGCACTTTTGAAAGAGATGGGCAAAGAGGGGACACACACACACACAAAAAAACCCAGCACACTAAAATCTACAGTTTCTAGATTTATATTTCCATCATTTGAAATTATTTAAGCACGTAAGATACTCACAGAATCACAGACTAACAGAGTCTTAAGGATTGAAAGAGACCTCAAAAAGCTCATCCAGTCCAACCCCTCTACCAGAGCAGGATAACCTAGAACAGGTCACACAGGAACACATCCAGGTGGGTTTTGGAACTCTCCAGAGAAGGAGACTCCACAACCTCCCTGGGCAGTCTGTTTCACAGTGAAAAAGCTTTTCCTTATGTTTACTCCACTCCACTGGAATTGGTGTAAGAGTTTTCTTACCAATAGATCTTATTTCAGCCTCCAAAGGCAAACTTAATGATCTCACTGTGACTCTGGGATTGTCACTGGCTTCTCTGCGCTGATGCTGAAGTGTCCTTAGGTGCCATCAAAAGTTTTATCTTCCTGGTCTCCTGGTGTTTGCTGAAGGGTGTGGATGACCAGCAAATGCAGTGTTAAAGCCCTGTGTCTCTGGAAGACAAGAGAGATGAGTGCCATCAAACAAAACCAGGAAAGAGGGAGAGGAAGGGCAGTGTTGTGAAGGACAGGAAGGTGGACATGAAAAACAAGGAAAGCATAAGAAGGATGGACCCATTAGACTGAAACAGCACATGTGAGAAAACTCTCCTAGCAGCACCTCAGTACTGTCTTAAAATGAAAGAGCTCATGCAGGTGGGAAACTGGCATGAGACCCTTCACTTAGCCCCCATCCAAAGCAGCAAACAGGGAATAAAATGGAAAGTGTTTTCGGCTATAAACCTCTGAAAGGCAAAGTTCTTTTGCAGAAGAACTGAGAGAGAAAAGAGGCAGAAAGAAAGTTATGGCAAGAGGTGATGGGTTGTTATCTCCTGTGCCTGCAGGTATTCTGTGGTCTGAAGTTTCTGTGCCTTGGAGGCTTTTCTTCTGCTGCTGCTGACAGCAAGGAATGCAGAAAACACACAAGATGCCACATTAGTTAAGACTTTGTTTTATCTTTTTGGCTGTGTTTTTTGTTTCTTTTTAAGCTGTTTCATCAAAAGGGGCAAGGGAGGGAAATCAGGTGACATGAAGAACGCCTCAAATGCTTGCTTTGGGTTTTATTATCAGCAGGGCATAATTAAGCTATCTCCTTGTTACTAAAATATTTCAGGGCTGGACCCTTCGTGCCCTCGTGGGTAGTTTTGCTTTGCAAAGAAGTAGATAAAGTGCTGATTTTGCAGGCTGAAGTTAAAGAGCTAAGTGCAGCCCAAGGAAAGAGATGTGAATTCTTCGGAGTAGAAAACCAGAAGGAAAAAAAAACTCCACAGAAATTCTCTGAAGTGTTTAAATTTACCTGTCTTAAAGATTTCTCTTTTCCTTCAAGATTTAAGTTTGGATTAATCACAGAATCATAGCATGGTAAGATTGGAAGAGACCTCAAGGATCATCCAGTTCCAATCCCTTGCCATAGGCAGGGACACCTCCCACTAGCACAGGTCGCTCAAGGCCTCATCCAACCTGGCCTTGAACACCTCCAGGGAGGGAGCAGCCACAACCTCCCTGGGCAACCTGTGCCAGTGTCTCACCACCCTTACTGCAAACAACTTCCTCCTAACATCCAGTTTCAATCTCCCCTCTGCCAGTTCAAACCCATTCCCCTTGTCCTGTCATTCCAAGACCTTGTCAANTCACTCATAAATCTACCAACCTGGGACTGTTCTACGTTGTGCTTTGGCTCAGGACCATAGAAAACAATGGCTTAAATCCCATACATGCTTTGGCACCCACTCAATATCTACTACATTCATTTATGCTAAATTTACTTCTGTTTTCAATATTTCCAGTGTGCCCTAACCCTTTTTGACCTACAATCTGCTGTAAATCCCTTTTACTACTCACTGACACGTGACTTTATAAATCACGCAGAGGGCACCGAGATGATCCTATAACTGAACCTGGTATTTAGACTACAATTGGAAGGTCATCATCCTGGGCACATTTAAAAGGCAGAGCTTGCAACAGGAGTTAGCACAGGATTCAATCTTTGACCTTAAAAGCAAAAGGAAACTGAGGTTCCTTCCCACCCCACCCCACCCACCCCCATTACTATGCACACATCACTTCATTTAGAATAGTGCGTTTCAGCAGATAGATGAAGCAATTTGAATTATTCATCCCTCAGAACCCACATTTTGGGAATATCTGGCACCAACAAGCACTGCTAGGCTCTGACACTCAGAGGAGTCTGCAAGTGGGTAGATTCAACTGCTCCCTGAATCCCTTCCAAGAGGAGGGAGAGGCTCCACACATTTCCATCCAGCATTTTGCTCACTAGAAACCTCAGACATTTTGCTACAGCTGGAGCAGAACTGTGACACTGAGGCCCTGTTCCCGTGCTCCAAGGTCTTGGAGTTGCAACTGGTTTGTATGAAACTGCTCATCAAAGTGTCTCAGAGGGTTGGGGTGAAACAGATGAATTCACCTTCCTGTTGGGTAGGTCCTTGCTAGGTGCCTTGTATCCATCCACACATCAAAACCTAGCCTGAAGTTTGTTCTTGTTGCATTAGTGAGTAGGGCTCATTTCTTTTGCTGTCCCTGAGGCAGGTAATGTAAGTCAGCTCAGAGAGGAATTGGAGGTGCCTATTTGTCTTTGTGATCTCTGAAAGGAGACTAGGAGGAGACTCAAGTTGGGATATTTCCAGTGTAGATACCTACAGTTAGGGAGGATGAACTCACATTTTATCACACACATAAACCACTATGGTTGGAAGAGATCAGGGAGATCAAGACCAACCATTGCCTAACTCGAAGGCACATCCAGTAATGTCAGCTAACTACCACTGTTGATCAGTACACAGCACCCTTGTGTAGGTTTTCCTTCTTGCTATGTGGAGTAGAGAAGGGCAGCAAGGCTGGTGAGGGGCCTGGAGCACAGCCCTGTGAGGAGAGGCTGAGGGAGCTGGGGGTGTGCAGCCTGCAGAAGAGGAGGCTCAGGGCAGAGCTCATTGCTCTCTGCAGCTGAAGGGAGGTTGTAGCCAGGTGGGGTTGGGCTCTTCTGCCAGGCACCCAGGGACAGAACAAGAGGACACAGCCTCAAGCTGTGCCAGGACAGGTTTGGGCTGGATGTAAGGATGAAGTTCTACATGGAAAGAGTGATTGGCATTGGAAAGGGCTGCCTGGGGAGGTGGTGGAGTCCCCATCCCTGGAGGTGTTTAAAAGGCTGCATGAGGCACTCGGTGCCATCAGTTAGTTAATTAGAAGGGTTAGGTGCTAGGTTGGACTCAATGATCCTAGAGGTCTTTTCCAACCTGGTTAATTCTGTGAGTCTGTGATCCTGTGACATAGTCCCAGTGACTTCAGTTGCTGCTGGATATGACCACAGCAAGGTAGTTGTTTGCATTTTTGCAGGGCTGAAGTTGCAATCTCACCCAGTCTGTGTTTTCTGTGCTCACCTGGTGATTATCAGAGGAGGAAAAACTACTCTAGAGCAAACAGATCCACGAGCAGGAAGAGTGTGCAATCCTGTGAGAAAAAAAAACCACTGCTCCTCCTCTCCCCATCAGCCACTTCCCAAGACTGTTGCTTACCATTGCCTTGCTTAGTACCCAATCAAACCTTGCCTTGCTTCTCACACCTGCAGTCTGGCAGCACTTACATGCCCTCTTCAGTGGAATTAGCTTACAGTGTGGTAAGTAAATAAAAAGGGAATCCCAATCCCATTGCACAAACAACAACTCCAAAACCAAAACAAAAAAACACAAACCTCTAAAAAAATTCAGAGCTTTCATCTTGGCAACTTTTGAAATAACAGACTGCTGCTGCTGCTAACATTGCATAACATGAGAGAACATTACTCACTGTGAGGTGATGTAATGCAACATCTGGCAGTTGGAAACTTCAGCTATATGCTAACTGTATGTTGCCTTGACTTGTTAGAGTGCTTGCAAGATGCTCTGTGCATGGAAAGCATGTGTGTCAACACAGCCAGAGCATGGTTCTCATGAGGACTGCATACCTTCTCCTGGCACAGGCTTTTCTTACCCAGTTTCATCCAATTTTTAGTTACAATCCTCCTGAAGATTCACCTCTGCCAAAAGCCACAACAGTTCCAGTCAGAAAAGAACAGTGCAGAGCATGGCTCTTGGGTACAGGCCTCTCATGCACAGTCCTGGCATCAGGCTATCCTTTTCATGCACGTTGGAATGCTTCAGATATTCTTCACCTGCATTTTCATTTTTATGGATAGATAGAATCATAGAATGGTAAGGTTGGAAGGGACATCAAGGATCATCTAGTTCCAACCCCCTGCCATAGGCAGGGACATCTCCCACTAGTACAGGTTACTCAAGGCCTCATCCAACCTGGCCTTGAACACCTCCAGGGAGGGAGCAGCCACAACCTCCCTGGGCAAAGATCTACTATTTTAAGGCATATCTTAAAGTATGGATGATACCCACCACGGGACAGTGCCTGTCCATACATCTTTCCCTGATTGTTCCCTGATTGGTCACTCTAACTGTCACAAAGACCATGCTTACAACACCCCATACAATTTAATTTCTTTTAAATGCAATCATATTTCAAAGCTAACTGCAAGCCCAAATGCATGTACTCTCATTGCCACAAATCCAGTCATAGAATCATAGAATGGTTGGAAGGGACCTCAAGGATCAGCCAGTTCCAAGCCCCTGCCATAGGCAGGGACACCTCCCACTAGCACAGGTCATTCACAGAAGCTGAGGTCAAAGAAAAGACATGATGGAAATACAGCTGGGACTTTCCAAAGCCTTCACACTAGGCTAAGCATTCCCAGCAGAAAGCTCTGGGACAACAATGAAACCTGAGCTGCCTCTTCTGAAACCAGAGCTCTGTGTTCTTGCCTCAGACTGCACCATCCCTCTGCTCCTCCATCTCTGATTGATCCTCCCCAGGAAATGTGAGCTGAGGATCTCCCATCTTCTATTTTTATTCCAGATTTGGATCACTCTGAGTTTCCAGAAGGCTTCACCTCCCAGGCTGTATTACAAATACCTTCCACACTCTCTTCTCACCTTCTCCCTTCCCACTCAAGTCATTTTTACTATGTATATATGTATGTATAGGAGAGGTCCTGCATCTCTTGACCCCAAGTGAGCATGGCTGGACCAGCTCCTCCAGGTCTTACAGTAACTGTGTGAATTGCTGAGGGTCCAGCTGACCACTGCAGAACTTTTACCTCTGCTTTTGTTTGTTGGTAGGTCTCTCAGGCACTGCTGGTAAGGTAACACCCAGCTAACAACTGCACAGCAGGAATCTGCCTTTAACTTCTTACTTCTTCTTCACCTATCACCTTCAAGATTGAGAGGAAAAAGGAAAGGCAGGGGGGGAAAAAAAATCCCTGTTAGAATTCATAGAATCACAGAATGTTCTGGGTGGGAAGGGACATTTAAATGTCAACTGGCCCATATTCCCTGCAGTGAGCAGAGACATCTTCCACTAGATCAGGCTGCTAGATCACTAGTAACAAGTGATAGGATGAGAGGAATGCCATCAGGAGAGGTTTAGGTTGGATACTAGAAGAAACTTCTTCACTGAAAGGGTTCTCAAACACTGGAACAGACATCCCAAGGAGGTCATTGATTCTCCACCCCTGGAGCTGCTCAAAAGACACAGAGGTGTGATGCTGAGGGACATGGATTAGCACCAGATTTGGCAGACCTAGATATCAGTTGGGCTCAGTGATCTTACAGGACTGAAACAGCTCTGTGATTCAAGACCCCTGTCCAACCTGACCTTGAGCTTCAACCAACTTGACCTTGCACACTCCTATTTGTTTGTCAAAGTGCAACCTAGATAACCATTCCCCTTGCCTTGTTGCTTGACACCCTTATGACAAGTCCCTCTCCAGCCTTCCTGTAGGATCCCTTCAGGTATTGGAAGGCAGCTATTAGGTCTCCCTGGAGTCTTGTCGAGGTTGGACAACCTCAGCTCCCTCAGTCTATCCTCAGTAAAGAGAAATAAATCACTTCAGGTTATAAGAGACTTTCCTTTTCTTCTCAGAAATTAATTCCCTGCAAATAAGAAGCACCTTGTTAGTATCTGGTTTAAGAGGCATGTCAACAAACCACCTTCCCTCTCTCATCACAGGATTCTGTTGCCATTTAACATTAAAAGATATTAATTAGCTCATTAATAGCTATGAATTAGTATGGATGCCTCATGTTCTCATTAGTTATAAATTAATTCAGTGGGAAGTAGGCACTTGGTTCTTCCCTGCCACAGAAGTTCTATGTGTAAAGGGCTGCACAGTCAGCATTGAGTGTGTGATTCACAGGAAGCACCATGGGGAAGAGTTATAACAGGGCAGATAAAAACCAACCAAGCAAACTATCCAGAGCTGTAAAATCCCAGGTAGATCATCTGCTTGAGTTCCTGCCGCCACCCCCAACAATGCTGAGTTGCTCCCTGTGAAATTGCTTGCTGGAAATTACTGCCTAATCAATTCTATTAATGAGGAATATTTCCAGGGATCAATCCAAGTGTTTGTCTCAATATTTGCCGCAGAAGGAAGAAAAAAACCACAACTCAAGTGGAAAGTTCATAGTACTGTGTGTTGAGAGACTGCAAGGAACAGTGAGGTCTGAAATTTGCTTTCTCTTTCCTTTTCCTTTTTTTTTTTTAATTTCTTTTTCTTTTCCTTTTCCTTTTCAATTTTCTTTTCCTTTTCCTTTTCTTTTTCTTTTTCCTTTTCTCTTTTCCATTTCTCTTTTCTGTTTCCTTTTCTATTTTCCTTCTCCTTTTCTTTTCCTTTTCCACTTCTCTTTTCCTTTTCCTTTTCTACTTTCCTTTTCCTTTTCTATTTTCCTTCTCCTTTTCCTTTTAATTTTATTTTTATTTTTATTTTTTAAGTTTCATTTTCGTTTTTCTTTTTCCTTTTCCTTTTTTTCTTTTTATTTTAATTTTTATTTTTATTTTCATTTTTATTTTCTTTTTCTTTTCTTTTTCTTTTCCCCCCTCTTCTTTTATTTGAAACTGTTCATTTCTGTTGCAAGCTATCTGGGAATTTATGTCCATATCATCTACCACCTTGGCACTTGAGGCTCAGTGTACAATTGGTGACAGCAATGACATAAAATTCAGCGTATTTCCTAAAGTAGATCTATAAAGGTTTTAGTTGGATTTCATTTCCTGCTTAGAGGGTGTTTGTTTTTCATCTGTCACTTCCATCCAGTTCAAAGTTCATAATTCACAATCCAGGTCATAATTCCTTCTGATCACTGACTCACCTCTAAAGGAAAAGAGACTGAGATCAGCACTCTTCCAGAAAAACAGTGCCTCATTTTCTTTCCTTGGTTTGTATCATTGAACACACAGAAGGCTCTGATTATTTACTGTTATATTTACTATCATCTACTGTTTCCAGTGGAAGCATCTTAACAGGTGAGAATGAAGAGAAGACATTTGACAGAATCATAGAATCACAGAAGGGTTTGGGTTGGAAGGGACCTTACAAGTTATGTAGTCCAACCCCCCTGCAGTCAGCAAGGACATCTCCAGCTAGATCAGAGCCCCATCAAGCCAGACCTTGAATGTCTCCAGGGATGGGGCTTCCACACCTCCCTAGGCAACCTGTTCCAGTGTTCCATGACCCTTATCATAAAGAATTACTTCCTAATGCCCAACAAATCAGGAACAGAAATTGATAGGAAAAAAAAAAAAAAACTACTGCAAACACATCATTGTTTCATCTGTATTGCCACTGTAGCTATAGGGAAATATTCCAATGAAGGCATTGTGAGGAAAAAAAACTAATTGAAACTTCCTTCTAGATTATTTTCCAGTTCTAACATGAATGAACAGACAGAGCACTGGAACCAGCTGCCCAGGGAGGTTGTGGAGTCTCCCTCTCTGGAGATATTCAAGAACCGTCTGGATGCATTCCAGTGTGATCTGCTCTGGGTGATCCTTCTCTGGTAGGAGGGGCTGGACCAGATGAACTTTGGAGGTCCCTTCCAGCCCCTGACATTCTATGGTTCTATGAACTACCCAGTAAATTTCACTTTATGAACAGCCCACTCATGTATGTGCACATGCTTCTTAGGGCTCTTGTGTGCAGGAGTGCAGAAAGAGTTTGCTGCACTTGGAGCTACTCATGGCTCCTAGCAGCACTGAGAAGCAGTTCATTGCAGGTGGGGCAAAATCACAGCTCTCTCTCCAGGCAACTGCTAAATAACTAAAATGATTCCAGCAAGCATGCTGTGATTGGAGTTGTGAGAAAAAAAAAAAAACCAAAAAACTCCATGTGGTCAAAATTAATTGAAGAGAGAAGGGGTGGTAAGTAAAAGAGAATGAAAACTTTCATTGGCAGCCTTTGAACCAAGAATTATTCTTCAAGTCACCAGCTGAGGGCAAAGGATTGTGACCTTTTAGCACTTTGCCTAAAGAAATCCAACCAAAAATGTTCTCTGGTCCCCTCTTTGAGTCAGATCAGCTCCCCAGAGGTGTTTATGTGCTTTGTGGAGCTCCATGAGAGCTGGACACCTTGAGTCCCCTCATCATGGTGAAGTATCAAGGTCAGCAGAGGAGAGGGCTGCAGTGTATGGGGCATGGGATGGGAGTTACAAGAAAGGAGCCTGGAAACAAAGAGGGGAAGCAGAACTCTGACAGTCCCTTGGACTGAGGCTGGGAAGTCATACATAATCTTTTCTAAGACTAGCCTTCCAAAAGGAGACATTGTTTGAGTCCTGGCATGATTTGTGCTGTTCTTGCTATTAGAAGAGTTTCTCTAATCATTTGAGGTCGTGGGACTGTGATTTAATTATTGTGAACTCCACTGCCAGATAGTATGGAAGTACCAAGGGGGAGAAGATAGCACAGCTGGCAGCAAGCAGTCTTAAACCTCTCCATGTCCATAGGCACTTGCATTTTTGCAAAGAGTTTGGGAAGGTATTTTGCTTCCTCAAAACACAGGTTGCTATTGAGACAGCCACTGAAAGTGGACAGCAAACCCGCTCTTTGGGAAAGCATTTGTAAGGAATGCTGCCAACTAGTATCTACTGGCCCTTGCTTAATAGTTGACATTTTTAGACATGCACTGAGAGGGTGTTTTAATTAACATTTCAAAAAACAGACAAGGGAAGGAATGATTTTTCATCTTTTAGAAGGTCAAAAGGTCTTCAGGTATCATCAAAATGGATATAGTGAGAGGGCCTAAAGAGACAGAGAGGCATGTCAAAACACTTAGATACCACATCCCCTTAGAGTAGCTATTTTCTTTCTGTTATCATGTTAAATAGAAGCATCACAGAAATTAATCTCCTGTCCAGACATGCTCCAGTGATAAGGCAGAGGTGGTGGGAGGCAATTCTCCTTTGGAGTGCTGCAGTTTGGCCAAAAGTAATGGGGGTGCTTAATATAAAGAGTGGTATGAGTATTACGTCTGATGTGTTAGTCCATTGCAGTCAGCCCTGCAAATGGAGGTCATTACTTTAGATGAAGGCACAGCATTCACAAGTGTGAAAGGTTAATGAGATTATTCTTAGCCAGGCACAGTGCAGGACACCCCACATCTTCTGTCTTGGAAGAGATAAAAGGAGAAAGCTTGCAGTGGGAAAAGCTTTTAAACTCCAGTGCTTGTAGTTCTCCATAGCGGAGACCATCAGTCATGGTGAACTATACTGAGAGCTCCCTAATGCACTTCACTTGAACTTTTAAACTGCTCAAATCTGCTTTTGTTCAAGCTGGGACCCCCAGATCAAACTAGTTTTATATAAAAGAAGTTGGTTTGCTACAGAGAAGCTCATCCACTTCACTGAGCTTGTTTCAGAGCCTGCATGTGGAGAAATTAGCAGTTTTAGCATGCACAAGAAGTGTTTTATACTAAACTCTGCCTTTACACACATATGAGCCCCTGCGTGTGCTGCCTTTTGGGGTGTGGATGAGTTCTGCTTGGCCACACTGTTCCTCAGCACATCAGAAAAAAAGGCAAAGATCTGTAAAAAGCAAATTTTCTTTCATCATGTTTCAGCCATAGCAAAGCCCTCTCGGGTACAGGGTTAGTGTATTTAAGTCTGTATTGGATGCAAGATGGCAATAATAAGGCAATGTTATTAAGTATGGGGGTTTTTTTCTTATTAAGTACGATTTTTTTTTCTTATTATGTATGGTTTTTTTCCTTATTATGTATGATTTTTTTCTTGTAAGCAGTTGTGGGAGATGCTCTAAGCTGAACAATGAACCTGCTGTAAGGCAAACCAGAGCCCAGCTCCCCAACTCTTACAAAGAACATGCACACCTACAGGAAAGAATTTTGATCAAGCTGAACACATGAGAAGATCCTGCAATAGCTCAAATAATCTTGCAAGGGCTGAAAATAGATCATTTTCCAGCTATATTTCCCCATCCAAGGTAGTACATCTGTTTAAACAGCTGAGGGTATAAAGGGCTTGCAAATAAATGGTGAAGTTTGCAGGTGTCTATGACTGAAACTTATTCAAAGGTTAGAGGACAAGAATAGAAACAAGAATAGCTGAGCTCTAATCCTACAGGTGCCATGGTGGCTTCACCTATAGACCTACCTACCTTCAAGGGAATGATTTGAACCTGTCCTTCCTATCCTACTTGATCCTTTCATATCTCCTTTCCCACCTTGTATCAGCACCAGCAGCTGTGTTAGTTAAGGCACCCAAAAGAGATCTGAGAGATGATCCCAGGAAAGGAGAGCAAGTTTTATGCTGTGAGCAGCTGAATCAGATCCAGCTGAATCTAAACAACTGGATGGGCACTAATTCTGAACAGGTGGCAACAAATGGGGCTGGACACATATCAAAATGCCATCAGAAGAACAATGTGCCTGGATTGGCCCACCAGGCTATAAATTATTCTCACCTCTGGAATGCCTTGTGGACTTAGTACTTAATATATTTAGGTTTTCCAAGCAGTTAGAGGCCAGGGAAGGCAGGGAGCTGCAGAAGCACAACGTATCAGCCTTGCAGTGAATAGCAGAGGGGAAGCAGGCTGTCATTGCCATGTCAAACCAAATTGGAGCTGTACGCTAATTGCCTGGTGGGTGGCAAGAGCAGCACTGATGCTGTGATCTACAGCCTCCTGGAAAACAGAAATCTGCACCATTAAACCTCACATATCTCCACAGCACTGAACAATTAGGCAGGGTGGAGGCTGGTTTCAAACAGGCATAAATCTTTCTTCCCTCTGTTCGAATCTCACGCTGATAGGAGTAAGTTTTCTTATCAGCCTCTGATGGTAAGAAACAAGGATCTAGATAAAGTTGTTTATTCCAGTCAGGTATTGGCATGATGTGAGAAAACACACTGGGAGACCAGATGTTCAGGAGTTGGCCACTGCAGGCATTTGCTCAGGAGCAGGAAAAACGATTTTCCCTCCTCTTCCCTGGCCTGGTTTTGCCTGTTGTTATTTCCTACAAGCACCTCAACGTTTTCCTCTGCTGGTCGCTGAACTCATCAGAGCAAAGCGCAGTTTCAGCTCTTCTGCTCCATCTGTTTTCAGAGGAGTTTTTGAACACTATCAACACACAAACAATGATTACTCCTCAGGTAACAGGAGAGCACTGGACTGAACATAATGAATAGAATTTAAACACATTCTTAGTAGACTCTTTGGCCACCAACCCCGTGCAGGACACTGTTGACAGCTCAGTTATTAGGTAACTTTTAGCTATTACATGTCAGAGCAATGGCCTGGCACTTGAAACCAATTTAGCAGGAATGGGCAATTAACCTTCTTGAAGTCCCTGTGGGTGATTTGAACACAGTTGGCAGCATGGGTTGGTCATTGCAGCTAGTTACATTCCCCCTTTGGGACATAGTTTATTGTTCATGGTTGGGCTTGATGATCTTAGAAGACTTTTCCAACCTTAATGATTCTGTGATTCCCAAAGTTCATCTCTTTCATCATGGAGAGATTCACTCCCAGAATAGGAGCTCAGCTTTCGAGAAAGATTTTACCTTTTTGGGTTTGTTTGGAAGGGTTTTTCCAATCAGTAACCCATCAGTAGGAGCTAGATGGGGAGAAAAAAAACCACAATATGAAAATGTTCTCTGCTATTGATCACATCTTTACTTGATTAAATACTTAATTAAGAAAAACGAGCAGGCTGCGCAGCCTCATCTGTCCACAAAGTGTTCGTAGTCTACGAACACAGTAGGAGATAATCAAATATCTACATAATGGTCCCTTTTAACTTTTTGTTAGGGAAGTTTTTTCCCAGTCCAGCCCTACCTGAAGTGATTCCTCACAGCTCATCTCAGCAGACAGATTCCTTTCCAGGGCAGCCCATCGCACGCTGCGTGAAAAGCATTCGCAAGCGCTTCGTTAACCAATCTGAAATGAAAGCATTCAATCTTAATCCTGTCATCAGGGTTGCCTAATTAAAGGAATGGGCAGATTTATGAAGCTGCTATTTTTAACAAAGCCCAGGCACATCCAGTGCCTTGGCCTCTCAGCGTGGCGGAAGTGATGTCAGCAGTTGCCTGAGCAAGCGTGAATTATGTTTACAATATCCCAGGAGAACTTTTGTATTTCTCAACTCCCACAGAAAATGATCGTATGGAGCTTCAAATAGAAAAGCTCAGGCAGGCTTCCAAGTGATTTACACAAGTCAAAGCTGCACCTCTGTTTTCCTTTCATATTTCATCTTACAACATGGTTCTCTGATTCCTTTTGTTGCCGTCGAGTCCTGGTCTTCTGCAAGTCCAGTTCAAGGCAGCGAGATGCATTTTCTTGCCCATCAGATTGGAATAACTTTTAAGGAGTTTCTACAAAGGCATCAGACAACCCACATTTGCAGTAGGGTCCATGGTGATAGTATTTCATAGAATGATAGAATGCACTGGGTTGGAAGGGACCTCTGGACGTCCCCCTTACCATGAACAGGAGCATCCCTGACTAGGGTAGGTTACTCCAAGCTCCATTAAGCCTGAGTTTGAATGTCTCCAGGAATGGGGCCTCCACCACATCCCTGACCAATCTGAGCCACTGTTCCACTACCCTCATACTAAAAAACCCCCTTCCTAATGCCCAGTCTAAATCTACCCTGCTGTGATGCAAAACCACTGCCCCCTATCCTAGTGCTACATCCCCTTATAAACAGTTCCTGCCCAGTTTTTCTGTAGGTTGTCTTTGGGTACTAAAACAAAAAAAAAGATTAGGAACTTGGGAGTGCATGTTCTGGAACACCTACAGACATATAAAAAGTGAATTAAGATCATAGAATCATAGAATGGTAAGGTTGGAAGTGACCTCAAGGGTCATCTAGTTCCAACCTCCTGCCATAGGCAGGGACACCTCCCACTAGCACAGGTCACTCAAGGCCTCATCCAGCCTGCCCTTGAACACCTCCATGGAGGGAGCAGCCACAGCCTCCCTGGCCAATCTGTTCCAGTATCTCAAGGTCACAACAGATGGGAAATTTGTAGGAGAGCACAAGCATGGTCTCCTCTTAACACTGTTGGCACCATCTCTGCCTCTCCCATGTCTTACAACCATGGCACTTCTTGGAGCAATTTCCTTATAAACAACTTGTTGGTACAATGAGGGATCTCCAGGAGCATCCACAACACAACTTCAGCCCCTCCCTTCCACCCTCTGTTTGGCATTCTTGTCTTTTGTGATGGTGCTGCGGGGAGGAGCAGAGACAGAAAGTTTCAAAATGCAGATGTCCTCTGATGAGTGGCAGAAAGTGTTGACATCAAAAAGCAAAGAAACTCCTCAAAAAAATCAACCAAAACCGGAACAAAACAACCACCAAACAAACCCAACAACAAACTGCCTGAAAAAATATTGTAGCCAGGTGGGGTTGGTCTCTTCTGCCAGGCACCCAGGGACAGAACAAGAGGACACAGCCTCAAACTGCACCAGGGTAGGTTTAGGCTGGATGTTAGGAAGAAGTTCTTCACGGAAAGAGTGATTGGCATTGGAATGAGCTGCCCAAGGAGATGGTGGAGTCCCCATCCCTGGATATGTTTAAGTGGAGGCTGCATGAGGCACACAGTGCCATGGGTTAGTTAATTAGAAGGGTTAGGTAAAAGGTTGGACTTGATGACCTCAGAGGTCTTTTCCAACCTGGTTAAGTCTGTGATTCTGTGAACACCAAACCATCCAAACCAACCAAAAAAGGCACCAAGAAAAAAAAAAAAAAAACAAGGAACACACAGAAGAAAAAACCAAGCAAAGAAACCAATAATTCAATTTGCAGAGAAGAAAACCTGAAGCTCCCAGCACGTTCAGCATTTTGTTCTTCACGTGTGTCGATGAAAAACCTTTCAGCCTTATCCCTATATTTAGCACCGCGATTAATGTTCTGCATCCCCACACTGCCATCGCTGCTCATTTAAAAACCTAATAGCTTAATTTATGACAGGTTTGCTTTCTAATGCTGCTGTTTTCATTCTCATGAATTATAGATCCAGCTCTATATCCAGGGTTGGTGTCAGAGGGATACTAATAACTTCTCTTTCTGCAGAGAAGAAACAAAAATGAGGCAGAAAACTGCACTGCAACAAAGGACAACTTTATTGATTGGGGAAAAAGGGGGGGGGCGGGGGGGAGGGCTTCTTTCTGGATCTTGGCTTGCAACAAGTTCTCAAATCCTCTGTTAGGTTGTGCTTTATTCTTACTAGGGGAGAGGAATCACTGACTTCAGCAAGAGTTTGATTTCTTTCTTAGAGCAAATCAAAGAGCAGCATAAATTAACGACTATCACAGCACTTTGTGAGCCAAATCCCTAATTCTCTTGTCTAGCAGGGATGACCTCTCACTTCACTGTAATTTACCAAGACCTCTCCCAAACTAAATATTCCTTTGTGAATTCTGACCTGGACACTATCCACACCCATAGCTCAATATATTTTACTGCTATTGGCCAGCATTTCACTGCTGTGTCTGGACTCCTCCTTTAAGAGGATCGTGTTAGCAAGCAGTAACATTCCTTTGCTTGGTTTCCTTCCCTCCTACAGCAGCTGATGTTGGTAGAAGTGGGCAGATTTTTGCACATTACAAACCAGTGCAGCATGAGCCTCACACCTGAAATACGTAGGTAGAATAGGATATTTAAGTAAAATTTGCTCTTAAGTTTGGAGGACAAAAAAAAAAAAATCCTGTCTTGGCTTGTGTCTGTGCTCTTCCATGTGTCTCTGCTCCTCCATGAGACACATGTCTCTTCCAGAGACACACCTGTGTTTCACCCTCTTCAAAATGAAATTTGGGAATGCCCTGGGGGAGTTTTGTTCTGCTGTGTATTGGTATCTCCTCATTTGTACCATGTATTCTCATTCTCTTCTCTATCTCCTCCCTCCATATCCTTCTCTTATGTCTACATTCTGGCAACTCCTTCTGCAAGTACTTCATTCCAGGAGGAAGGAATGCAAAGGCCAGATAGTCAAACATATCTTTGCAAATACTTTAAGCTGCTTTTCCTCTTGTCAAACCATCCTAAAATAAATGTACCCTACACCTATAGGCTGGAGAAGTTTTACAAGGCAATGCTATCATGAAAAAGTATAAATCACAGGAGAGATAAGAATGCAAATGAATAAAGTTGTGTATAGAGCTGAACTGCAGAGGTATGAAGGTCTGGCAGATATGACCAAGATCCTATTTTCTAATTGTTTCCTCACCCAGAAACCATTTTCTTCGTCAAAGCCTGAGCAACTTACAGGAATATAGTTTATCCCTGTGCCTGCTTCTGGCATGAGTAACTTTTCCATACTGAACTTCTACCTAAATCCACTCAGTATGGGCTAGAAAATTTTCCTTTTTTACCCTTGCTGTTTTATTCTATTCTCTCTCTTCTGCCACTGTTTGGGCAGCAGAGTTATCCCTGTTAAATTCTGGGTTCTCTTTTTCTTTTTTTCCTTGCTGTTTCATTCTATTCTCTCTCTTCTGCCACTGTTTGGGCAGCAGAGTTATCCCTGTTAAATTCTGGGTTCTCTTTTTCTTTTTTTCCTTGCTGTTTCATTCTATTCTCTCTCTTCTGCCACTGTTGGGGCAGCAGAGTTATCCCCATTAAATTCTGGGTTCTCTTTTTCTTTTTTTCCTTGCTGTTTCATTCTATTCTCTCTCTTCTGCCACTGTTGGGGCAGCAGAGTTATCCCCACTGAATTTTGGGTTCTGCAGAAAAAGAATGACTTTCAGAAACATTCAAACCAACTCTAATCACTGCATCTTCAAGAGTGATGAGCTGCCCCCTCTTAACCAACCCCAAGAACAGATATATTAGACACTGTACTCCATTTTGAACAAACTGTGGTATCCTGAAGCAAATACTTGTGGGTGACTAAATTAGTCTTCACACATGCATAAACTAATTTGGGTTAATTGTCAGTTAATCAGCTCAGGAAACACAGCTTAGGCATTTCTCAAAGAGAACCAGAAAGAGAGGACAGTGTGGATATTGTTAAGGAAAGTAACCTGTTAAAGAAATTTTAACTGCTTTTGCACATAATTAGAAGGATGTCAAGAGGAAAGAGATGCAGTGCCCCAAATTTCTGCTGCAAAGCAACATCTTAACATTCCTTACTCTCCTTACAGATGGACCTCTCAGTACCACCAGTTGTAACAAGTTGATATGAAGAAGAGACTGAAGGAGATGCTCAGGATAGTTTTCAATCAAGAAAATTGATACCCAGCTTCCAGTTGGACAGGAACTTCCATGAGTCTGGAGATGATTGTCTTAAAATCTGTACCTCCTCAAGGAATCAATAGTATCTTACATTATTCTCCTGATCCAGCTTCTTCCAAACTTTTTCATATAGAAGTGATGGGGATGTTCATCAGTCCCAAGCACAACTCCAGGCTGGGTGGGGAATGGCTGAGAGCAGCCCTGAGGAAAAGGACCTTGGAGTCTGGGGTGATGAAAAGCTCAACCTGAGGCTGCAGTGTGAGTGCAGCCCAGACAGCAACTGTGTGCTGGGCTGCAGCAAGAGCAGTGTGGGCAGCAGGGCAAGGGAGGAGATTCTGCCCCTTTGCTCTGCTCTCCTCAGACCCCACCTGCAGTCCTGTGTGCAGTTCTGGAGCCCCCAGCACAGGAAGGACATAGAAGTGTTGGAGCAGGTCCAGAGGAGGCCACAAGGATGCTCAGAGATCTGCAGCAGCTCTGCTGTGAGGACAGGCTGAGAGAGTTGGGGCTCTGCAGCCTGGAGAATAGAAGGCTTTGAGGACAGCTTGGAGTGGCCTTCCAGGATCTGAAGGGGGCTACAGGAAGGCTGGGGAGGGACTATTGACAAGGGCTTGCAATGACAGGACAAGGGGAATGGGTTTGAAGTGGCAGAGGGGAGATTGAAAGTGGATGTTAGGAGGAAGTTGTTTGCAGTGAGGGTGGTGAGACACTGGCACAGGTTGCCCAGGGAGGTTGTGGCTGCTCCCTCCCTGGAGGTGTTCAAGGCCAGGTTGGAGGAGGCCTTGAGTGAGCTGTGCTAGTGGGAGGTGTCCCTGCCTATGGCAGGAGGTTGGAACTAGATGATCTTTGAGGTCCCTTCCAACCTTACCAGTCTATGGTTCTATGCTTCATTCTGAAGGTAGTGCCAAAGTACCTGCAGCATGATCCTCCACCATTGGTACATCTCTGCATCATCAAAACGAGGCACCTAGCTCTGCCCCTGCTGCACTTGGGAAGTGCATCACCTGGGAGACCGTGGGCTTTGCCCAAAGAAATGGCACTAGAATCCAGCTGTGGCGGGGAGCAGTGGTGGTGATTCAGCAGGTGGCACTACTCCCTTTGAGTCAGGCCCAAAACCTGTGTCTGAAGCTTGGGAGCTGTGTGCTGGAGCATCTGGCATCCTTCAGCTGTCACATTAAAAAGGTTCTCCTTACTCCTGAGATCCCACATCACTAAGGATCCCATAGCATGTTTCACAGGACTGTGCTCCGCTCTGCTGCTGCGCTGAGCAAACCTCATTACCTCCTGCCTGCCCAAATTCCTCTTTCCACTAGAAAAGGTGATTTCCTTCTTGTCAGACATGACTGGTAGTTGTATTTAATAGATTCAACCTTCCACACTAGGAGCTGTCTGCCTTTCTGTGGGTGGGTGTAGCTGAAATGGTATGTTTTGGTAGAATAATTGGATGCTTTTCAGGAGGGCAGTGTATCAACGTCAATCACTTTTACTCCGCTCCTCAAGCTGCTTTGTGCACGGTGCATGAACCAAGCATTTGTGCTGGATGGAAATTCATGGGTGGTGATTCAAGCAGAGACCTCATTAGCAGGAACTGAGCAGAAAGAACTGAGTTTGTGGCAGTGTTGATTATATTGTATCTGTGTGGATTATCCTTGAAAGATTCAAATCATTCCGTGAGCAGGTTTGGAGACATCTCCCCAGGAGAGGGAAGCGGCAATGTCTCTGTAAGTGGTGCAATTAGGAGAGTTGTATAGCATCATAGAATCAGTCAGGGTTGGAAGGGACCACAAGGATCACCCAAGTTCCAATACCCCTGCCATGGGCAGGGACACCTCACACTAGATCAAGCTGTCAGCAGCCTCATCCAGGCTGAACTTAAACACCTCCAGGGATGAGGCTTCCACCACCTCCCAGGGCAACACCTTCCAGGCTCTCACCACCCTCATGGTGAAGAACTTCTTCCTAACATCCAGTCTGAATCTCCCCATTTCTAACTTTGTTCCATTCCCCCCAGTCCCATCATTACCTGTCAGCCTAACATCCATATACCCCCTGATAATATCCATAGAGTCCCTGATATCCATGTACAGGCACAACAAATTCGAACTGGAGCAGAGGAGACATGCCATTAGCAATAGGATTACTCTTAGGAGACAAAATTATAGACCTCCACATCCTCCTAACGATGTCTCTGAAGTGAGAATTGCATGAATACACCTGGGGGTAAGAAAGGTAACTGTTTAAGCTGAGGGAAGTGTTAGGAGAAGAACAAATGGCTGACTGAACGTGAGCCAGCAGTGTGCTCAGGTGGCCAAGAAGGCCAAGAAGACATCCTGCCTTGTATCAGGAATAGTGTGGCCAGCAGATGTAGGGATACAATTGCTCCCCTCTGCTGAGCACTGCTGAGGTCACTCCTTGAGTACTGTATAGAGTTTTTGGCTCCTTACTGCAAGAATCATAGAATCAGTCAGGATTGGAAGGAACCACAAGGATCATCTAGTTCCAACCGACCTGCCATGGGCTGGGGCACCTCACATTGCATCAGGCTGTCCAGAGTCTCACCAAGCCTGGTCTTAAAGAATCATAGAATCATAGAATCATAGAATGGTAAGGTTGGAAGGGACCTCAAGGATCATCTAGTTCCAACCCCCTGCCATAGGCAGGGACACCTCCCACTAGTACAGGTTACTCAAGGCCTCATCCAATCTGGCCTTGAACACATCCAGGGAGGGAGCATCCACAACCTCCCTGGGCAACCTGTTCCAGTGCCTCACCACCCTTACTGTAAAGAACTTCCTCCTAACATCTAGTCTAAATCTCCCCTCTGCCAGTTTAAGCCCATTGCCCCTTGTCCTGTCATTGCAGGACCTTGTAAATAATCCTTCCCCAGCCTTCCTGTAGGCCCCCTTCAGATACTGGAAGGCTACTATCAGGTCCCCTCGAAGCCTTCTCTTCTCCAGGCTGAAGAGCCCCAACTCCCTCAGCCTGTCCTCATAGGAGAGCTGCTCCAGCCCTCTGATCATCTTTGTGGCCCTCCTCTGGACCCGCTCCAACACTTCCATGTCCTTCCTGTGCTGAGGGTTCCAGAACTGCACACAGTAGGACATTGAGGTGCTGGAGCATGTCCAAAGAAGAGCAACTAATCTGGTGAAGGACCTTGAGCACAAATCTTATGAGGAACCATTGAAGGAACTGAGGTTGTTTAGCCTGTAGAACAGGAGGCTGAGCAGACATCTCATCACCCTCCACAACTACCTGAAAGGAGGTTAGAGTGAGGTGGGGTTGGTCTCTTTTCACATGCAACAAGTGCCATGACAAGATACAACAGCTTCAAGTTGTGCCAACAGAGGTTCAGGTTGGGTATTAGGAATAATTTCTTCAGAGAAGGGTTGTCAGGCATCTGAACAGGCTGCACAGAGAGGTGGTGGAGTCACCATTCAAAACATGTGTGGATGTGTCACTGAGGGATGTGGTTTAGTGGTAGTATCTCAGCAGTAGGGATGGCATTATGAACTCCAAGCAAGCAGTTGGATTTGCTCACCTCAAAAGTCTCTTCCAACCCAAACAGTCCTCTGATTTTATGAAGTGGCACTAAAAGGAGGACAGGCATAATTTGGTTGTATATCAGATAACTTCCAGTAACCTCAGCAGAAAGGTAGTCTGGAACTACCTTCCACTGGAAACAGAGGGAGCACAGAGCCTAACAGTTTTTAAGATGTAATTAATCAGCTTATGAAAGGGTTTATGCCATGTAGATGCAGAGCACAAAACCTCTCTCAACCCATTTTTGTGGTTGCACTCAAACAAATAACTAAGATTAGCCTCCTAAGTACATTACCACAGCACTCCTGCCCTCTTGCTATGTCTCCATTTGCTTATTGCTTGAACCTGTGATTTGGTCTGGCGTGTGTGGTATGCTTTGTACTGTGTGGTACCTCCTAATCCCATTTCTGTTCGAATCCCACTTGATGCTGGTTTGTGTAAGGCACTGCTGATGTGGAAAAGAATGAGTGCACATCTTACACAAAAGCAAAGGAAGACTCCTGCTTCAGGAATGCGCTGGCAGGGATCCACCAGGCAGAAGTTTAAATTGCAATCACAAGAATGGACATAAATGGTGAATGGTTGTCTTCCTGAAAGAGCTCTGGAATGCCACTGGGACTCCAGTCAGGGCTCACCCCAGGTCATTACACATTACCCATCACTGCCTTAGGTGTGAGGATCTACACAAAGCACAAGGCTGGGCTCTAGGCAGGTGATCTGTATGAAACAGCTTTTTACTACCCAGTTTGCACCCCCGCAACAGGTTCTCAAGCCCCACACCTTTTACTGGCCTACATTATTGCCTGGGGTGGAATGATTACGGAGGGACTATTGACAAGATCTTGCAATGACAGGACGAGGGGCAATGGGTTTAAACTGGCAGAGGGAAGATTTAGATTGGATGTTAGGAGGAAGTTGTTTGCAGTGAGGGTGGTGAGACACTGGCACAGGTTGCCCAGGGAGGTTGTGGATGCTCCCTCCCTGGAGGTGTTCAAGGCCAGGTTGGAGGAGGCCTTGAGTGAGCTGTGCTAGTGGGAGGTGTCCCTGCCTATGGCAGGGGATTGGAACTAGATGATCCTTGAGGTCCCTTCCAACCTTACCATTCTATGATTCTATGATTGGTGATAACTACCATCTTGGTGGGCAGATGTCCGTGCCTCTGAGTGTTAACACAGGAGCTGAAGGAGTGGAAGGAGATGGCATCACCTCTGTGCTTGACTTCTCAAGAGGGTCTTCTCTCACTTTGAGCACATGACAGAGCTGACAGCCCCAGCTAAATTCTGTCATTCAGAATAGTGACAGTCCCAATATTTTATCACTCCTGCTGTGAAAAAAAACAAACCACTGAGGTTACCTGTTTTGAGGTTTATGGAAAGAGTGATGGCAGAGTTAATGTTAGGTTCAGCCTGAGAGAAGACACAACCACAAGCCAGAAAACTAAACTCTCCTCTGCAGTGCACAGCCTGAAGAGTCCAACTCTCAGCAGTTTTTCCTTCTGTTTTTCCAGAACCCACTGGAGATTTTTTTTTTTAATTTGTTTTCTTAAAATATTCACAATAATTTGTTCTCCTTCAAATGCAGGAAGGATGATGTTTCAGCTCCTGCTAAAACCCAGCCAGCAAAGCAGTGGTGAGGACATTGCTTCTCTGTATTCCAGTCTACTAGGCTCTATATTTGGATCCACAGAGACTAAATTTGATGTTACTTTGTGTTTTTACTGTGGGAACACACAGACCATGAATCAGTGGAACTGCAGTCTAACTTCATGATCTCCTGGGGAGTCTGAAATGCTTTTGTCTCTGTGATCAAACCCCTTTTCTTTGTCAGCAAAACATTCTAACTGCTGGAGACTGTCAGGGTCAAACAGTGCTGTGCAGAAAGCAAATGGGAAGAGTAGTAGTGGTGGGACAATAATCCCAGCTGCAAACAGCTCTCATCATGGACTGTGTCTAAATTGGCTTCTCCAAAAACGAGTGTCTGCCAGGAAGGAAGATCTCAATATTAAGCAGTTAATAAGAAAACACACTCATGTTTATTTGGATTTGGGTAGCTCAGAATTTAGAGCTCAAATTGAATACTAATGACCATATGGCAAATGATTGTTGTTTGCAGGCTGCTGCACAGTGTAATCAGCTCCAAGAGATTTTGCAGCACACCTCACTGCACAATTCCCAGTTCTGGTGCACCTGGAGTGAAAAGTCCTGGAAAAGCAAGAACAGGGACTTGGAAAATGAGTGCCTGGCTTTGGACTTCACTATGAAGTGTTTTGTCAAGTGTCACTGAAGTTCTCTGTTTCTTCCACTTTAAAAGCAGCCTTCTAGCATTGACCCCACACCCTGTGAACTAATCACAGGGCTACAGGTGTACACTGCTGGTTCCTCTTGAGTTTCTCATCCACCAGCACCCCCAAGTCTCTCTCCTCAGGGCTGCTCTCCAGCCAGTCACTGCCCAGCCTGTATTGGTGCTTGGGATTGCCTCAACCCAACTGCAGGACCTTGCACTTGGTCTTATTAAACCTCATGAGGTTGGCTTGTGCCCACCTCTCCAGCCTGTCCAGGTCCCTCTGGATGGATCCCTGTCCTCCAGCCTGTCAGCTGCACCACCCAGCTTGGTGTCATCAGCAGACTTGCTGTGGTTGCTATCCCTTCCACAGTCCTGAGGAATTTCCACTTGGAAATGTTACTGCTTCCAGGCAATCAAAATCTATGGCTCGTGTAGAGGATGTGCCACCTGTTAGCTTCTGTATGTACCACTCCCAGCCCGTGCTCTGCCTGGGCACAAGGACCAACTCTCCCTTTGCTTTTATCTCTTTTTGATTCTTACCCAGCTGTTGGAGGGAAACTCACCCTCGGTGAGTGATTCAGGAAATACATTGCAAATCTGTTCCATCCTGGCCATGCTCCAAAGTGAAACAGGGCTGCACTGACCAGCAGCAACGGGTGGAAATCCACACGGGAACATTCTTCACATTCCAGGGCACGTGCTGCTTGCTGAATGAAAAAAAAAAAAAAGACAGCCCAAAACTTTCCACTGCAAACAGGCACTGAAAGACTTTCCCTCTCTGGCTGCCCCAGTACCACCACAACTGGTGGAATCCTCTGCTACCTACCATATAGAAGGCTGAAGTTCGGTTTCTCTCACCTGACTTGAAGATGTTGTTGGAGGGCTCTGGAAATACTTAGAAGGAAGCAATTTGAGTTCATACCCCTAAACTTTCCCCTGTGAGGTGGGTGTCAGGACTAGTGTGGGACAAGACAACACATTGTCATCTTTTGCAATCACAGACACATGCAGGCTGGCAAAGCCCCTCGGGATCACCCAGTCCAACCTAGAACCCTACTCTACAAGATTCACCTTAAACCACATCCTTAAGCAACATCCAAACCACCCCTAAACACATCCAGGGTGGGTAAATCTTCCACCTCCCTGGGCAGCCCATTCCAGTCCCTGACAACTCTCTCTGTGAAAAAAACTTTTTCCTAAGTGCAATCTAAACCTCCCCAGCCTCAGCTTGAGGCCATTCCCCCTTGTTCCTTACTTGAGACCATTCCTCCCTCTTTCTCTTCACACACTCTTGCCCTCAGCAATGGAGGAGCAGGTGCTTGCCAGAGCCACTGAGAGCATCACTTTATTTTAAAAACATGAATAAATGCAGAGCTACTTACCCAGAGCAAGTGAAGAGGAGGGTGCGAGCAGCACAGGGGGACTGTAATTTGTGATGCGATAGCAGAAGAATATGTCTGAAAGGCTGAGCGGGAAGAGCTTTGTGGCTTAATTGCTGAAGACAGCTTTAATTGCCATTTTCAACTGCTCAACGAGGGGTGCAGAGAAGGCAGAGCCAGGCCCTACACAGAGGTGCACAGAAAGGACAAGCAGCAGCAGCAGCAAGGAGGATTCTGGTTAGATAGCAGGGAAATAATTCCACCCTGTGAGTGAGCAGGTACCCAGGGAGGTGTGAAATGCCCACATGTAAAGATACTCAAAACTCCACTAGGTGAGACCCTGAGCAGCATGGTCTGGCCTTAAAATTCATTCTGTTTCAAGTAGAAATTTCCTTCCAAGAAGAATTATTCCTTGACTTTATACCCACAATCTTTGGCTTTACAAAGCTATATTCAGTATCACAGTATCACCAAGGTTGGAAGAGACCTCAAAGCTCAAGTCCAAACCGTTACCACAGCCCTCCAGACCAGACCATGGCACCAAGTGCCACGTCCAAACCTACCTTGAACACCTCCAGGGACGCTGACTCCACCACGTCCCTGGGCAGCACATTCCAGCAGTCAATGACTCTCTCATGCAAGAACTTTCTCCTCACCTCCAGCCTAAACTTCCCCTGGCACAACTTGAGACTGTGTCCTCTTGTTCTGGTGCTGCTTGCCTGAGAGAAGAAAGCAACCTCCTCCTGGCTACAAGCACCCTTCAGGTAGTCATAGACAGCAAGAAGGTCTCCCCTGAGCCTCCTCTTCTCCAGGCTAACCAATCCCAGCTCCCTCAGCCTCTCTCCATAGGGCTGTGCTCGAGGCCTTTCACCAGCCTCCTTACCCTTCTCTGGACACGTTCAAGCACCTCAATGTCCTTCTTCAATTGAGGGGCCCAGAACTGGACACATTACTGAAGGTGTGGCCTAAGCAGTGCAGAGGACAGGGAGAGAATGACCTCCCTGCTCTTGCTGGTCACACTATTCCTGATGCAGTTTTCCTGATTCAAAGCTATTTCCCTTGCCTCCAGAGATACCTCTCCCGCATACTGTCTTCATCCTCAGAAAGGTCATCTTCTTTTAAAAACACCACTCTGTGCTCCCTGCATAAATGCACTACCCACCTTATTCTCCTCTGTTATTGATCTCCTCTTTAATTTTAATTCCTACTACCCTGATTTGATGTAATCACCATTTTGTGGTTAGTTAGCTGTCACCACGTGTCACTGATGCTGTGCCAGGATCTGTATACATCATAACTGCATGGAGCCACCACGGCACCTTCCTCCCCTCTCTGTTGACTGCATGTCCTGTATCACATGCCATGCTTTTTTCATCCTGCAGATGCAGAAAATGTTGACAAAACACCTTTCTTTTTTTTTTTTAAATTATTATTATTAAAAGAAAACAGAAACAAGGTCAAATTCCCTCCCTCACATGAGCACAAATTCATTCACTGTTTTTTTAGGAGATGGAAAGAGAGTGTCAAAGTGAAAACATTTTTCAGCAGCAGGTTTTTTTAACCTGTTCTAAAAAGTTCCATACATCAATCTTTTCTGTTCTCTCTTGTCCTAAATGACTAAACAAATGCTTGTATGTCTGAGTTTCATCAGCCTAACCAAGTCCCCTCTATCATACTGCAGTCACTTGGTGCCATACTGCAAACGTGTACTGCAGAACTGTTGAGGTCACAACTGAGAGTTGGTCACTGCTGAGGTCACAGCTGAAAGTTTTGGCTCTCTGGTCATGTATGGAGGTGAGGAAGTGATCAGGACAATGCTTTAACAGTGTTTGTTGGTTCAGCAGCCAGAGTTGGTGTCAGGCACAGTAACAGTGCTGGGCAACAGCACATAAAATACTGCTGAGCCAGCTTTGCCCAATGCCTCGCAGGTCCTGAAGTCTCATGGTGCTCGTCCTGAGCTCCTGACATCACCCATGGTTGTCCTTTGGTTCAAACCAGGGGCAGAATTAGTCAATGTTTTGAATGACTGGTTTGAAAATTGGGCTGCTGAAGGAAGCAATGAACACACACACACACACACACACACACAGAGAGCTGGCAAAGCTCATGTCACCAGTCCATCGAGTTCAAACTCAGATGATGTGTTCATGTCAGGAGGTCTGTCCCTCCACCACCTCCTCCCCATGGGTTGCTTGCAGCAGTAGGCTTACCAGTTTGGCAAGAAGCAATAACATTTCTCCTGTATTTCAGCCTGGAGAAGAGGAGACTCAGGGCAGACCTCATTACTCTCTACAACTACCTGAAAGGAGGTTGTAGCCAGGTGGGGTTGGGCTCTTCTTGCAGGCAACCAGCGACAGAACAAGAGGACACAGCCTCAAGCTGCACTAGGGCAGGGTCAGGTTGGGTGTTAGAAAGAGGTTCTTCACAGCAAGAGTGATTGGCATTGGGATGGGCTGCCTGGGGAGGTGGTGGAGTGCCCATCCCTGGAGGTGTTTAAAAAGAAGCTGGATGAGGCACTTAGTGCAATGGTTTAGACAATTAGAAGTTGTTAGGTAATAGAATGGACTCAATGATCTTGAAGATCTTTTCCAACCTGATTAATTCTGATATTCACCCACTTCTGGTCTAAAAGTTGAAGTGAAATCATGTTAACCTCATCCCAATCCTAAACCACATTCTCAGCTTTGCTTGCATTTCCAGAATCCCTGCATGCTGGTGCAGTTTCTGTTCCCCAGATGAAGAATAGAGACACGAAGGGATAGATTTGCAGAAATTCTCAGCATGCACTAAGAGCCCAAAGGAGGACAACTCTTAGATAGCCAGCCAGCTTTCCTCTCCCCCTTTTTGCCTTCTTTTTTAATGCTCTGCACTCAGCAGTTCTCAGCAGCCACATCTTTTAGATGCTTAAATAGGCCTTGGACTTTTATTTTAAGGAAGTAAGCTGCATGTTATGTGACTTGCCCAAGCTCACCCAGGGCGTCTGTGGCAGAGCCAGCAGTCAAACCCAGATCTCCTCGGGCCAGCCTTAACCACAAGACCATTCTTCCTCTCACAAAGATGATCCCCATCCCATAGGAAAAAAAAATATTCTGACAGGATTTAAAAGAAAAAAAAAAAATCCTGTAAAAATACTTAAACCTGCACAACTATGTAATAGTTACCATTTAGAATCCACACAGTGTAATTAAATCCATATTCCATAACCTTAATTTAAAACAATCCCAATATTATTTTTAGGCTTTGGTTGTGGATTTATTGCTTCTATCAGCAGCATGTTTGGCATCTGATGCCATACAAGACTGTGTCTTTCATCAAAGTGTTGGCAAGAACCTTTATTTTCTGGACAGCTGCTGTAGGTTTTGCAGCAAAGGAGAACTAGCAGCTTCATTTCCCTTACATGGTGGCTCAGATTAAAGAAAAACATCCTTATTGCTTGTGCTTATGTTAGTGTACTACTGGAAAACAAGGTGGTTGTGTTACTGATAATGTAAGTAAGTCCTTTCTGATTTGCACTCCAAGCCACAGTTTGGGATTAAACTTTAATTCCGGAGGTACAGGTTATGTAATAAAGCAGAATATGACTCCCAGCCACAATACACTTGCTGACCTTCCAGCTAGTGAGCACAGGGCTGAGCTCAGAAATCCAAACTGAGCTCAGAGATCCAACCTGAGCCAATTCTTCCACGTCCTTAGACAGAATTTCATTCTTCTTCTCGCTTTCTAATGTGAGCTTTGTGTAATGTGCAAGAGTTTGCAGAAGCCCCAGAAGCTGAGTCAAGCCATAGGTGTTGTTTGCACAGAGGCAGCAAGTGATGTTCTCTTCCACTGAAAATAAGAGCACATAGAATCATAGAATGGGAAGGTTGGAAGGGACCTCAAGGATCATCCAGTCCAACTCCCTGCCATAGGCAGGGACACCTCCCACTAGCACAGCTCACTCAAGGCCTCCTCCAACCTGACCTTGAACACCTCCAGGGAGGGAGCAGCCACAACCTCCCTGGGCAACCTGTGCCAGTGTCTCACCACCCTCACTGTGAACAACTTCTGCCTAACATCCAGTTTCAATCTTCCCTCTGCCAGTTTAAACCCATTGCCCCTTGTCCTGTCATTGCAAGACCTTGTCAATAGTCCCTCCCCAGCCTTCCTGGAGCCCCCTTCAGATACTGGAAGGCCACTCCAAGGTGTCCTGGAAGCCTTCTCTTCTGCAGGCTGCAGAGCCCCAACTCTCTCAGCCTGTCCTCACAGCAGAGCTGCTGCAGCCCTCTGAGCATCTTTGTGGCCTCCTCTGGACCCACTCCAACAGTTCCATGTCCTTTCTGTGCTGAGGGCTCCAGAACTGAACATGTATCTTCTGAGTTTTTTCCTTTCCCTTTTATTCATTTTTTTGTGCTTCTGTAATTCCAGGACTGCTTAAAGGAACTAACCACAATAATACCATTTTTTTTTTTTTTACAAGATTTCTAACTTAGTTTTGGTCAGGGACAAGAAACTGGAATATTTCTGGTAAACTAGAACAATGCAGCCTCTGTGAACTGAGCTCAGAGGCTGTGGCCTGAAGAGTTGCAAAGCATTTATTTTGTCCTTGTTTCTCCCAACTTCTCACCTTTGCTTGTGGAAAAGGGTTAAAAGCAACAGGGAAAAAAAAAAAAAAAAAAAAAAAAAAAAGAAAGACTCAAAATAACTTTGCAGGTCAACTGCAGACAGGACATTTATCACCTTCTTAAACTCTTAGTACCTGCCAGAGCAGTGTCTCCTTTTTCATTAGCCCACAAATAACAAACCCTCCACTTCAGCTCTCAGTCACTGCTTTGGCCCTGAGCCTGCAGAGCAGATGTGGCAGACCACAGTATAAAAATAGTAAATAAACAGCAATGGCAAAGGCCAGGCTGGACAGGAGAAGAACAAGACCCTGAACTGGTCGTGGGATGGTCAGATGACCCTGACAACAGTGACTCCTCTTTTGGGTTCTCTCTGTGTCCTTCAGATGACAGGACTGTGCTTGCAAATTGTCTGAACTCCCTTTATTGCTGTTAAATGACAATGCTCAGTGTTTTATTTGCCATTGTTCCATTTATACAAGCCCAGAGCCTGCCTGAGCACTGAACCTTCTGTACCTGGCAGACTTCTCCTCCTCCTCTACTCTGCCCTGGTGAGACCTCACCTGGAGTACTGCATTCAGTTTGGGGCTCCCCAGTTCAAGAGGGACAGGGATCTGCTGGAGGGAGTCCAGCAGAGGGCTACAAGGATGCTGAAGGGACTGGAACACTGCCTGATGGGGAGAGGCTGAGGGACCTGGGGTTGCTTAGTCTGCAGAAGAGAAAACTGAGAGGGGATTTGATAAATGTTTATAACTATCTGAGGGTTGGGGGTCAGGAGAGGGTGGGACAGGCTCTGCTCCATGCTGCCTGGGATAGGACAAGGAGCAATGGATGGAAACTGCAACACAGAAGGTTCCAGCTCAACACAAGGGGGAAATTCTTGGCTGGAAGGGTCCCAGAGCACTGACACAGGCTGGCCAGAGAGGTTGTGGAGTCTCCTTCTCTGGAGCCTTTCCAGGTCTGTCTGGATGTGTTCTTGTGTGCCCTGAGCTAGATTGTCTGGTTCTGCTCTGGCAGGGGGTTTGGGCTAGATGATCTCTTTAGGTGCCTTCCAGCCTGTGACACAAGAATCCAGGCTGGGACAGAAAATCCTTCTGCTGCTGGGCTATTGCATGGTACGAAAGCCTTATTCTGCCTCTTGCGGAGATTTTCCCTGCCAGGTCAGCCATGTGCTGTGACCCTGAAGGGACAATGTGCCTGAGAGAGCTGCAATAGGAAATAAAATTCTCTGATTCAAGAATGTTTTGTGCTTAGGTTGGTGGCAACCCCCAAGCCACCACTGCTGAAGGTGTTTAGACCCTGACTGCAATCTGACACTAAGGCAGAGGGCGAAAGTTGAAGGTGTTCTTTCCAAAAATGAGTTGACACAAGAATGTCTTCCACAATCTGGGCACTAAGTGAGGTTTGTGCTTTGCCACTGAGATGTAGTCATCTGGAGATAAAGGGAAAAAAAGCACTGAGAACAGAAGCCATTGCCTGTCACTGCCTCTTTATCTTGCTGAGATATATATGTCCAACCTTGCTTCACTCTGCAGAGCACTGGAAGCTGGAAGCATCCATCATCCGGTCAGTGCAGTTGGATTAATTATGCTCAATCAAAATGTTTCAGAAGAGGACAGAGATGTCTTCAGCAGTTAATCCTGTCCATTCAGGTTGTCAGGACATTGGCATTTTACACTTCAGTACAATTGCAAGACAAATCTGCTAATGGGACATAATCTTTCAGAGTAAACAAGGAAGCAAAGCACTAATATTCTGGCAATTGATTTATGCAGGGTAAATGGTGCAGAGTAAAAAGCTCCAGGAAGCCACATCTAAACAGCCAGAAGCTTGTCTGGTGCTGCTGTGCCTTCCACAGAGGAAAAAAATCATAATAACAAAAAAATGTTTTAAAAAAATCATTATGTGAAGTCTGCACATAATTGATCAGCATCCAGGAGTTGACTCTTGGTTGGAAGGACACACTATGGGGTGGGGTCTTCTTCTCTACCTTCTCTCTCCACCCACATCTTGTGTTTCTGAGGGGAATGTGAATCACAGGATCACAGATCACAGGATGTCAGGGGTTGGAAGGGACCCAAAGAGATCACCCAGACCAACCCCCCTGCCTAAGCAGGACCAGGCAATCCAGCTCAGGGCACACAGGAACACATCCAGACAGGCCTTGAAAGGCTCCAGAGAAGGAGACTCCACAACCTCTCTGGGCAGCCTGTGCCAGGGCTCTGGGACCCTTCCAGGAAAGAAGTTCTCCCTTGTGTTGAGCTGGAACCTCCTGTGCTGCAGCTTCCATCCATAGCTCCTTGTCCTAAGCATAAAACTTTTGCTGAACAGGGTGAGATGTTAGGGCTCTGTGTACCTGCCCTGCAGATGGGGAGGCTGGAAATGCACCTGGCAGTGAGAGCAGGAGTGGGGGTGCTAATGAACCCCCACTCCTCCCCTTCCACCCTTCCCCTTCAGCTCAGCTCTCTGCAGAAGGCAGCACTGAAGTCACCAAAAGCCAGCATTCTGCAGGGGGATGAGTTGTGAGCTCTGAGCATTTTCTCCTTTGATTAACCAAACCTTTAAAGGTTTAATTAGGAGCGATTTCAAGTGATGTAATTACCTTCCCACGCTAACTCCAGTTTCCCAGGCGAGCTGATGGAAGCAGTGCCACACAGCTCCCTGCACAGCAGTATCCACACACACCCCCCACATGCCCTGCCAGCCCTGCCACAGTTTTAGAACAGATGCAAGAGAAATAAATGTGAATCCTCTGCAGCTTCTGCCCACTGATAGGTTACTTACAGCAGGGCAGCGTTGTAACTCTGCCTACTCACTAATACCCTCCAAGAGCCCTTTGGACATCATGTTTTCATTAAGCATTTATAGCAAACCAACTGCAATTAAAGATTTATAAATCCTATTGCATTACAGCAAGAGCTGACCCCTAGGTCAGCTTTCATTTTCTATTTTCTCAGGACAATAACTTGTTGGGATCAAGTTATCAGTTGTCAGTGGAAGCTTTATCCACGGGCTGCTGCCCCATGGGTTTGCCCAAGTGATTGAGCTTGATGGGAGGAATTTGGTTTTGGAGCATAGGATTTGTCAGAGGAGGAAAGGGCTGCAAATTCGAATTGGAAAAGGCATTGGGAAGGGATCTTTAAAGGTATTCCAGTATCTGAAGTGGCCTACAGGAAGGTTGGGGAGGGGCTATTGACAAGGTCTTGCAATGACAGGAAAAGGGGCAAACTGGATGTTAGGAGGAAGTTGTTTGCAGTGAGGGTGGTGAGACACTGGAACAGGTTGCCCAGGGAAGTTGTGGCTGCTCCCTCCCTGGAGGTGTTCAAAGCCAGGTTGGAGGAGGCCTTGAGTGATCTGTTCTGGTGGGAGGTGCCCCTGCCTATGGCAGGGAGTTGGAACTAAATGATCCTTGAGGTCCCTTCCAACCTTACCATTCTATGATTCTATGATTCTGTAAGGTCATCTATTTCAACCCTCCTGCAGGAAACAGGGAGATCTTCATCTAGGTCAGGTTAGAATACACCAAAAACTATTTGGAGAGACCTCCCTAACTCCTTTTCAGCACAAACAGGGATCCACCACATTATTTGCCATATGATAGACATAAACATCCTTTAGGCAACTCACCTGAGCTTTCAGAGGAAGGTTGGTGCAATGAACTGAACCCTGGTTTCCCAAGACCTGACCTCCTCCCAAATATACTGCACCCATGCAGGCATGGCACAGCTGGATGCCAGTGAAACATGCTGCTGGGTTATCGCCAGCATTTATCTTCAGAGATTGAAGTGGAGGAACTTTTATATTGGTTGTTGAACTCGTCCATCCACCTCCATCTCTGATTAGCAGATTTCCTTGGAAAGGATTCTGAAAGCAAAGCATTATGGAAACCTGCAGTGATGTTGTGAAACAGTTACATTGTCGAGATGAGAAAGGACATTGACATAATTGGGTTCGTCCAGACTTTGCAAGTGCATTTGGAGCAGTAGCTGTGTATAAATACTCTTTTCTCAGAGTACCCATGGGATTGGTTTTTTTCCCAAGGACTTCAAGACTTTATGAACTGCATGAGGAAAAACAGGGTTTGCCCTTTCTCTTAAAACTTGGACCATACCATCCTGATCCAGTCCAGCTTGATCTTTGCTCTTTCGGAATGAGGAGGGAGGGGTTTACCAGTTTGTTTACTAAGGCTTTGCAAACTGTTACACTGTGAATGTCTACAATTACACCTCAAAATTCCTGCTTTGTCACCGAGCAAGTGACAAAGCCACCAAGCAAGACTTCAAAACACTTCAGCACTTCATCACCCTCCACAAAGTCAACGCTTTGGCATAACCCCATTTTGGCTCAGAGAGAAGTCACCATCAATTGGCAGACAAATTTTTCCCCCCCTAATTTTTTAAGACTTGGAGTATTTTTTCAGCTTCCTAGAAGAAATGTGCATGCACAGGCTGTGCAGCGCACCCACAAGTGCTTTTGCATTTAGAAGGTGGTTAATTATTTCCGGTATGGTGACAGAAATGTGTGGGTCGCAGCCTGATGTTTTTCACCCGTTTGTCCACGTAGCAGATGAACTACTGCACAGTTGGCACAAAGCTACAGCTCTCCCTCCAACGGGCTCAAGGGGGTTGTGGAGGGTGGGCTTTACCAGAGCAAAACTGCCAGCAGGAGGGGCAGTGGGAGCTGGCAGGACAAGCTGTGGGACATGGCTCACTGCTTTGTGAGAAAGTGCTCCTATGGAGCTTGCGCAGAGGAGCTGCCCTCTCGCCATCAATAATAAATTCTCTGTCCATGAATTAAACAACTCCTCCTCCTCCAAATTTGGGCTTTCAAGGGGTTTGCATCCTAACCTAAGGCTGGAGGGAGTGAAGTGCTCAGAGCCAGCTTACCAACAGGCTTTCCAAGGTGGAAAACCCACACTTTGCCTGTCAAAACTCAGCAGCGAGCGTTTCCCTTCTGTTTGTACCTCGCTGAGTCTCCCCAGGGATCAGTGATAACATTTTGACTTGTGACAGATGCTTCCTTCAGAGGGATATTTTCCAGGCTGACTTTTCCCCAGCTACCTCATAAAAATAGGCTCTTTTCATTCGAAATGAGTTATTGTAGCTGTTGGGGAAGGTTGGGGGCGGGGGGAGAAGGGTAGGTGGTCCAGCATCCTTTAAAATTTGTCTTTTGATTAAAGATGAAAACTATCACTCTAAAGTAATTAACATGTGTGTTATTGGATGTAGGCTGATGATTACATTATAGGACTGGTTATCAAAGGATTACAGCTAAGAGGTTTAATATTCTCCAGCTGATCCTGTAGCAAATTAATCTGGTCTGACCTTTACTGTTCTTTGTTATGTCACCATAGTATCATTTCAGCTGCATCATCCCTTACCCCCTTTCAGTAAAGTTGGGGGGAGGGGGGGAATATCAGGGGAATTCAAAACATATCTTTTAGGGGAAGGACTACCAAAGCAAAGCTTAAATTCTTCATCCCAACTGATCCCTTGAGAAAAGGAGATCTGAATTACAAACTGCTGCTCCTCTGCAAACTTCATGTTCTTGTTAGGGCAGCAACACAGTGTGAAGAAATCCTTTGCCTCTATAAGGATTAGGTTCAGCACTAGATAAAATGAGAGCTGGTGCTGTCATGCACATATTGCATTGTCTCATCCCTAGAAACAAAGCAAACTATGAGGCCAGCAGCCTGCATCTAGCTGGCTCACCTTTAAATCCATCATGTTTAATCCCCACAGTGTGCAGATGAAGCCTGCACAATGAAGTGTTTACGTGTGACAACGCAGTCTCCCAGCCGTGAGGTCATAGCATGCAGCGTGGATTAAAAATATGCTACCTCAGAATAAGAGGTTCAGACTTCAGGGATAAGAAAAGCTGCATAATGACAGATTCTGAGCTTTCTGTCTGACTCAGCAGAGAACAAAAAGACTAAGCCAATTAAATAGCTGACATCTGCTTTTATATACTTTTGCTCATCTCCATGTAAAAGAATTTTAAGAGGCATTTCTTTTTTTTTTTTTTTTACTCCTGTCAGAACACTTTTGTCACTGATCAGGTCTGCATTTTCCTGTTGGAAGTGTTTCACAGCAGTGCTAGCAGTCAAACATAGGATCAAACACACAGTTACAAGAATGCAACCTCCAGGGCTCTGTAAAACCAGGAGAACCTCCAGCAAGCTCTCACAGAACCACAGCTCTGCGCTACGCAAAAGTCTTGCTGAGAAGCTGCAGGTGTAGAGAACCCAAATGACTCAAAGGAGATGCAGAAAGAGTGAATTTTCTGTTCCTCCTCTACTCCCTCCATGGGATCACAGAATCACAGAATGTCAGAGGTCAGAAGGGACCTCCAGAGATCATCAAGTCCACTCCAAAGGCAGGATATTTTATTTCTCTCTATTCGGAAGAGGAAGGCTCAGGGCAGACCTCATTGCTCTCTACAATTACCTGAAAGGAGGTTGCAGCCAGGTGGGGTTGGGCTCTTCTCCCAGGCACCCAGGGACAGAACAAGAGGACAGCCTCAAGCTGCACCCAAACAGGTTCAGACTGGGTGTTAGGAAGAAGTTCTACATGGAAAGAGTGATTGGTATTGGAATGGACTGCAAAGGGAGGTGGTGGAGTCCCCATCCCTGGAGGTGTTTAAGAGGAGGCTGCATGAGGCACTTAGTGCCATGGCTTAGTGTGGTTAGGTGAGAGGTTGGACTTGATGATCTCAGAAGTCTTTTCCAACCTGATAATTCTGTCATTCTGTCATTCTGTGATTCTTTTCAGGGCAATCCATCTCCTGTTTAGGAGTTTGGGTGATTTTTTGCATCAGTATTCTTCGTCACTTCATTCCAGGTCAGTGCTATCCTTCCCTGGAGGAAGAGTCTTCATCCAACACCATCATTCACATTCCCATCTAGCTGTTCTGCCAGCCAAGCTCCCACACCTCTCTCTGCATAAAATGCTATTGCTCTTCTGCTTCAGTTTTCCTCCTTGGTCTGAGTTTGATTTGTCCATTTGATAGAAAGTACACAACTCTACCACTTCAGGACAAATTCCTAACCTAAATTTCTTGTTGCTAAGGAAGAAAACACTCATGTTTCCTAGGAAACTTAGAGCATTGTTCAGTATGAACATCACATTGGCATGTTTGAGGAATTAAGGCTTCTCTGCCATCACTTTAAAAATTCCCTGGAAATGGAATTAGACTTCCATCATTCCCTCCAGTCTGCTAAGCCCCTAATTTGAAATTATTGTAGGGTTGCCTCCTGCAAAAAGCACCTTCCTGGTGACCCTGCGGTGCTGCAGCATCACCCAAACCTCATGATAATTGATCGTTAAGAGGAGAGTAGCCAAAATGATGATGTGAACTGGTAGCCTGATGAATAGTTGTCTCATGAAAGCATCATACTCTGATTCTACCTTTCACCAAGCTTGGTGGAGTGCTCTAGAATACAGGCCAGTTTCTTTCACTCTTTAAATTACAGTCTAGAATCATAGAATCATAGAATGGGAAGGTTGGAAGGGACCTCAAAGATCATCCAGTTCCAACCCTCTGCCATAGGCAGGGACACCTCCCACTAGCACAGGTCTCTCAAGACCTCCTCCAACCTGGCCTTGAACACCTCCAGGGAGGGAACAGTCACAACCTCCCTGGGCAACCTGTGCCAGTGTCTCACCACCCTCACTGCAAACAACTTCCTCCTAACATCCAGTTTCAATCTTCCCTCTGACAGTTCAAACCCATTGCCCTTTGTCCTGTCACTGCAAGCCCTTGTAAATAGTCCCTCCCCAGCCTTCCTGTAGCCCCCTTCAGATCCCAGAAGGCTACTCTAAGGTCTCCTGGAAGCCTTCTCTTCTGCAGGCTACAGCTAGTGGGCGGTGTCTCTGCCTATGGCAGGGGGTTGGAACTAGATGATCCTTGAGACCCCTTCCAACCTTACCATTCTATGATGCTATGATTCTCTTACCTCTGTCCTCTTCACATGGGAGTTGCCAGTGGCCATTGAACTGAAGTATTTGCTTTGCAAAGTGGAGCAAGTGCTGCATTCCCAGCATCCAGCCCAACGTGGCATGAAAACATGAAATCTGGCCTGTCATTCTCCAGAGGGCATGACTCTGTGATATGTGAATCACAGGAGCTGGGAAGGCACACCCAACGTAAGGTCCTCCAGTTATGCAACAGTGTTTAAGAAACTCAGGCGTTTCTTCAGCTGCTGCTCCTCATTTGCCAGAGGGAGCTGATTGCCCAAGCCCACCACTTGCCAGGAAATGGATGATGTTCAGCTCTGCTTTCATATGGCAACCTGAAAACACTAATAAATAGGATTTAGCCTGCCTGATGCCATTCCAAGAAGAGATTTCTTGTAGGCACCTATAAATATTGTGCCTTCATATTCATCACACCTTTCCCAGTCTGCCTCTCAGCATTCCTATTGGGTTGATAGTAAAGATAATAAATTCACTTTATAAATGCCCTGATAATGCTATTGTTAGCATTGCCCTCATTTCCCCTGTAGGTGTTCCTGGTCTGGCATATACAGAAGGCTCACAAAGATTGTTTGGACTGAAATTGTATGTAGAGAGAGGATAGATTTCATTAAAAAAATGACTTTTGGGGGAGTTTCCTCTACAGGCTAAAGGAATTGGGTAAAGCTAAAGTGATTTGGGCAGCTCAGGGAGGTGGTAGAGTATCTGTCCCAGGGAGGTGATGGAGTCTCTGTCCCTGGAAGTGTTTCAAAAAAGACTGGCCCAGGCACTTGGGGTTATGGTTTAGTTGATCAGATCATGTTGGGTGATAGGTTGGACTTGATGAGCTTGAAGGTCTTTTCCAACCTGATTGATTCTGTGATTCATCTGTTTAAAAGGAGGGGAAGGGAAAGGGGAAAGCTGAAAGGGGAAAGGTGCTCAGAGGACTGCAGCAGCTCTGCTATGAGGACAGGCTGAGAGAGCTGGGGCTCTGCAACCTGAAGAAAAGGTTTCCAGGAGACCTTAGAGTAGCCTTCCAGTATCTGAAGGGGGTCTACAGGAAGGCTGGGGAGGGACTATTGCCAAGGTCTTGCAATGCCAGGACAAGGGGCAATGACTTTGAACTGGCAGAAGGGAGATTGAAAGTGGATGTTAGGAGGAAGTTGTTTGCAGTGAGGGTGGTGAGACGCTGGCACAGGTTGCCCAGGGAGGTGTTCAAGGCCAGGTTGGACGAGGCCTTGGGTGACCTGTGCTAGTGGGAAGTGTCCCTGCCTATGGCAGGGGGTTGGAACTAGATGATCCTTGAGGTCTCTTCCAACCTTACCATTCTATGATTCTATGATATGCATAGGTGTGAAAGCTGCCTTGCATAAAACTGTAGTAGTGTCATTCCTCTTTTCTTAATGGAAATGTCATAAAGTGTCCTCTCTCAGCCCATTGTCTGCATCCTCCCTAAAGTGGGAGCCTGTGGGGTAGGATTTGGCAAAGCAACCTACACTACTGTCAGCTTACTGCTAACAGCCGAAAACTAGACCAGGCTGTTAACCATCACCAGGAGTACTGCTCCTCACCTTTACCAGTGCTATGCTCATTCACACCAGCTGACAATTTGGTCTTTGGTCATTTGAGTGCTACCTACACTCAGAAAAGTTAATTAAGAATAACAGAGTCTGTCCTGCAAACAATGATCCTTCCTTCTCTATAGTTCTTTTGGTAAATACTTTATTTCTGAAAGCGGAGCTCCTAAACTGATTTGTGTTACAAGAGCAACTTTCCCTTATAATTAATTGATTGATTACTTAGTTAATTACTTGGTGATGTGATTGCTCAGGTGTATTATGGCGTCTGGTAGGGTTGATAATGATCTCTGGCTAAGTGTCTGGTTTGTATCTGCTGGTATCTCTGCTCCAAACGTAGGAGTGTGCCTTTGTTTGGATGTAAAGGAGACCAAAAGAAGAGAGAGGAATTTTCTTCCCCTCAATCTGATCCTTCTCCTGGCAAATTTTGCATTTTGAAATATTTTTGTTAAGTTTTAATTACTAGTCAAAAAGGGAAGCAGTGTAAATTAGGAAGGGTATAATATGCACCTATCTGCTGGGGCTCCTGGTGCAGGTTTTGCAGTGCTTTCCTTCCTCCCTCTGGTTCCATCAGAACTGCAACTTGGTAGAGAGAAGGACAGACACAGTCAAACTATCAAGAAACATCCTCAGAAAATAATTATCACAGAATCACAGAAGGTTAGGGGCTGGAAAGGACCTCAAAAGATCATAGAATCATAGCATCAGCCAGGGCTGGAAGGGATCACAAGGATCATCCAGTTCAAAGCCCCCTGCCATGGGAAGGGACACCTCACACTAGACCAGGGTGGCCAGAACCTTGTCCAGCCTGGCCTTAAACACCTCCAGGGATGAGGCTTCCAACACCTCCCTGGGCAACACATTCCAGGGTCTCAGCACCTTCATGCTGAAGAATTTCTTCCTAACATCCAGTCTGAATCTCCCCATTTCTGTCTTGGTTCCATTTCCCCCAGTCCTGTCACTCCCTGAGAGCCTAAAAAGTCCCTCCCCAGCTTTCTTGTAGCCCTCTTAAGACCCTGAAAGGCCACAATAAGGTCACCTGGGAGCCTTCTCCTCTCCAGACTGAACAGACTCAACTCCCTCAGTCTCTCCTCATAGGAGATTAGATAAGAGACTCATCTAGTCCAACCTCCCTGCCAGAGGAGGAATTATGCCTGACCCACAGAGTTTGTGCACCTTCTCCTTCTCCCCATGCTCCTGAATTTGGATAATTACATTTTTCTAAAATAATAATCCTTTGCTTTCACATTTGTTGTGTTTCTTGAGCTGAAATTCCTACCAGCAGGACAACTGCTTTCAGGATCTGACCTTGTGAGGTGCCAGCTGCAGATACTGCTCCATCACCATGGCTCAGGTTCTTTTGCATTGATACAACCTAGGATCAGCCTCATCATGATGCAGCGAGCTGCTCCTAACCCTCTGAGATCACACAATCCTGCTGCATCATCTGTACCACACTCAGGAAACTTTCTGCTTCTCTATAGTTTAAAATGAGAGGGGAGGAAAATAAAGAAAATGATAAAAGAAATAACCAAACCATTTGTCTGCGGATGGCATTTTATCAGTTGCCTAAAAATTCTGTAAGTGGAGGGATTAATGCTCAAAACATTCCATGAATAGCTGTGTTCCAGTTGGGAGAGATTTGCTCATATCATCTCTGTATAAAAATTAAGCATCTAAGTGATGCCAGGGCAACATTTTTAGAGACATTCTAGGTATTAATATTATCTTCTCCCAAAGTCATTTGGGTTTGTTTTGCTATTAGCTAACATTTCCATAAGAAAACATAATTGTCACAAACACTTGGTTCATTAAAGTTTCAGAGTGGATGTTTGAATAGGATTCATTCTCTCTGGCCAGCTCAGTTCTTGATGATTCATTTCAGATCAACCAGCAGGGCATGCCCAGCTTCAAGCAAGAATTTGGGGGGGAAAAAAAAAAAATAAAAAAATTTAAAAAAAAAGTGGTTTGAGTTGAGCATTTACCCAAATAAAAGTTGGGTTTGGGGTTTCTTCATTGTTGTTTTCAGTTGTTTGGCTTGACTCTGTTTGGTGGTGGTGGTGGTGGTGTTGGTTTGGGGTTTTTTGTTTGTTTGCTTTTCATAGGTTGGTTGGTTTGGTTAGGTTGGGTTGGGTTGGGTTGGGTTGGTTTTTTTGTAGTGAACATCAGCTACAGCATTTCTAAATAATTATTAAAGCACCCAAATTGAAATAACCATCTTCAGATTTTTATATATATATATATGTGTGTGTGTGTGTGTGTGTGCATGTGTGTGTGTGTGTGTGTATGTGTCTATATGTGTGTCTATGTGTATGTGTGTGTGTGTGTGTGTGCATGTGTCTATATGTGTTTCTGTGTGTCTCTGTGTGTGTGTATGTGTCTATGTGTATGTGTGTGTGTGTGTGTATGTGTCTGTGTGTGTCTCTCTGTGTGTGTGTATGTGTCTATGTGTGTGTATATGTTTGTATGTGCAGTTCTGGAGCCCCCAGCACAGGAAGAACATGGAACTGTTGAGCAGGTCCAGAGGAGGACAGCGAAGATGCTCAGAGGGCTGCAGCAGCTCTGCTCTGAGGACAGGCTGAGAGAGTTTGGGCTCTGCAGCCTAGAGAAGAGAAGGCTTCCAGGAGACCTTA
>VWZE01000938.1:1242639-1255971 GCA_013396675.1 Eubucco bourcierii
CTTCATAAAGGAAAGAAAGAAAGAAAAGAAAGAAAGGAAATAAAGGAAAGAAGGAAGGAAAGAAAGGAAGGAAGGAAAGAAAGGAAGGAAGGAAAGAAAGGAAGGAAGGAAAGAAAGGAAGGAAGGAAGGAAGAAAGGAAGGAAAGTTCATTTTCCAAAGACTTCTTTTACTAAATTTGAATGAATTATAACACATCCTGGAACCCTCAGGAAGCTGAAGTCAATGCTGAGTTTTGCAGGAGAGCCTCTCCTCTTGTTTTTAATGGAATGTTCTCCATTCACCTTTAACTAATCTCAACCCAGCATTAGAAAGCAGAACTACATGGAAAAAAAAAAAGAAAAAAAAAAAAAAAGAAGCTGGTGAAAAAGTACTAAGCAGGTTTGATTCATGGTTGACCAGTTCCCATTTTCAGATCTAAAATGTAATACAAACTACTTGTATCTCCTTTCTTTCTAGCTGTAACTGACCTGCATTAACCTGGCTACTCAATACCTTTGGTTTTATCTTTCCTTTACAACAGACACAGAAGTCCTCCCCTCCCCCTCCCCTCCTTTTCTCTTTCTTCTCCTCCTATTCAACTTCAGCAGCATTTGGGAGAACGGAAAAATTAATTGATTTTCCCTGATGTTGTCTCAGTGAGCAGATCAGGTTAACTGTGGACAGCAGCTGCAGTTTAATTTGTGAGTGTGCAATTGAAAATTATACACTCGTTGGAGTATTGCACCTGACTGTGGGGCTGGCAAGCTGCCTGCTGGGCTGCACACAGTGAGGCTCACAAAAACATTCAGAAAAGTTCTAGTGTCTGTGCAGACAGGCTCACAGGATCACCGGACCACAGGCTCACAGGATCACAGGACCACAGGATGTTAGGGGCTGGAAGGGACCTGAAGACATCATCCAGTCCAACCCCCCTGCCAGAGCAGAACCAGACAATCTAGCTCAGAGCACACAGGAACACATCCAGACAGGCCTGGAAAGGCTCCAGAGAAGGAGACTCCACAACCTCTCTGGGCAGCCTGTGCCAGGGCTCTGGGACCCATCCAGCCAAGAATTTCCCCCTTGTGTTGAGCTGGAACCTCCTGTGCTGCAGCTTCCATCCATTGCTCCTTGTCCTATCCCAGGCAGCATGGAGCAGAGCCTGTCCCCCGCTCCTGACCCCCAGCCCTCAGATAGTTATAAACATTGATTAAATCCCCTCTCAGTCTTCTCTTCTGCAGACTAAGCAGCCCCAGGTCCCTCAGCCTTTCTTCATCAGGCAGTGCTCCAGTCCCCTCATCATCCTCATAGCCCTCTGCTGGACCTTCTCCAGCAGGTCCCTGTCCTTCTTAAATTGGGGAGCGCAAAACTGAAGGCAGTACTCAGGATAAGGTCTCATCAGTGCAGAGTAGAGGGTGGAGGAGAACCTCCCTGGACCTGCTGGACACACTCTTCTTAATACACCCCATGATCCCATTGGCCCTCTTGGCCATAAGGGCACATTGTTGCCCATGGATGTTCTCCACCAGCACTCCCAAATACCTCTCCACAGGGCTGCTCTCCAGCAGATCACCTCCCAGCCTGCACTGGTGCAATTTATTATTCCTCCCCAGGTGCAGGACTCTGCACTTGTCCTTGCTGAACCTCATTTTGGAGATCCATCCTTATTTGCTTGGAAAAACAACATGGAAATCAGTCATTTTCTGAAGGAAGTCCAGAGAGGCTGCAGTTGAGAGCTACTTTCAATGCAATTACTGCATTTTGTGATGTTAACCCAACCTTACACTTCTGGAATCATCTCAAGAGGCAGAAAGTGAAACAGAAACATGCAGGAAAAGGATAAACTGTAATCTGCTGCGTGCTGGTTAATAGCCTAAAATCACAGAATCACAGAATCACAGAATGTCAGGGGCTGGAAGAGACCTCCAAAACTCATCCAGTCCAACCCCCCTGCCAGAGTAGGATCACCTAAAATGTCAGGAAAGTATCAAAGTGTTCTGATTCTGAGCATTTAGAACCAGATTCTTAACTAAAGCAAGAAGATTTCAATCTGATGAGAATCTCAGTGTCTATTTTAATTATATTTTTTTAACCTTAAAACTGAGAGCTGGTGTGAACACTCTTTAGGTTTGCTTTGTTTGGTTTTCCTAATACTTGGCATGTCTCAAACTTGGGTCATTTCTCTTCCAGAACAGAGTTAGCTTCTCTTAGAAAACAACAATGACCACCAAAGAAAAATGTAATTTAGGTGTCCCTAAAATAGGAAAGAGAAGTCAGTGCTTGGCCCATTAACTTTTTCCATTTGAAATCATTAAGGTTTTGCAATCTGGAAGAAACTCTGGATATTTGTGCTCTGAAATGTCAGCCAGCATCTTACAATTTCACATACTTGTCATCATTTTACAGGCTTCAGGTTCATATTACCAGCTGGCAGGGATAATTTTCAGGTCATTTAAGTCTTTTCTTTTCCCCTTTCCTTTACCCAAGCTCTTACATTTCAAAGAAAATCAAGAGGTTATGTTGCAGTCCCATGCAAATGCATCAGCTGGGTATTGGAAAGGCAGGTGCCCTGCAAACCCTAGGACAGGCTGGGCTCTTGCACATCAGGTGCAGCTATGGAGCACTGAGGGCAGTGGAAAAGTGGAGTTACAATAAAAATTCACCTAGGGCACATCAGATGCAGCCATAGGACACTAAGGGCAGTGGAAAAGTGGAGTTACAATAAAAATTCACCTAGAGCACATCAGATGCAGCTATAGGACACTAAGGGCAGTGGAAAAGTGGAGTTACAATAAAAATTCACCTAGAGCACATCAGATGCAGCTATAGGACACTAAGGGCAGTGGAACTTTGGAGTTACAACAAAAATTCACCTAGGGCACATCTGATGCAGCTATGGAGCACTAATGGCAGTGGAAAAGTGGAGTTACAATAAAAATTCACCTACAGACCACCTAATTGAAAGGATGTAAGAGGTGGGTTGTGGTCTAAAGTCTGGAATAAAGACTAGAAAATAAGCTAGAGCAGAAAGGGCTGGAGAAAAGCCTGGACACAGCTATTAGGGGATAATCTACCCAAAGGAAAAAAAAAAAAATCCTGTCTCATCTCCCAGAACAGTACCTTGTAAATCCTTTGCTTTCCATGGCAATGCATTTTCTTGCATGTCAGAGGGAATTCCTGGGCTACGTCAGAGCAGCCTCTGACTGCACCAGCGGCTCCCAGCACGAGGCCAGCTCACACTTGAGCTCCCCTGACAAATGTGTGGAGCACAAATGGACGAAGCCCAGCTGTGCTCCTACCCACTAACTGTTTCAAAAGGCTTTCTCTTCCAGAGAACGTGGCCATTTGTCAGATTCCTGCACTGAAAGCACTTTAAATTGGGCACTGCTACAAAGTACAGCCCTGCAAACCACCAATCCCATGGACTCTTCTCTCCCTGCAGTCTGTCTGGGAGAGTTGGAGGGAGAAAACTCTACAGCTACCTGAGAGAAGGTTGTAGCCAGGTGGGGTTGGGTTCTGCTGCCAGGCAACCAGCAGCAGAAAAAGGGGACACAGCCTCAAGCTGTGCCAGGATAGAATGTTAGGAAGAAGTTCTTCCCAGCAAGAGTGATTGGCATTGGAATGGGTTGCCTGGGGAGATGATGGAGTCAGCATCCCTGGAGGTGTTTAAGAGTAGGCTGCATGAGGCACTTAGTGCCATGGCTTAGTTAATTACAAGGGTTAGGTGCTAGGTTGGACTCAGTGATCTCAGAGGTCTTTTCCACCCTGGTTAATCCTGGGATTCTGTGTTTAGATGGTTAACTTATAGCACAGTGGTGACAAAAACACTCCTTGTTGTGCAGCTCTGGCAGAAAGATTCTCAAAGAGCAGGCAGGTCTTTATAGCTGCATTTGATCTCCTCCTGAGCTGCAAACTGGCACTCTTCTGCAGGTCCTCCTAAGAAGTAGAAATCGATCAAATCCTGATGCAGATGTCCTTAGAATTTGTCTTTGGGTCATTCAAAAGGGGAAACAGGTGAAAAAAGAAGTTTGGATCCAACTTTGCACTTCCTTTGTTAGCATCTTGTTTGAGTTCTGGGCCTTGGATTTGGTCCATCTTAAAAAACAGAGCTGACAAGCACAACCTGCTCAATTCATCATGCATCTCAAAACAAAACAAAGCAAAGAGCAGCTCTGTTTCTATCCCTACAGGGGATACAGAGGAGGCTGAACGAGGCACTTAGTGCCATGGGTTAGTTCATTAGAAGGGTTAGGTGATAGGTTGGACCTGATAATCCTAAAGGTCTTCTCCAATCTCTGTGAATCTGTGATCTTCTAAACCCTCACAACAGGAGAGAGGGGAAGGCTGATGCAGTTCTGCTCTTCTGACAGAGTTTGATCTCCTTTGCACACATATATGTAGCCCAACACAATATAAAGTCCCTGACCAAACACCAACTTCTGCTGCTTTGAGCTCTGAAACTGAGAGGATTTATCCCTTGTAATTTTGCGTTGTCCTGGATTAGAGGGATAGAGCTGCACACTCGAGCCACTGTTGACATTCCTGGCATGTATGGATACCACAGGCAGTCTGCATTCACAAGCCAAAAGACATACAGAACAACCTTTTGTAAGCATTTGCTTTCATTGTGACATCTCAGCTGTGCAGCTGTGCTGTAATCTCCATGCCAAGGAGATGAAATCATCAGCTTGTTTGAATTCTTCCTTTTATCAGAGCAGAGCTGCTATCACAGTGCAAGGGCTAACTCCTTGCTAGGTTAATTGGCTTTCATTTGTTTTTCTGCAGGGATCTTCTGACTCAACTGTCAGATGGCATTTCTCTAACGCTGATCCTCTTCAAAGCACCCCAGCAAGGTCCATTTCCTTGGGCAGCACTCCCACGAGCTCTCTGTGCCACTGTTCTTCCCCTTGGAGTGGGCAAACAACTTGGTGGCCTGGTTTTTCAGATCTAGGAGTCACACTTGAAAATTCAGCCAGATTCGATGCATCTCAGGTTAGCAGAGGGACAAAAGTATCACAGAAGGGGTTAGGAACAGCAGGAATGACCAAGTCTCCACCTGTACCCACGTGTGGGAGTTAATTCCCCCATCACAGAATCATAGAGTTGTTTAGGTTGGAGTAGACCTTGAAGATCAAGTCCAGCCACAAACCTAACACTGCCAGCTCCACTAGCAGGAGGAGGAGCTGTAATTTTAGAGCAACTTGTGGCACCAAGGCAGTCAGTGCAATCCCTGGGGGATTAATATGTGTTTATATCTCTCCTCTAAGGCTGCAGATCTTCCCTCTACCAAGTAAAAGACAAATATTCCCAGAGAGGGAGAGGCATGTGGCTTTCTGTGGCTGAACACTTTGCTGAGGAGGGCCAGAAGGCACTGAAGAAAGGAGCTTACAAAGGGAGATGACTGAGAGAAGATGTTGGGGGAGGGAAAACATTCACAAGGCTTATGGAAAGCTCCCAAAAGATGGGATTTAGCCTCTGGGAATTCTGTGGAAAATTTATTCTTCCTTGCACTAGAAATATTCCTCTGTTTATCAAAAAAAAAAAAAAAAAAAAAAAAAAAAAAAAAATCAAACACACTGTTTCTTTTAACATCTGGTGTTTCATCNTGGGAGTGTTTTGATTGCAGTGGGATGGATAAACTCCTTGCATAATAGAATGGGTAACTCTTTCCACACTGGCACAGGTTGCCCAGGGAGGTTGCAGAGCACAGAATCACCCAACATGATCGAAGGTCATGTTGGGTGATTCTGTGCTCCACAATCTCCCTGGAGGTGTTCAAGGCCAGGCTGGACAAGGCCTTGAGTGACCTNAATTAGATGGCCTTTGAGGTCCCTTCCAACCTTCATTCTATGATTCTATGATAATGTGTTTAGTGATGCTAGAGGAACTGTCCAAGTGTTGCAAGAAAACTGGTGAGGGAACCAGGAGTGGGTGGCCTGGGCACAGAGTATTCCTTTGTTCCCACTCTCACACCAGTGGGAATGGGATTTATCATGGAATCATGGAATCATAGTATGGTAAGGTTGGAAGAGACCTCAAGGATCATCCAGTTCCAACCCCCTGCCATAGGCAGGGACACCTCCCACTAGCACAGGTCACTCAAGGCCTCCTCCAACCTGGCCTTGAACACCTCCAGGCAGGGAGCAGCCACAACCTCCCTGGGCAACCTGTGCCAGTGTCTCACCACCCTCACTGCAAACAACTTCCTCCTAACATCCACTTTCAATCTCCCCTTTGACAGTTCAAACTCATTGCCCCTTTTTCTGTCATGGCAAGTCCTTGTCAATAGTCCCTCCCCAGCCTTCCTGTAGCCCCCTTCAGATACTGGAAGGCTACTCTAAGGTCTCCTGGAAGCCTTCTCTTCTCCAGGCTGCAGAGCCCCAACTCTCTCAGCCTGTCCTCACAGCAGAGCTGCTGCAGCCCTCTGAGCATCTTCGTTGTCCTCCTCTGGACCCACTCCAACAGTTCCATGTCCTTCCTGACATTTAGATGCTTTCCTCTGTGTCATGACAGCTTAGAAAGGGCCTCTTTGCACCAGACATCTCTGTCCTCCAGGCTCCAAAGCATAACTTTCTGCATTGTATTTCCTGCAGGCTATTCCCAGCCATTCCTAACTTGACAGTGTTGAACTTGAGCAGATTGGGACTCAGAAGAGTTTTCAGGCAACGAATAGCAGCATTTGCTAACTACATGACTGCCAGATCCAATGTGGAAGAGCCATAAAATGCAAAGTACATAACTCAGCTCCACATAGCACGGTCTGGCTGCCTGCCCTTTTGCCTCTGAATTGCTTTTTGAATCCCTGCCCTGCCCAATACAACTGAAATTATTCTAATTATACAGTTTGAAGGAGTCCCTAGTGACATGCTGGATGCTGATCATTTCCTAGTTCACTGCAAAACAATTTCACATGTAATGCAGATTACACAAAGGGTCATGAGCTCATAGCAACTCTGAAACTGTCTTGAAAGCTTTGTGTTCTGTCTGAGACTAGGTCACATTTGGGTATGGATTAAAGAAAGATGATGAACCTCCTGTTATTTTTAAAGTAAGCATCTAGATGTTTTATTCTTCTTGATCTAAGCCTTGCATCCTCCATAGGGATAGAAACAGAGCTGCTCTTTGCTTTATTTTGTTTTCAGATGCATGATGAATTGAGCAGGTTGTGCTTGTCAGCTCTGTTTTTTAAGATGGACCAAATCCAAGGCCCAGAACTCAAACAAGATGCTAACAAAGGAAGTGCAAAGTTGGATCCAAACTTCTTTTTTCACCTGTTTCCCCTTTTGAATGACCCAAAGACAAATTTTAAGGACATCTGCATCAGGATTTGATCAATTTCTATTTACTAGGAGGACCTGCAGAAGAGTGCCAGTTTGTAGCTCAGGAGGAGATCAAATGCAGCTATAAAGACCTGCCTGCTCTTTGAGAATCTTTCTGCCAGAACTGCACAACAAGGAGTGTTTTTGTCACCACTGTGATATAAGTTAGCCATCTAAACACAGAATCCCAGGATTAACCAGGGTGGAAAAGACCTCTGAGATCACTGAGTCCAACCTAGCACCTAACCCTTGTAATTAACTAAGCCATGGCACTAAGTGCCTCATGCAGCCTACTCTTAAACACCTCCAGGGATGCTGACTCCATCATCTCCCCAGGCAACCCATTCCAATGCCAATCACTCTTGCAGGGAAGAACTTCTTCCTAACACCCAGCCTGAACCTGCCCTGGCACAGCTTGAGGCTGTGTCCTCTTGTTCTGTCCCTGGGTGCCTGGGGNCCAAGGCATGACCTGACCAGAGCTGAATACAGGGGGCAGAACAGGCACAGTAAAATGGATATAAGACACTCAATCATCATTTTCTGTGCTGCAGCCCTCGAACCCACGGAGCTCCAGATTACAACCACTAAGCAAGGCACTGAGATCTCTTTTTTTTTTTTTTTCTAAATTATGCTGGAACTGGCTGTTTTGTCTCTTTTTTTATAGTAAATGCTTTCCCCTTAAAATTATGGAATTGTCTGGTTTGTTTCAAAGTGTTTCTCCACCCCAGGACTCAGAAAGAGCAATGCTTTCTTAATGTGGAAATTTCTCGCGCAGGTCCTCTCGTCCTTCGAGCCAAATCCCATTTTTATGTTTCTTAAGGATTTATTTATTGATACTTTTTTGGCCCACCTGATGAGTTACACAACTACATATCACAGAGGGGATGTAACCACCAGTTAAAAAAGAAAAAAAACCAACAAAAAACCTTTCTGAAAAGTTTTTCAGAGCAGCCAAAGAAGCTTTATCAGCATCACACTGATTTATTTAGCACATACTATGATTTACTGCAACATTTGGTTTGTGCTTGGAGATTTTTTTCCCTTTTTCCTCTTTTTTTTTTTTTTTTTCATGTTTCTGGGTCTGTTCTGTAAAGCTGATACAAGTAACCACTATTGTTTTCTATTTCTAATCTTTTCAAGGTTGGTTTTTTTTCACCCTTGTAGCAGAGGTGTTTATCCCCTCCAAACCTTAGTTGCAGTTGGGAAAACAGTGAGCAGTGGAGATGTTTTCCTGAGATCAGAAAGGGACAACAGAAACATCCCCAAAAGGGGTGGCTGAACACTGTGTGGGACCATCTTGGTCTGAGATAAAGCAATAGGTCTGCAGTGGTGCTCTGGCAGTAATTCAGCTCAGTAAATCATCTCTAATAAAGCAAAACTTTCAGTTGAAACATGACAATGGGAATTCAGTTTTTATTCTTTTCTTTCCAACTACTCCTGCCCATATGGCACATTAAATGTTGAGGGTTTTTGGTTTGTTTGGGCTTGGGGTTTTTTTTCTATTTTCTGCTTCTGTTTCTTTTGCACATCAATTAGTGAATATATTCCTGTTCTAGTGGGAGATGTCCCTGCCTATGGCAGAGGGTTGGAACTGGATGATCTTTGAGGTCACTTCTAAACTAAACCATTCCATGATTCTATATATTACTAATCTGGGACCCTTTATTCCTTACAGAGCCAAACCTCATTGAAGTTTCTGACAAATCCCATTATTTTTTTTCCTATTACATGCTGAGATCCTGTTCTTAGCTCTAGCTGAGAGTGCTGAAAGAGTAGAAGCAGTCAGCATTGTAACTCCCATCAGATTTCCAGTAACATTTTGGCAGCCTGGAAAGCCTAAGATCTGGATATTTTGGTAAGGTCTCTAAACCAATGGTTTCATGCCTCTGCCATTCATCAGTGTGGATGGATTACCTTTTAAGCCTTATCACTGCAGCAGGCATTGACCAGAGCACCTTCTGTGTTGCAGCATTCCTTTGTTATTGCTGGAGCTGACCCCATCACTTCTGCAAAGACACTGGACAAGGAGATGCTCCTTTGCCTGGAAGAACTTACAATTTAACCACATTCTTTATCACAGGTCCTCTTACGTTCACAAAGCCTCTGTAAGTGAGGGTCCTGTGTGCAGTTCTGGAGCCCTCAGCACAGGAAGGACATGGAAGTGTTGGAGTAGGTCAAGAGGAGGCCACCAAGATGCTCAGAGGGCTGCAGCAGCTCTACTGTGAGGACAGGCTGAGAGAGTTGGGGCTCTGCAGCCTGGAGAAGAGAAGAGAACCAGGAGACCTTAGAGTAGCCTTCCAGGATCTGAAGGGGGCCTACAGGAAGGCTGGGGAGGGACTATTGACAAGGGCTTGAAATGCCAGGACAAGGGGCAATGGGTTTAAACTGGCAGAGGGGAGATTTAGATTAGATGTTAGGAGGAAGTTCTTTACAGTGAGGGTGGTGAGACACTGGCACTGGTTGCCCAGGGAGGTTGTGGCTGCTCCCTCCCTGGAGTTGTTCAAGGCCAGGGTGGAGGAGGCCTTAAGTGACCTGTGCTAGTGGGAGGGGTCCCTGCCTATGGCAGGCGGTTGGAACTGGATGATCCTTGAGGACCCTTCCAACCTTACCATTCAATGATTCTATGGGGTCCATCGTCATTTTAAAATGGGACTTCAAAGGTCAAAAATATAAATGATTTGTGAATAATATTCACAGAATCACAGAATCACAAAATCATACAATCAGGAAACCACAGAATCACAAAATCACAGAATCATAGAATCACAAGATCACAGAATCACAAAAACACAGAATCATAGAATCATAAAATCATAGAATCACAGAATCATAGAATCTTAGAATCAACCAGGTTGGAAGAGACCTCCAAGCTCATCCAGCCCAACCAATCAACCAGACCATGGCACTAAGTGCCTCATCCAGGCATTTGATTTTTTTTTTGAGTCACCACCAGAGTAGCAAAGTCCTAAAATCCAGCACATTATCTCATGTACAGTGCCCTCCTGCTCAGTGTGATTAATATGCCTTCTGCTTAATTGAAGTGTGACACACAAAGCAAAAAATGTTAATTGAATTTTATAGCTCATGGAAGTTGCCAGGTTCCTAGCAGCTAATTTTGCTGAGGAGGGATAACTTATCTTTTTGAGCTTTAGTCCTTTTTGGAAGCACTGAAGGAGCATTAGCTTGAAGAGACAACATATTTATTTATTGGCTTTGGTTTCTTGCAGCTAATGGCTATTTTTTAAAAATACATAAAATATGCCTAACCTTTCTTTTAACCACAGTTTGTGTAAAAACCTCATCAAAAGGGGGAAAAAAAAAAATCTCTTCACCAAACCTCTGAACTTAAGGCTTACCTCAGTTTTGATCTCAGTTTGAAATGAGATCTGATTCCTACCCTGTTTCAGTCCAACATCCAACATCCCATCAACCTGCCAGGCTTCTCTTCTCAGCTCCAGTTTTAATGTTTCCTTGTAACTTAAGCTGCATCTAATACTAGAGTTGTCCCTTCTGGGAGAGCCTGCTCTAAGCTTCTGCTTCACTGCAGACAACCAATTAAGACAGGAAAAGAGCTGATTAGAGTGGTCCTGGTTATAAACCATTATGCATTGATTTGGGTTGTTTAGAAGGGTTTTTTTACACACTGGGTATTGATCCTCAGATACCAATGGAGACATTTGGAAGATAATTGCTGCTTGGGCAAGACCATGCAATATATTTAAAATGTAGCAGCACTAAAACTGTGGTCCTCAGTGAATGGATTGTGCTGCTGCAGGGACAGAAGTTCTGCTCCAGAAATCTGTGCAAAGTTATATAGAGACTGATTGGACAAAACCTTTGCCACTGATGCCTGGAAGGATACAGCTTGCATTACGTTGCCTATGCTTGAATCTCAGTTGTCAGCAAACAAAACAAAACAAAACAAAAATTAATTAACAAGGGACCACAAAAAGAAAAACCAAGCCCACAAAAACCACAAAACCAAAAACTACAAAAAAACCCACCCCAAAACCACAAACACAAACTAAAACCAAAAAACACAAAACCAAAACACACACACAAAACAAAACAAACCCAAAAACCCAAACCAAAAACCACAAACACAAAACAAACAAACAAAAAAAACCCCACAAAAACAAAACAAAGAAAACCCAAAAAACCAAACCAAAACAAAAACCACAAAACCAAACAAAAAAAAAGCCACAAAAACAAAACAAAACAAAACAAAAACCAAAAAACCAAAACAAAACAAAAACCACAAAACCAAAACCAAAAAACCCACAAAAACACAAAAGCAAAAACAAAACAACCAGAACAAAAACAAAAACAAACACAAACACAAAACCAAAACCAGAAACCACAAAAACCAAAATCAAAACCATGAAAACAAACAAAAATAACCCAAAACCAAAACCACAAAACCAAAACCAAATGCAAAACCAAAAACCAGAAAAAGAAGCAAAAAAAGTCCAAACACAAACCTACAAAAACACAAAACCAAAAGCACAGAAAAACAAACAAAAAGAACACAGCCACAAAAGCAAAACCACAAAAAAAACCAAACAAAAAACCCACAAAACCAAAACCATAAAAAAACAAAAACAAAAAATAAAAACAAATAAAAACAAAACCAAAGAAAAACAAAGACAAAACCAAACAATGACGGGGAAAAAAAAAAACCAAAACCCAAACATACCTAACTTTGTAAATCTCCCCAAAATGGATTTGGATGCTTTGAAAAGAGGCAACTTTATTCCTTCCATAGCATGGGTGTGAATAATCTGTGCCCCAGCCTGCTCTGTGCCTTGAGGAGGTAAAGCTGAAGTACAGGTATGTAGTAGTATCAGTAATTCCTCACAAGCTCTTAAGAAGCAGCACTTTAGGATTTCTGGTAGGTTGTTTAGGTTTGAGTCCACCACTAAGAGAAGAGTCCCAAGCATGGCACTGCTAATGAAGTCCATCACTTCTCATCTCATGAATACCTGTTTCTGCGTGCAGAAGTCCACTGAGAAGCCACATATTGGCTCATTGTCAGATTTATTAGAGGAGCTTTTAAGCATTCTTATTACTGGACCTGCTAGGTTTCCCTATTAGTAGGGTTTACTAGAGCTGCAGCAACCCAAAACCTGTTCTGCTTCTTGTTAGGCTTTTAGCTTAGTGTTGATCAGAGACATAATCCAGGTTCAGTTTCACTAAATAAAACCAGGAGTCAGTTTGAGAGAGATCTTCCAACAAAGACTATGGGAAGGGAAAAAAGAGACAATTGCAAAGAAAAGGAGATAAAGGACAGCAAAATAGAATCATAGAATCACAGAATGGTAAGGTTGGAAGGGACGTCAAGGATCATCTAGTTTCAACTCTCTGCCATAGGCAGGGACACCTCCCACTAGTACAGGTCACTCAAGGCCTCCTCCAACCTGGCCTTGAACATCTCCAGGGAGGGAGCAGCCACAACCTCCCTGGCCACCTGTGCCAGTGTCTCACCACCCTCACTCTAAAGAACTTCCTCTTAACATCCAGTTTCAATCTCCCTTCTCCCGGTTTAAACCCATTGCCCCTTGTCCTGGCATTGCAAGACCTTGTCAATAACCCCTCCCCAGCCTTCCTATACTTCCAACCATTCTGTGAAACCTCTCCAATTTCTCCTCACTCCATTGCACTCAGCAGGCTCTGTTCGGGAGCTAAATCCTGACCCCTTTTGTGCAATGCACCAACCAGTGCCTGAAACTCTGTTTGTCAACAAAGCAATCATCACAAGTCCTGGCACCACCACTACCAGATGAAGTGCATTAACGACCCATAAAATCTCTGGTACTGACCCAACTGCTTCTCCTGTTTGCCTTCTTAAGCTGCCTTTGTGATAAAGCAACCAGCTGGCAGATGACTGCATGTCAAAGCATAGCAAAGTGCAGTCTGTGGTTTTAAACTACATTATCCTCATCCTCATTATGAAGAAATAGAGCTCCTTATAATCCCCATTACACTGCTGCATAATTGTGAACAATCTGCTGTAGTCTCGAGAGAGGAACCCTTGAA
>VWZE01000939.1:0-10142 GCA_013396675.1 Eubucco bourcierii
ATATTTAGAGAGGAGGGTCAAGGGTTTAAATCCTTGCCATAAATAGCCATCACAAATTCCCTTAAACTCATTCCACAACACTCTTTCCTGATGAGGATGAGCAAGAGCATTATTTCATTTTAAGTATGATTCAAACATAAACCTTTAGCCGCTGTACTGAGGCTAACAGAGGGGTCAACAGTTGTATATATAAAAACACTCATTAACTCCGTGAGTGAAAAGAAGTTATTACACCTTCCTTTCACTATGTAGCAAATTACTCTGGCAATGAAGATCTAAGGGAATGCAGAACAGACTTCCAAGGTAAAAGATGTTGTTACTCTCAGGTTTGTCTTGTGTGATTTGGAGTCTCTGCTAGTAAGCTACTTTACCACTTAGACTAATGACTGAAATACAGAAGCAAAGGTCATGCTTTAAATTACACAATAACGAGCTGGGACCCTTCTCCCTCTTACACAAATGCCTGGACAGTCTCTTCGTATTAGATGGAATTTTCCTGTCCCTTGTCATTTAGATAAGAAAGTGAGTTACTTTTTCATGCAGCTCTCTTTTTGTGTACTGCTGCTCCCAGTTATTGTTACACTTTGATTCTCTGGCATCATCAATTCAAAATGTTTCCTTTATCAGGCCTGCCTTGAATGCATCTTGAAACTTGCAGAGTTTCACGAATCCAAGCCACAGACCTCTAAGCTCAGGACTGCACTGAGAGATGAATTTCTTCCACCTAACAGGGCTTCCTTTTGTTCTTAGTGTCAGGTTTTCATACAAGCAATTTCTTCAGCCTACCATAAATTTCAGTTTCAGGGCATCCCAGCATATTTTAAGATGGCAAATAAACAGGACTTGGACAAGCTACTGCGTGGAGGAGCTCAGCATACATCAGGAGGCACAGCCAGCACCCAGGTGTGATGTTACAGCAACAATCAAGCCTGTTCTTGTGTAACCAGGGGGCCACCAGGCCCCCCGGCCCTTAGATCCCCTCCACCAGTCACCCAGCATGCACCATGGGCACTCACCAGCCACATCAGGAGGAGGATCCCTCTGCNCCAGCCACATCGGGAGGAGGATCCCTCTGCCCAGCTGGGCAAACTTGGGGCTTCTGCCTTTCCTGGGGCCCATTAAATAGGGGAGTGGGCAGGGAGGGCAAAGTGATCACACCTGGGGTGGGAGGAGACTCAACAGCACCCAAGTGTTCTGGATTTGGGGGGAAAAGGGTGGAAATGTGGGGTGAGAAATAGGAGATAGAGCTGAGAGGGGGGAGATGGAGAAGAAAAGGATGGAAATGAACAAAGGAAGATAGGGGGAAAGGAAGGAGATGGAGAGCAAAGGAGGGACACAGGGAAAGAAGAAGTTGGAAAGAAAAGGATGGACATAGAAAGAAAAGGAGGAAGATGGGGGGGAAATAGGAGATGGAGAGGAAAGGAAGATGATGGGAGAGGAGAGGTAAAAAGGGGGAAAAAAAGAAAGTAATGAAGCCTGGACTGTAATGTTTACACTGGAACCAGCAACGCACAGGGCTCTACCAATGCCGGCAGGGCAGAGCCCGCTCGGGGCAATCGGCGCCGAATCGGGATGGGAAAATGAGAAGTGTGGGCTTGTGAAAGGGTTCCCCTATCTGGGATAGAGATATTCAGAGGGCAGGGTCAACGTTTTAAATCCTTGCTACAAATAGCACTTACGGGCAGTTTAGAAATCTCCCTACAATTAGATACTGGACTGTTCAGGCTCTGTTCTCTAGAGTCCCTGAACTGTACATAACAGCTGCTCAGACTGGCTGTGGCACGCTGGCAGCGTAGAGAGCTCCGTTCCGATTGTTCTTCCATTTAAACTGACAGGAAGCTATCGATGGAGAATCGTAAATTCCACTACTTAACGCGAGTAGCTCTGAAACGTGCCTCAGATCCGCCGCTGCTGCCCAATGGATTCGCTGAATCCCCCCGCACGAGAGCTAAAGAACGAAGTTCTCGGTGGCTGCGGGAGGAGCTCCTTTCCCCCCGAAACAAGGGCGGCTGCGCCCCCCTCGGCAGAACGCGTCGCGACCCCTACCGCTGCGCCCGGAGCAACTCGGCTCGGTGTGTCCTCACTCTTTCCGCTCGGTTCTGCCCGGATCGGCTTACGTTCGGCTCGACTCGACTCAGGTATATCCGCCCCGGCCTCCCTGGCGCATGGGTAGAAACGCGAGGAGCTACGAGGCATGCGCCACGGCCATAGCAACGAAGGCGCCACTGCGGTCCCGCAGCAGCGAGGCGTCCCGTGGCGCGTGCTCCGCATGGCCGGGACTGCGTGACTGCCGGGCGCCTGCGCTGGCCCCATAGCAGCACGGATTTCGATCTGTCAGCCGTCGTTACAATAGTAAATACAGGCTTTTTTCTTTGTAAAGCCTATTGTAAATATAAAGAGATACAGATTCGTAGGGTCTGCATAAAAATGAGATGTTAATTTAAAACATTTTTAATGTCTCCACTCCTTCCCCCCCAGCTTTCGGTCATTTCAAACATTTAGGGCATTCAGAGACGAGGCAGAGGCACGGACGACTTACGGGGTGGCACCCGCCGCGGCAGCACTGCAGTGCAGACAGTTAAACACAAGACGGCAGCACCTAGCAGTTATGAGACGTCACATGCCGCGGAACAAATGCAGTGTTGAGAATTAAGCACAGGGTGGCAGCACTGAGCAGCGACGGGGCGGCACGTCGCGCTAGAGACCTGCACTGACCACTGTTAAATACAGGGTGGCAGCACTAAGAACTGACGGGACATTTGCCCCCGTCCGAGGGGAGCAGGCTCAGCTTGGCTCTGGTTTTTCTATTTAATTTTAAAAAGACTCCACACACAAAGGAAAATCCACGGGTTTTAATTTATATATACACTATTTATATTTATAGATCAAACCACCATCTGGGTCTGCTCAGGACTTTTTTGTATATATTCTTGAGGGCTTGATATATAACAGAGGAGATACAGGGGATCTTTTTAACGTAAGCATGAATACTCTTCTGCAACATCTAGATAAAAATGAGAAATTTGTCATTACTGGAACACCTCACACTAAAAACTGTGTTAATATTCTTTAATCCACTCCAATAAATTTTAAGCATTTCAAACATTTGGGGCTGCAAGTACCCTTTTGGGGAGGGTGCCCCCATCCCCCACTCACCTGCTCCTCTGCTGTATCATCGCTCCCCTCTATGGGGCATCATGGAAGGAAGGACAGACGGGGACGGCTGACAGGCTGTACTCCTTTATCTCCACTCAAGCCAGTGACATTCTTCTGTGTAAGATTTGCACCTTCATCACACAGAGTCGCCCAAATGCGCCCCAAAAACCTGCCCCAAGCGCCCAGCCACAGAACATTTCCCCATTTAATGTTATGGTGGCATATCAATACTTGACACTTGTTATTTAGAGATAAAAAGGTGGCATGTCAGGGCACACCAGGGCTCCTCTCTTTAAAAGGCTTGATCTAGAGGATCAGATCTTTGCCAGGTTCTTTCTTCTTATATCGCTTGATGGCATGCTTGCATTAGCACACTGCCAGCTGAAGGCAGGACAAAGCAGCAAATCATATCCAAAGTTGCTCCAATTAATTACTTTTGCATATACTTTGCAGTCTGCAAGAAAGGAACTGTGTGTTATTTGGTGAGCATGCAGAGATTAAATGTCTGAAATTAAGTATTTTCTAAAACTTTGATTAAGATACTAATTGCTACCAGAATCAGTTTTATATAATTATGCTATAGCCTCATTTGTTTAGTTCTGGTTTAAAAATGGACTTTTTATACGTCCCCTTCTCCTGTACAGTGCACAGAGGCCTCGTGTATTTTTGACTCTGAAACACTACATCCAGGTGTGTAGATCTCCCTTGGAACGACAGAAGGCAACCCAGTTCTCATAACAGTGCCTCTGGAGCTCTGCACATCTGGGAAATCTGTTCTCTTGTTTGTTATGCTTGACTGTAAAAACTACTGTGAAAATTGAAAAATTACCTTGGTTCCTCATTTTAACATTACTCCCTGAATTCTAACCCCTAACCCTAATCAGTAAACCTGAACTTTAACCAGCCTGGGGGGCTGAGAACAGGCTGAACAGGAGCATTGTGCCTGTGTGCATGGAAAGGATACACAGGCCTGTGTGCACACACATGCATGAGGGATGTGCATGCAAATGTATGTGTGCATGCAGGGGAGGGGAATGCATGAGTGTGCACAATGCGTATCTGAGTGTATAAAGGGATGCATGCATGCACAGGCATGGGTGGGTGAAGTCAGTTTGGCCTCTCCCTTCCTTCTCTCAGCCCTGTTTTCTGCCAGCTGAAGGGCTGCATGCAGCCAGAGATCTGCCACAGATAATTTCACTGTGGGGGGTCACTGTGGAAAGTCTCCTCTCCATAGAGTCCCATGAGGTCCACACCCAGACCCATCTTCTCCAATGCTATTTTTCAAGCACTGGCAGCAAGCAGCACATTCCCATGGTGCCAAGGGTGGGCACAAGGGTGCCACAGGGATGTTCTTGTGCAAGAAGCCTTGACAGAAGTGTCTGGTGCCTCAGGCAAAACCTCGCAGGCTTTGCTGGCAGCTCTTGAAGTGATCGGGGGCAGAACAAGGCAGAAGACAGCTGCATGGGCTGTCCCCGGGTTTTCCAGGTGATGTGTGGAGTGAGCAGCACCCTCGAGCCCTCTTTGTGCTGGGTCCTGGTGGGCACTCACACACAGATGCTTTTACTTTCGCCATGGTCCTGGCTCCTTGCTGCTGCTGCTCTCCTCCATCCTATGGCCATGGCCAGGGATATTAGCAACATCATGCTTGGTAAGATGCGAGTTGCATTTAATTGCCCCGCTGGGAGCCACCTGCCCTTCAGCTCTTGCAAACCCAGGGCAGGTGCCTTCACTCGTTTCTCCATGGTTTTTACCGCTTTCTTAGCTGCCTTTGTAAAGCCAAAGCAGTCCTGCAGTGCTGCAGCCAGTTAGGGCCATGTGCTTTTATTGGCTACCCTACTCCGAGAGGATCCACGGTGATGCCCAGTGAAATTTGGTTAAAATAGGCTCATGGCTGAGACAAGATCTTGTTTGTCAAACATGGCCTCAAGTGAATTTTTGTAGCCACATTACAAAACCATGAAAAGAAATTTATCATAGGAAATGTAACACACTGACAGCTGAAGCACATTGAACCAAGCACTGTGTGGTGAAGGCTGATAAAAGAGCAGCCCATGGGTTATCTCAGAAGGGCTATGGCCACTGCTGAGAGCCTGTGCGCTTTGCCTGTGGCAAAAATACCTGATGGGAGGAGACCAATGGTCAGTCTCAACAAGACTATGGGATTTGTTTCTCTCATTCATCCATACATGACTCTGTTAAATCAAGAGTGATTTCTATTCACATGTATAACTGCTTACAGATATTCCCAAGCATGTTTAGCCAGCACACTCACAGGTTACAATTGAGGAAAGGAAAAAATCCCCAAAACAATCCTCACTCCCTTGTGCTATGTTAAAGCAAAGCAGGTGCAGAGGAAGGGCAAGAGCTGCTGTTTCAGCAGAGCGAGTCTACAGCATCACGCAGTGCCTCACCTTCCTCTCACTTCTCACTGAGAACTTGGCTCACATGGGATGGAAACCTCTCTTTTAATGGAATTTTGCAATTTAAAAACAAGTCTATGACTGATGACTTACATCTTAACCAGCGATCTTGTTACCACACAGCTTTTCACAGCATATATTTCTGGATTTGCTTGTGTTATATCTAGGCTCCTTTATTCATATAAGGCTGTCTGAAAATGGCTTTTCACAGGACAGTGTATGAGGTTTTTTGTTTTCCTCCATGCTTAGGAGTTAAGCTCACCTCTCAGTAATGAATTCCCATCACCTGGGCTTTAGTGGTGTTTCTCCACAATCATCCATCCTACAGCATGGCAAATTGGGTGATAGCTCAGGGGCTGAAGAGGGTATGGGAAAAATGCTTTTCCTGGCTGTCTGTAGGGCAGGACTCCAGGAAGATGCTGCTGGTTCTTTGGATGCTGCTGTGCAGACGCTGCTGAATGCTGATGTTTCTGAGACCATGCACACTCATTGATTCATATCACCAACAACTCGATTCACCTTCTCTTCAGAAAGAGGAAAAAAGGGAAAGAAAGGCAAGGCTTGTTCTTATCAGCATGGGTGTTAAAATATCTCCTTGCAGGCTACAACGGTGCTGAGAGGGATGAAGTGGGCAAGGCATCAATGCCAATCTTTTCTGCACTCCCCCACTGCATGGATGGTTGTGGTTTCCAAATCTAGGGCAAAGGGACAGCCACACAGCATGGGTCCCCACACTAGTCTCAGTGAGACAGTCACAAGTGACTTGGATTCCCTCAAGCATGAAGGCTCCTTGTCTAGCACTAGAGAAATAGGAGGCTGCTCCCTAAGGCCCTTTTAAAAAGCCTTCTGGTGGCAGATCATTAATCCACATGTCAAAACCCAGCTGCTCCTGCAAGCAAACACTGACCGTGTGCCTTAGTTGGAAAACACCACAGAAAGAAAAGACACTGACAGAGCCCATCTCTGTACCTTCATTCTGCCTGATCATTTTGCTTTGAAACAGATTATCTCTCAGTCCTAGTGACCTGCCTGGCAAGGGTGCTGCTGTGCCCCATCAGAGTGGGCTGCTGGGCAAGAATCTAAGGGGTGACAGGACACTCCAGGACCCTGCCAGACCTGGGCTTTGGGCAGTGGCTTACCCTGGTCTCCTCAGCAGAGGGAAAGGCGGAGCTTGGCTTTGGCAACTTGTCTCTGCTTAATCCACTTAGAACACTCCCCTCTGCTTTCCCCCATGCTAATCCAACCTCTGTCTGTGATGTCTCGGAAATAGAGAAGACATCATCAGTCAGCGTAGTGCAAGTTCATGGAACGGCTGCCAGAGGCTTCCTCCAGACCTGGGCAGTGCCTCTCACCACTCGCTTAACCTTTCCCAGGGTCCCCATAGAATGTTCAAATATCTAAGCCTCTAGTTTTCAAAGCTGCAAGGGTTGGGGAATGAAGGCACCCAAAAACCTCATGGATGTTCCCCTCCCTTTGAAAATCCATGCTGAAAACATTTCTTGGTAGCTGTTGCCCTTCTCAACTCTTGTGGATTGTGTCAGAAGGTGTAATCTTTTCCCTGTACCTTGTGATCCTATCTCCTTCTCCAGCGTATCCTACAGGAAAGGAGGATGCCTTTCAGAAAGCAAAGCAATCACACACAGCCTCTCACTGTCCTCACTGAGGGCATGAGGTACAACCACCAATGCTGGGATTTGCAGGGCAGGCTCACCGTGCCAGCCAGGGACCAGCTTGTGTGGATCTTTTTTTATGTTGTCTGTAAGACAACACAGGGCAGAGACCTGCACAGGTGAAGGGTCACTGCACCCTAGCTTTGATGGTGCCCTTCACAGCCAGCAATGCAAATGATATATAGATGAATGAAGCTGTGATTTGTCTCTGGAAGCAGAGGAGATCACTTTAATCCTACTTGGAAAATTATCTCCAACTACCTTACACGACTTTAGTTTCATTAGGAAACTCCAGCTCCAGACTGTCTGTGAGCAGGGTAAAGGGACACCGAACTGTAACTTCTTTAATGTCATGTTTCTTTATGAGCTCTTATCTGGAACCTCTGCTTTGTATAACATCTTACAAGCAGAGTGTGGCTCAAGCAGAGCACAGTCCAAGGTGATTACATTAACAGAGAAGATTGTTGACTTGCTTTATTCAAATACATCTACACCTGCAGAAAAACGAATTAACGCAGGTGTGAGCCTGACTCAGATGAAGCTGCGTGTTCTGCTGCTGCAGCTTCCTCTCCTCTAGATGGCCCCGTGCCCCTGCTTGGACGCTCCTGGGCTGCTGTTTGCTCCAGAAGCTTCCTCTCTGTGTCAGCTCCCGAAAGGTACAGTCCCGCTTACAACACTCCGTGAAAGCTTCTTGGCTGTTCAAGAGGTGATGTGCAGTCGCACCTGAGAGGGGGAGGGGAGAACCTCCTGCAAAAGGCTGTTTGAAAAGTTGTCTTGGGGGGCTCTGTGGAAACGGCTGTTGTTTTGGTGCACGGGCTCTGATTGTTTGGACAGCTACCAGTTTGTACCATCAGCAACTCAAAGAACACTGGCAGAAGTGCACCTGGGAGCTGCCAGCCCGCAGAAGCGTTAAGTGTATAGACACTGCGGCCTCCCTGCCATCTCATGTAGATGTTAAATGCAACAGTATTAGGCCAAGGTGATGAGGCCAGGCTCTTAGCACAGCCCAGCAACAAGACAAGGGGTAACAGACACAAACTGGAACTCAGAAGGTTCCATCTGAACAGGAGGAGAAAACTCTTTGGTGTGTGCTGGAGCCCTGGAGCAGGCTTCCCAGAGAGGCTGTGGAGCCTCCTTGTCTGGAGAGGTTCCAAAGCCACCTGGACGTTGTGATGATGGACAAGCTGCTATGCTTTAGCAGGGGGGTTGGACCTCCAGAGGTCCCTTCCTGCCCCCTCATGTTGGGATTCTGCACTTACATTGTGTAGCTTCTCAGAAAGCATTGTGTGTGAAGAACCTGGGTGCCGTGCTGATGAGCACTGCAAAGAATTAACAAGGGAAACAACTCTTAAGTCTCTGCAGCTGTGTGGAGGGGGACATACATGGGCAGTGGGAAGCACCATCTTTTCTTTCTTGTCTTTTTCATGCAGATACCTGACGGTGTTGTTACACAGCTTCAAATGTCTTTGTAGATAACCACAGAAGTGTGTCAGAGACTATACTGTACATAGTGCAGATCTGTGATAGGAACAGAGATGCTAACAGGGAGCTGAAGGTGTTTTGTCTCCTGTCTGCTGGCCTTTCTGTGCACCAGCTTGTGTTGTTCTTCTGAATAGTATTCCCTGAAGAATCCTGAGAAGGCCACTGTGTTACGTGCAGAGGAAGGAACCACTTGCTCTCTACTATTGTATTTCACTGTAAGGACAGGTTGGGAAATAGTTTAGAGGTGGTTAGTAAAGTACAGAAGATCTTGTTTGTAGCGAGACCAATCTTACAGGCAAGACAGTAAATCATAGAATTGTTTGAGTTGGAAAAGACCTTTAAGGTCATTGAGTCCAACCATTGACTTAACACCACCATGGCCATTAAACTATGTCCCAAAGAGCCACGGCCACAAGTTTCTTTAACACCTCCTGAGACGGTGACTCCACCACTTCCCTGGGCAGCCTGTTCCAATGCCTGACCAGGAAAGACATTGCTTCAAATCTCCTCTTGCACAATTTCAGCCAATTTCCTCTTGTTCTATCACCTGAACTAGGTGCTAGGGAGAAGAGACCAAGCCCCACTTTACTCCAATCTCCTTTCAGGGAGCTGTAAAGAGCAATGAGGTTTCCCCTCAGCCTCCTTTTCTCCAGGCTGAACACCCCCAGTTCCCTCAGCTGCTACTCACCAGCCCTGTTTTCCAGACCTTTCACCAGCTTTGTGGCCCTTCTGGACACACTCCATCCCCTCAATGTCCTTCTTGGAGGGAGGGCCCCAAAACTGAACACATCGATTTGTTACTCCTGGTAGTAACTTCCTGTAGCAAGGTATTTGTAACCGTGTGCATTGCACTGCCTGCTTCAGAAGCTGTTTAGAGCAAACATGCACTCCATTTATAATTAGGCTTTTCTTAACACTAAGAATGACCTCTCTGAGCCTGGCCCTAAGTGTAGGTGACTTCAAAGCACTGCCCTAGCTCAGCAGAAAATTCTGATGGCAAAGGATTGCTGAAAGGCTTCCTCCTGATTCTTTTCTCCCTGGGGATGTCCTGTGGTTTAACATCCGACAAGCAGGTTGATCAAAGGTATCCAGTGAGAAACAACATGACTGGCTCAACGGAGGGGTGAGAGAATGAAAGTTGAAAGATCTCTTTTATCTTGAGCACACTGTAAAATATGTTAATAATTTAGAGCATCCAAGGACAAAAAGATAGCACTTGAAAGGGAGATGAGAGAATGGCAGAAGTTTATAAGGGCTGTTTGCAAAGCAGCTAAATCAAACAAATCTTTCATTTGACTGGAAGCGTAAGAAAGAGGTGTGAACAAACTCTTAATGAGGTTGATGTCCAAAGCAAAGTGCTTTCTGCTCCAAGGCTGCCTGGTTCTTTTCTCCCTCCCTCCCTCTCTCTCTCTTC
>VWZE01000939.1:16269-30980 GCA_013396675.1 Eubucco bourcierii
TCAGAGGGCTGGAGCAGCTCTGCTATGAGGACAGGCTGAGAGAGTTGGGTCTCTGCAGCCTGGAGAAGAGGAGGCTTCCAGGAGACCTGATAGTAGCCTTCCAGTGTCTGAAGGGGGCCTATTGACAAGGTCTGGGAATGACAGGACAAGGGGCTATGGGTTTAAACTGGCAGAGGGAAGATTTAGATTGGATGTTAGGAGGAAGTTCTTTCCAGTGAGGGTGGTGAGGCACTGGCACAGGTTGCCCAGGGAGGTTGTAGCTGCTTCCTCCCTGGAGGTGTTCAAGGCCAGGTTGGAGGAGGCCTTGAGTAACCTGTACTAGTGGGAGGTGTCCCTGCCTATGGCAGGGGGTTGGAACTAGATGATCCTTGAGGTCCCTTCCAACCTTATCATTATATGATTCTGTGATTCTAAAAGCATCTCCTCAGGCCAGATATTCTTTTTGCTGTTCTGCATCCAGTGTGGTTTTGTCCTAGCTCAATGTTATAAATGGATTTTAAGTAAAACTCTTATTCTTGCAAGCCTCAAACTCAGGTGCAAGCTGCTAATTCCAATTGCAATACATCAGAAAACATGGCATGTTGTTGAGGTGACACTTAAGGACATGGTTTAGTGGGTCTGGTGGTGTTGTACTGATAGGATGAGAGGCAATAGCTTGAAGGAGGAAAGGAAGAGATTTAGATTGGAGATTAGGAAGAAATTCTTTACAGTGAGGGTGGTGAGACATCAGGAGGTTGTAGATGCCCCCTCCCTGAAAGTGTTCAATCAGGTTGGATGGGGCCTTGGGCAGTCTGGTCTAGTAGCAGATGTCCCTGCCCATGGCAGGGAGGTCAGAATGTGGGAATGTTTAAGGGTTACTTCCAACCCAAACTGTTCTATGATTCTGTGATGCTCTTGGAGGTCTTTTCCAAACTTAATGATTCCATTCTTTTCAAAGCTAGAGCTGTAAGAGGTCCATTAACTTATGGTCACTGGAAAAAGTGGAAACCAGTACTTAAATCCTGCAGGGACAGTCTGCAGCATCCACCAACTAACACCTGTGATGCTGTTTCTAACGCCAGTGATGGTATCACACCCCAAGCTCCATTAGGGTAAAACCCAAAGGAACCCCACAGAGTAACAGCATCAACTTCAGGTTTTGTGTTATGGGTTTTGTGTTATGGGACGTGGAAGGTGAGGCCTGCCAGGCTGCCACCCTAAATATAAACCAAATAGGATGCTGAGTAAATCATGAGCAGAGCAATTTGGAGGTTGGCTTCCCCTTTCTCCAAGGAGTGTGTCTCTGTCACTTAGAGGAGTTGTGTGTAGGACTGCTTCTGAGTCCTGACAGCAAGGGAATCAGTGCTCATGACAGAGCCTCATGCACCAGTTGAGAACCCTTTAAACCAAGTGCTATGATAGATGAGATGTTTTGCCTGCAGCCAACAGAAAAGTGAAGGAAAATTCCAACACAACACATTTACCTGCTGGAATGCACTTTAAGGTGAATTCACAAGGGTATTGTAAATGCACACTGAATCCAGGGACTGCAGTCATGTTTCTGCTAGGATTCTAGGGGCTGCTATACTGCAGTTAGTAGAAAAAGGCTGTTAATTGGAGTGGTATCCTGCACAGAACCATTCTTGCTCCATACGTTGCAAACTGGCTCCACCCCCAACTCTCTGGTTTTTTTACCAAGCTCATCTTGTGCTCTGCCTCCTAGGAGAGTCTGTTGGCCCCCACAGCACCAGGCCTGGGCCTGCCTTAGAGACAAAGAACCATGGAGTCATTTGGGTTTAACAAGACCTTCAAGACAGTCTAGTTCAAATTGCCCTGCCATGGGCAGGGACCCTTTCCGCTGTAAGGCCCTGGTCCTCGGCTTTCCTGTAGACTCCCTTCAAGGACTGGAAGGCCACTATGAGAACAGAACACTTTCTTGTGCTCCAAAGTAAGTGATAGAGCACAGACATTTTATTCTTGACATCACCAGCTGAAGTTCAGCTGGGTCACAGGAAAGCCAGATTGTGCCCAAATGTGCACTGTGAGCCTGAAAAGGAGAGGTTCTTGTTAGCCACTCTGCACAGCATCACTGCACAGCAGGGGGAGAAGTGTCCTGTGAACTGGACACCAGAGCAATCTGAGGCCCCTCAGGTGGGGTGTGCTGTGCTTCCTGCCCATTCATGGCAGGCAGGCAGGCCTCGGCTCCTGCCCTGCAGCAGCAGGGGGCTCCCTCCATGTGCCTCTTGCACTTCAAATCATGGAATCGTTTTGGTTGGAGGAGACCTTTGAGCTCATCAAGTGCAACCCAGCACTGCCAGGTCACCACTAAACAGTGTCTCTAAGAAAGTCCCACTGGCTACCAGCAGAGAGGAGAGGCTTCTGTTTTATTGCACTTCACAGGGGTTGGAAGTGACCTCTGGAGATCACTGAGCCCAGCACACCTGCTAGAGCAGTGCACCCGAGCAGGCTGCACAGGGTCACATCCAGGTGTGCGCTGAATGACTCCAGAGGTGGAGACTCACAACCTCTCTGGGCAGGCTGCTCTGGGGCTCCAGCACTCTCCAAGTGAAAAAGTTCCTCCTTGTGTTCAGAGGTGTCATAGTTCTTGTTTAGAGTGCGGCAGACTTAGACTGTCTTGTTCACTGCTCTCTGAGGAACACAAGGAGGCTCTCACTGGGTGGGAGAAGAGCACAGAAAGGCTGTACTTCAAAATGTGTGGGAAAGATCCATCATGCATGAATCCTTAGCACCCAATACAGGTACAGGATACACGAGAACTCCCCCAGACCTTCCCCCAACCAAACCAAACCCCCCACAACCCCATGACGTTGTCTCCCAGCTAGCCCCCAAACAGGCTGAAATTGGCCGTGGCAGTGGCCTTGAGGGCTGCACCTGCAGGGTGCTGCTACAGTTACCCAGAACCCAGGTACGGATCCCTCTGCAGAGCTGGAAGGGCAGGGAGAAAAGAGAGCAAACTGATCCTGCTGCGTGCTGTTAGACTGCCTGCAGGGCAGTGGGACTGAGTTACATCAGTAACTCTGCAGTGGTTTAGGGAATCTGGGATAACCTGGAGCTCCTCAAACCACCACGGAGGGAACTTCTCAAGTTCAATGTTGTGTCTGTTGCCCTTCATCCTTTCACTGGGCACGGCTGACAAGTGACTGGCCCCACCCCTTGGCTATGTATAAGCTTTGAGAAGATCTCCGTTCAGGCTTCTCTAAGCTAAAAAGCCCCAAGTCCCTCAACCTTTCCTCCTAAGAGAGATGTTCTCATCCCCTCACCATTTGGTTCAACATTATTTGTGCTGATAAGGGTCTTGATGGGGATGGTCTGTGACCACCTGGGGTGGCTGGCTGCCTGGAACTGCCATTATCAGAGGCGGTGTTAGAGACAGAGGAGTGAAACACACAGCTTGGAGGAGACAGAAGACAGTAAACAAGACATTGCTGTGCTGCTCTCTCCACATGAGTTTGCAAAAGTAATGAAGCCCAGCTGTTCTTCTGGAGCATCACAGCTTCTGCCAAGTGGAAGAGAGAGCTGCAGGCAAAGGGACAGCTCAGGCGAAGGTGGTTGTGAAATTATTAACTTCTCCCAGGGGCTGGGGCAACTGGGGGTGGCTGAACAGGCAGGGCCAAGCTGGGGTTGCAGGGGGCTGCTGAGGCAGCTGGGGCTGACTGGGGGCTGCTGGGGGCAACTAGGGGCAGCTGGGAGTGACTGGGGGCTGCTGGGGGCAGCCGGGAGCACTGCAGAACTGGCAGGGCCAAGCTGCAGCCATCAGGAGGAGGAGCTGTCATGGAGAAGAACTGGACGGAAGCACTTCAGCATTTGTTTCGTGAAGGTTAAACCTCAGAACAGCCATGGGCTATAAGGATCTGGGAATCACATAATCACAGAATTGTTTCACAGTCTAAGACTATCAAGTCCAACCACTGTGGCCATTAAACTGTGTGTCCAAGTGCCGTGTCCATGTCTCTCAAACACCTCCAGGAACCTCCTTGGGCAGCCTGTTGCAGTGTCTGACCACTCCTGAAGGAAAGAAATCTTTCTCTAGTCGTCACCCTTAACCTCCCCCAGTGCAACTCAAAGCCATTTGCTCTTGTCCTGTAGGTTGTCACTTGGGAGGAGAGACTGGAGATCAAGTCCTGTGAAGAGCAGCTGACGGAATGGGAGTTGTTCAGCCCGGAGAAAGGGAGGATGAGAGGATACCTTCTGGTTCTTCACGACTACCTGAAAGGAGCTTGGAGCCAGGTAGGGTTCTGTCTTTTCTCCCTAGTAACAGGCCATAGGACAAGAGGAAATGGCCTCAAGTTGCACTGGGGAGGTTTAGGCTGGACATGAGGAACAATTTCTTCCCTGAAAGAGTTGCTAAGGAGAGGATTCTATGATTTCATGAATTTACTGTAGGAGAATTCTCCCTTCATACTAGCTTGGGAATGCTGCTGGCCAGGCACTCCACACCCTCTGTGCCTGAGCTTTTCTCACATGCATGCTCTAGCTTCAACATTGTCTATGTTTACTGGTGAGGATATGCAAAAACTGGTATCCACATTTGTAAACAACAGACTCTGAGGAGCTGATTGCCAGATCCATGAGAGCAGCTCAGAAGGTTTATAGTAGTCAGAGGGCAACAAGCTTTAAAAACGTTTGCTGTTTAGTGTAATTTAGAATTAAAATATTATTTTGGAAGCCACAAAGTCACATCAGCACAAACTAGCAGAGATTCTGCTGGAGCTGGTGGCACAAACTTAAAGCTTCCTCTGTTCACTGCTGAGATCTGGGTAGAATATCTCCTTGTTTTATGATTCTGTGTTTTGATCAAGTTTGTCATGGTTGCCTTAAGTCTTTGATTAAAAGCACATGTTGCCAACAGTCTTCTGCTCCTCTCTCCTGAAAGAGGTATTTGCAGAGCAATCAGAAGAAGAATTTCCACTGGTTTTCATCTGTCTGAGACCCAAAGCCTGGAAAAGGAAGCCCTTTTTCATGGTCTGTCGCTCATCATTTCAGAGATCCCCTAGATTTATCTGACTATACCTTGCATTCATAGATCTGAGAGCATTTCATATTTGCTTAGGAGATTTATCATCTGCTGTGGGAATGAAGATGGAAGCTTTGTGTTGGCATGAAGAGGCAAGCCTGGAGAGCCAGGGAGCTGAGGAATTCCCACACATCTTGTACTAGTTAATGCTATTTAGCAATGCTTTAACTGCCTACCCAAGACTAGTTATAAAGCTACATATAGAGAAATCTTTATCACAGCTTTTACATTTTAATGTGGTTTATTTTAAATTGTGGGTTAAAAAAAGGGAATCCTAATTACCAGTGATGTTTATAATTCACCCAGTGGAGGCTCCAAAGCTGCTGAGGGGCCTGGAGCAGCTCTGGGAGGAGCAAAGGCTGAGAGCCCTGGGGCTGAGAGCCTGCAGAAGAGCAGCCCCAGAGGGGGTCTGAGCAGTGCTCAGCAAGAGCTAAAGGGTGGGTGAGCAAGAGGATGAGGCCTGACTTTTTTCAGTGGTGCCCAGGGACAGGACGAAGGGCAACAGGCAGAAACTGGAACCCAGGAGGGGACACTGAGGGTGCTGGAGCCCTGGCCTAGGCTACGCAGAGAGGTGGTGGAGTTTCTATGTCTGGAGGGATTTAAAAGCCATGCAGATGTGGTGCTGAGGGACATGGTTTAGTGCTGCACTTTGCAGCACTGGGTTAACAGTTGGAGTTGATGATCTTAAAGGTCTCTTCCAACCAATATATCCCTCTGACTGTAAATTATGACTTTCCCTTCCTGCTGAGCACCCATCTGTTTTTCTCCCCAGCACTCCTTCGCATGGCACCTTTACTTTATCACTGTTTTTCAGCTTATGAAAGCAGACCTCAAAGATTGAGGTTGTAACCAGCTGGCTGATTTAGCAGCTGATCCACTAGTTAGTGTCATCTCTGGTATCCTACCCAGAACTTCAGAGCTTACTTCATATATACATGAATATCAAAATCTGCTCTCTCTGAGGAAGGTTTGAGGCTGCAGGAGCTCAAGTGTTGTCCATGGATTTGTGAAAGCACTGGCTATTTTTGACAGCCTCATCTTTGGAAGTGATATTAGGTGCTGACAGGGGGGAAAAATGTGAAATACAAACCCCTAATTATGCTCTTCATCTGCACAGTAGTTTAAATAGTATCACTCCCGCCTGAATGTGTAATTTGGCATTAAAATCCCATAACAGGATTAGCCCATCACTCATGGACCTGGCAAGAATAATTTTAAAAGAAGCTATTTATAAGGAGAAACCAAGACACTTGCACTTTTTACAGGCAGATAATGGGGAGGGGAGAATGATTTATGCCAAATGGAAACAATTCCTTATACTTGCATGAAGTACTTCATATTCCATCTCCACCCCCATGAACAGGAAGCTGTCTGGGTTTCAATTTATGGTTAATTTGTTTTAATCATAAATGAAATCTATCGTGTTTAGTCACACTCTGAAGTACAATGAAGTCTTCTCCCCTGAGAGCCAGCTTCCAAGCCTTCCCTGTTCCCTCCCTGTCAATAGCATCAATTTCTTTCTTCACATCTGTGCTTCTCTAATCAGTCAGCCTACAACCAAGAGCCACACATTTCATTGGGCTGATAGCTTTAAACTAGAGAAAAGTGGATTTAGATTGGACATCAGGAAGAAGTTGTTTGCTGTGAATGTGGTGTAGCATTGGAACAGGTTGCTCAGAGAGGCGGTGGAGGTCCCATCCCTGGAGACATTCAAGGTCAGGGTCGATGGGGCTATGAGCAACCTCATCTAGGTGGAGATGTCCACACTCACTACAGGAGAGGTGGAGTAGATGAGCTTTAGAGGTCCCTTCCAGCCCAATGCATTTTATGGTTCTATGCTATTTGGAAATTTGGATTCCCATCTCTAGCAGAACAAGGATTTCTCAATGCACTGCATGCTCCCCAGGAGAGAAAACATGCTTTCTTTGTGTTACAAGGAAGCAGCAACAGGTGTAAAGCAGAGCAGCAAAAGCTGTTGTTCACAATACCTGCTACCAGCAGGGTTCCATTTTTTCCGTTGGAGCAGGAGAGACTGGATGTGGAGCAGAAAGTGTTTGTGTGTCTCCAGGCTGCTGTGCTGAGCGGTACCCAGCGCCAAGCCCAGCTGGGAGCGCTGACTGGGTAAAGGCACCACTTCCCTGAAGAGAAATGGCAGCCCAGGCTGTACCCAGCGTCGCTCTTGGAGGAGTTTCCCTGGAAATTGTTTTACATTGCAGTGGTGTGTTCATTTTCTGAAGCTTAAGGATCTTGGCCTGGGCTCTAAAGCAAATCCCACAAACTTTAATTTAGTGGGATGGCTTGAAACCAGAACTCTGCCCTCCAGCAGACCTTGGCACTACCCAGTTTCCCCACCATTTCTTCTTCCCAGTCTAATTACAAGAAGAAATGTTGCCAGAGTATCTCTGCCCAAGAGGGCAAGGAACTGATTTTGGAGGCTATAGGACTTGGAAATAGGAACATCAGAGCTGGGAATTTATGGGTTAGGCACATCATTAAGAAACCAAAGCAGGCTGGTGGTGAGGTCTATGAGTTTCTCTTTATACTTTCCACAAGCAGCAGAGGAAGCAAGCAGAACGCAAAGATTCTGTCAATTAAAGTAAGTTAACCTGCTGAATGAAACAGGTCTGAGCTGACTCCAGGCTGGTGTAACAGGGAGAGCTGGTGGCATGCAGTGCGGGCTCTAAGTGAGACTGTGCTTATTCCGAGCAGACCAAAGCATGAATCCAAGCCTGGAAAGATCCACCAGAGATATTCTGCGTCCACAGGTATGGTGTGGGCAACCATGTTGCTGTCAGCTTTCCTATGGAGCTGAACCTGCTGTGCAATGAGGCAACAGTGAAAGAGTTAATGTGGGAGGGCGGCCAGCGGAGATGTCTGTTGGGTGGAAGGTTTGACCCGAGATAAACAACTAATGCTTTATCCTCACACAGAAGAAACCCAAAGCTCAACCAAGGCACAATCAGGCTGCTCAGTGCCCCAGCACTCACAGGTTTTATGTGTCTGGGTTAGATCATGCTCGGTGGGCAGAGGTAGGGTAGAGAATAGGGGCTGCTGACAGCTACTGATAACATCCTGATCTGATGGATGTGATGCATGGAAGTCATCCACAGAGACTGAAGAGTATTTTTGTTAAGTCTGAGAAGAAAAAGGGCTGTTCTACATAAATGTGTGTTTTTGAAGAACCCACCTAGATGACCAGGTTGTTTTGACCCACTGCTAAGATCAAATCTGCCAGGTCTCTTCTATACCTTGATCTTTCTAGGCCAAAGAAATGCAACTTAAAATCTTAAAGGTCATTCTTGAACATTCATTGGAAAAGCCAGATATAGCAGATGGATTCATTCACAGATAAGAGACTGGTTTTATCAGTGAGCCCAATGATATAAAAAATAACTGTATTATTTATAATCCCTCTGTGGAATCTAACTTGACTGAGAAATATTTTTCTTTCATCTTTTGACTTTTCCCCAAAAAGTCACTTTGGAGACATTTTAGTGGGTTTAGTGGGTGAGAGCTAGCTGCAACCCAGGAGCCTCTGCTAATTTCAAAGCACTGCTTGTTTTTAGCAAATATTTGAAGGAAGTGACTGTTCAACACTCATAAATCTTCTTGCTTTGTGTTGGACTGACAAAAATACCTGGAAAATAGCTTGCAACCTTAGTGAAGGGTCTGGAGAACAAGTCTTAGGAGGAGCAGCTTAAGGAACCAAGGGGTGTTCCGCCTGAAGAAGAGGCTGAGGGGAGACTTCATTGCTCTCTACAGCTACCTTAAAGGAGGTTGCAGTGAGATGAGGCTTAGTCTCTTCTCCCTAGTGTCAGGTGATAGAATGAAATGGCCTGAAATTGTGCCAGAGGAGGTTTAGGTTGGATATTAGAAAAACAATTATTTACTTTTCAGGCGTTAGCACAGGCTGCCCAGGGAGCTGGTGGATTCACCATCCCTGGAGGTGTTCCAGAAATGTGTGGACATGGCACTTGGGGACATGGTGTAGTGGCCACGGTGGTGTTTGGTTTAATGTTGGACTCAATCTTAAAGGTCCATTCCAACTGAAACATTTCTACAGTTCCATGACTCTAGCCACGGTTGTGTTTGAAGCGTACAGAGCAGGCTGTTGCCTTTCACCTTCCCAAAGCTTTTTTTGGGATATTTTACCACCTCAAAATTTCCTGCAGCTCAGGAGTGGGATGAGACTTGGAGCAGGATGAGCATTTTATATTGACATTGCAGAGCAATTACCAAGAGCAGGTATGTCAGAGTCTGATGAGAGGAGCACTGCCATGTCACCACTATATCATGTCTCTAAGAAAAGTCCTACCAGTTGCCACCATAAAGGAGGAGCTCATCTCCTACTCCATTTCTCAGAATCACAGAATTATAGGAGTTGGAAGGGACCTCTGGAGATCACCTAGTTCAACTCTTCTGCCAGAGCAGGTTCACCTAGAGCAGATTTCACAGGATGGTGTCCAGGCAGACTTTGAATGACTCCAGAGATAGAGACTTCACCACTTCTCTGGACAGCCTGCTCCAGTACCCTAGCACCCTCAAAGTAAAGAAGTTCCTCAGTTCCTCCTCATGTTTGTATGGAACTTCTTATGTTCAAGTTTGTGCCTTGTCACTGGGCACCACTGAGAAAAGGCTGGTCCCATCCTCCTGACGCCCGTCTTTTACATATTGACAAGCATTGATAGCATTGTAGCTCATTCTTCTTTTCTGCAGGCTTAAAAGCCTCAAGTTCCTCAGCCTCTCTTCATAAGAGAGATGTTCTAGTCTCCTGATCATCTTCATTGCCATTCCCATGCAGTAGAACACTGAAGGGAGGCATTCAGCCCACAACTGCAGTTTGAACTGGAAATTTAGTGGTTCAAAGACATCAAGATGGCCTCTGCACAAAGGGAGCATCTGGAAGAAATAATAATCAGAGGCTTATGCAGCTGATTAGTCAGAGCATGACTGGCACAGTCTGAGCAGGTTGGATGTGACACAAGCAGTAGCATAACATTGAAACTCCCCACTCATTTTTACCTGCTCCTTTAGATGTTCAAGTAGAAGGTTATGCGCCAGTGTGCCTCCTAAGCTCCTCAGAAGCCTACTGTCAGACTTCAGCTCCTGAGTAGGGTTTAATAGCAAAGCTTGGGACTGGAGTCAGTCCTGTTACTTACTTTATTTATGGCTGGTTTGTTTTTTTTCAGAATGTGCAGAAGCAGTTGCTATAACAAAGGGCTGTATTTTAGCTGATGAAAATTGAGATCCCTAGGTGTGCACGTGTAGCTAATCATGTCCTGCACTGGGTTTGTATTAATGTGATACATGATCTTACAGACCTATTATACATCTATGCTGATGCAGAGCATAGAAACCATACACATACATATGGTTTATATATATCAACCATAACCCTGGTTCTTTGTAAGGCTGATCTGGGCAGGGAGCAGACAACAAAGGCGTGTAAGAAAACAAGGGCTTCATGTAGCAATGGGTTCTTAGCTCATAACTCCACATATCTTGGGCTCAGCCACTGCAAAGCAAAAGTCCTGAATTAGAGCGGATATCAGAAAGTAATTCTTTACAGTGAGGGTGGTGAGCCACTGCAATAGGTTGCCCAGGGATGTCAAAAATGCCCCCTTCCTGGAGGTGTTAAAGGGCTGGTTTGGTGAGGCCTTGAGCAGTCTGATCTAGTGGAAGGTGTCCCTGCCTATGGCAGGGGGACTGGAATTAGATGATCTTTAAAGTCCCTTCCAACTCCAAGCATTTATGAATACGTGCAATTTCCCTGCTGCCACATTTAGCCTCGCCTTGTTCACCGCCTCTGCCAGCAGAAGGGCTCCTCTGGGAGTTGAAAGGCTGGTCAGATCCATGGTCTTCCACCCAGGTAGGACCTATAAAATGGATAGGAAGATGGGAACTCTTACACATATGGGTCATCCATGCCATTAAGTTCTCTGTCGTTTTCTTTCCTGTAAGAATAGTCACCTCCTGCAGCTTTCAGCTTGCAGTACTTAAGGGGGACCTACAGAAAAGCTGGAGAAGGACCTTTATAAGGGAGTCTAATAATAGGATGAGGGGTGACAGTTTTAAACTGAAAGAGGAAAGATTTAGATTATGTATAAGAAATTCTTTTCCATGAGGGTGGTGAGGCACTGGAACAGGTTGCCCAGAGACGTTGTGGGTGCCCCATACCTAGCAGCATTCACAGGCAGGTTGGATTGTGCTTTCAGCAAGCTGCTCTAGTGGAAGGTGTGGGAATGGCGCAGGGAATGGAACTAGATAAGCTTTAAAGCCCTTCCCAAGCCAAACCTACACCTTTCCAACCAAAATTCAGTGATTCTGTTCATGATGAATTAATATTTTTCTTAAAATGTTAACTCTTGAGTGATGCTTCTCTTCAGCTCCCGTCCACCACTGTGCCCCAGCTGACCAGCAGCCTGGTGGGCCACCCCAGTTTTGCAGTCTACATTTCAAGTGCTGTCACAGGGAGGGTTTGCTGCTTCAGATGACACTCCTCTCCTCATAGCTGTGATTGAGGTCGAGGAGCACTTTCCCAGCTGCCTGTCGGGGGCTGGGGCATACACCTTCCAGCTTACAGAGTGACACTGTTTTCCACCGGCACAATATCCGAGTAGTTAAAGCTAAATAGCTGTGGGAGTTGTTTGGTTTGATCCTGTAGTCATTGTCTCGCTGTTGGTAGTTGTGATAGTGGGCTGCAGATTGCTGTTTGCCCCTTCTTGTGGGGAAATCCTGTTTCCCATAAGGAAGTATCATTGATCCTTAGCATTGTGCACCAGCTGGGTTGTGTCCTGCCCAGAGGGCTGTCTCTTGGTCCGAACATAGGAAAACATCTGAGGGCGTTGCACTGGATTTCTTTTTCCCCAGCTTTTCTGCAGATGCACCCAACCCAAAATATGATCTCAATTATTTTTGTCATCATCAATGACAGTTGTGATTCATCATCCAAGTTTTATTTTCTTGCACATCATAACTTCTGTGGAGCAGAAATACACTTCAGCTGCACATCTGTCAGCAGACCACAGCTTCTCATTCAAGTAAACAAAATAACTTCATTTCTTCCTCCTAACAAAGACATTTCTAGACTCTGCTGTAAATATTCAGAGCAAGTTGGGTCGCTGTGTGATCTTTGTATGCCTCCCAGATATTTTTGTCATGATGATCCACGCTGGGTTGAAATACAAACTGCATGTGCTTTAAAGGGGCAAATATGAACATCAAACCCTTCATGGTTGCATAGGGTGTTTGCTCTGTAGGCAGCCTAAGGTGGGGTTGTGCTAAATGATCTACCAAGGTCCTTTCCAACCCCTACCATTTACAGTTCTATAAGCTACACAGATTTGACTCCTAAAATTACCATTTATCTACTTGGGTAAATAATATCCATTTTAATGACCATTTTAGTGGTCTCTAAAAAGACCACTCTGTCACCCGTGTGGTTTTGTGAGCTGGAGTTCATGAAGATCTGGCTAGTCAAGCCAACATTGTTTTCGGCAAATATATTTTCCCTTACTTGTGCTGAGGTTGCAGGACTGGCACAGCCAAGTCCAAGTAGCAGTTTTTCTCATCTAGCACATCTTTGGGATGGTACCATGGCATGGTTCTGCACCAGCACATCACACAGGGCTTGATGGTTTGGGAGATTTTGTATGTGGGGACTGGGGAGAAGAACCTTGAAAGGTAATTTGATTTAAATGGGATGTTGTAGCAAGAAGGCTCCCCAGTTCGAGAGAGACGGAGAACTACTGGAAAGGGTCCCGCAGAGGCTACAAAGATGCTGAGGGACCTGGAGTGTCTCTGTGAGGAGGAAGGGCTGAGAGTCCTAGGGGTGAAAGCCTGCAGAAGAGCAGCCTGAGAGGGGATCTGAGCAGTGCTTGGCAAGAGCTAAAGGATGGCAGGCAAAAGGATGGGGACAGACTGTTTTCAGTGGTGCCCAGTGACAGGACAAGGGGCAACAGTGGCAGACTGGAACCCAGGAGGTTCCATCTGAACAGGAGTAGAAATTTCTTTGTTGTGAGAGTGCTGGAGCCTTGGAACAGGCTGGCCAGAGAGGTTGTGGAGTCTCCTTCTCTGGAGAGCTTCCAAACCCACCTGTACAGTATTATCCTGGGCACGCTGCTGCATGTGCCCCTGCTTTAGCAGGTGGGTTGGACTGGATGATCTCCAAAGATCCCTTCCAAGCACACATGCTGTAATTGAAACAATGTGAAACATTGTGCTTAAGTACAAAGACAAATACCATCTATCTTTGACCTCTGCACAAATGGCAACAGCATCCCTGCTGTAACAGCTCACGAAGCTCTTCGGTTGTATTAATGGACCCAAGGCTTTTGCTACCCCCTTTGATCTGTATTCTGATCACTGGCCCTTTACATGTGTTTATTTGTATTTTCTGGGAAGACCAGCACAATATGACAACAGTAAGTACCATAACAGTTATTTTTCATTTCTCCGCTCCTTAAATTTGCCACTTAACAGCCATAGCATTCATGAGCCTTGGATTATCTAATTCATCAGTTTTCCATTAGCTTCATTCTGCATTCTTATGAAATATAACTCAGTGTTCAGCTATATTGTTACAGTACCCTCTTGTTCTTTTTTTTTCGTTTTTGTTTGTTTGTTTGTTTTTTAGTGTTTTTTTTCCTAATAGAGCGAAAATTAATTTTCTAAAATAACTTCCTTTACTCACATTGTTTAAAACTCAACTCTCCCAGCCAGCCAATCTGAGGTGAGGCTGACTTAAAAGGTTAAAAATACAGCCAAAGAGCAAAAAAAGATGGCAAATAAGTTGAAGGTTACAGATTCATTCACCATTAGATTGGTAGTTTGTCTTTAACTGGTGGTGTGGTTTGAGTAATTTGGAATGAAACTAATAAGAAGGCAAACCCTGTTTTTTACACATTGGCCATTCTGGACTTTTAAGAACAGAGTCAACTTTTGGTTTTGAACGTTAAGTAAAATGGGAAGGTTTTATTTGGGAAACACTGTCCTGATCTCTTTCCTGGGAACTGGAACTTCCACCTTTCTTGTGTCCATTCTCCTTTTTTGTTCTCCCTCACCCCACACTGGTGGCTTTTAAGAGAGGAGACACTGGGGTACCCAGCAGCGGAGGCAATCTGAGTGCAAAGACTAGCACAAAATTATATAAGAGTAGGGATGCTGGTGATTTACTAGGCATAGGGAGGACAAATGAGCAGGGGAGCATGGGGATAGTGGGCTGGAGGTATGGATTGACAATAATAAATTATTCATAGAACCACAGAATCAACTTGGTTGGAAGAGACCTTTCAGATGATTGAGTCCAGCTGTTAAGCCAGCAGTGCCACGTCACCACTAAACCATATCCCTCAGCACCACATCTACACAGCTTTTTAATCTCTCCAGGGATGGGGACTCCACCCAGGTTTTGATAACCATTTTGTGGAGAAAACATTCCAACCTGAACCTCCCTTAGAACAACTTAAATCACCGTGATGGGATTCATGAGCTCCACCTACCTCATGTGCATTATATTCACTATTTTTTTCTAAGTATCTAACATAAATCCCTCTTACTGTGAATGGAACTGATTTCTTCTAGTTTTATTCTTAGTGGACATTGGAGGCAGCTGGTTCTATTCTTATGTACAGTAACCTGAGAGGATTGTTACTGTCTTTTCTCTGTCTTTTTTTTTTTTTTTTTTTTTTTTTTTTTT
>VWZE01000941.1:0-21303 GCA_013396675.1 Eubucco bourcierii
AATTGATATCATTATTAATTTTGAAACCGTTCTCCTTTACACACAAACTTCCAGGTTAGGCATTGTAAGCTTGGTTTCAAGTTCTGTACCTTGTTTTCTGCTTTGAAGTTTTAAATGTCATCTGAAGGCTTAGGTTCTGTGGATTGCTGGAATATTAACTCCTACTATTTCTTAATCCTCCAATTAGGAGAAAATCAATTCCAAATTCCCAGTTTTGATAAACAGGCAAAGTCAAAGCAAATATGAGGGGAGAGACTAAAGAGAAATCATCATCCTGATGAGATTATGACTATAATTTCTCACTTTAGGGGATCTCAGGACTATCACTGCAGAGAAAACTGTCCAAAAACTACAAAAGCTTTGAGTGCTTACAGTCACCTGCTTCTATAAACTGTTGCAAAAAGGAAGTTAACATTCAAGAGTAATAAGAAGTCATTACATCATAGTGAATGAATGAACCACTTGCTCTCTTAAAACTCACAAATGAAGCAATTTTGCACAGATAGCCCTTTTTTTTTTTTTTGCTTTGTTTTGGAGAGTTTTTTTTTTTGTTGTAAGACCAAATAGAGTCGGTACAATGCAACGATCCTGAAGGAAATTCAGCTGCTGATTTGTCACACCACACAATTTTATAAAAGCTATTCAGCTGGAAGGCAATAAATGAGCACTCAAGTGATTTACACACTTTTGGATCATAATTTTTTACACAATGTTTTATTTTTAAAAAATATATATATGCTGTATACTATTATGTTTATTCTCTGTAGTATAATAAAATCATAAATCTATCTGATGAAAAATGGATTGTATTCCAATTGTATCACTGTGGTGCGTAGAGCTGCTCTTATCAAACCACTTACAAAGATCAATGGTAACTTGAAAATGATTTCATTCCATGCTGCCTCTAATATATTAGCCATAAAAGGACTCTTTTTAATTTAAAAGTCACATCAGCTGCTGTCCATCTTCTTTTAAACTCCTCTCTATTTCTGAAACTGACATATTACAGGAGCAAAATATCACCTGGTAACTACAGGGCTACTTTCTGATTTTCCTTGTGGAAATTAGTTTAAAAGCTACCTGAAGTGTCCATTCAGCAGAAATACAAAGCTTTTCCTGATGGTGTTGCTGCATGCCACATCCTAACCCAGTTTCCTGCTCTCCTTGGATAAAATGCCACTTGGATCTTGCAAAACATACAGCAAAAGGCTCATCTAAAGTGTAGGATTGTGTACCTAAAACAAGGACAATCAGCCTTCTTAAGAATGTACAAATAGTTCCACTGTGATACAAAATGTAACATAAAACATTAATTACTATAAAATACCATTAGAAGGAATAGCTGGCCTACTTCCACCTCAGTCGAAAGTTTTCTCAAGCCACTTTCTAGCTCTCAGGCTGGCTTTGCACAATGATGACAAAACCATTTTTATTTGGTAGCTGAAGAAGTAATATCTGTCAAAAATGCTGATGGTGTTTTCCCACACATATATAAGACCACAGCATCTAAAAACTTAAGTACCTATAACTGTGTTATGAGATCAACTAAACTCTAATTAAGTACCCACATTTCACTGATGTCAACAGCTGGAAAACTGTCACATGAAATTGCACGATGCAGGGGTCCACAACAGAACACTTCCCAGATCTTCACTGTCATTGCTGCCCTGGGATTGTTGCTATCACAACTACATTTGTAAACAGTAAGTTTTATAATGAAAATGTTCACAATGTGAGATAAGAGTAATATAAATAAAAAAGCCTGGAAAATCTCCCAGCCTGGCATAAGCAATGCAACAATAATTCAGAGATGACCTAAATCAGTATTCAATGGTTTATCTACATTCTTCAGGAAGCTGTTTGAGAGTAGAAAAGGACCTCTCACAAATATGGGTTTCATTAAAATTACACAAAGGACATTTTTTGACATCACAGGACTCTAACATGAATTGCTAGCCAAAGACAAGCCTTTCTAAAATCTAATACAAAATTATGCTGCTCTTTGTTGTACCTTGGAATGTGCCTTTTTATTTTTTTAAGGGGCAATTTTTCTATTTGGTTAAGAGCATTTTTCACAGATCAAAGTATTTTGAAGGTACTGAAGAATTTAGCCTTAAAACACTGACACCATAATCAAATACATCTGATTTTTTTTTTTTGGGGGGGGGGAGTTTTCTTTGTAATCATGCAAAAAATCCACATCAACAGAGAACTGTTTCAGTGCTTCACTGTTTTCTACAGCATGTTTTTTGCAAATCGGTATGTTACAAAGTAGACAATGGAATATATTAGAAAATACACAAAATATATTACAAAACAAAGTTAGAAAAATCCTCTGGCTTTAACTGAAATAGGTAAAATAGTGGTTTACATAAGAAAGATTAAATATATTTGCCCAGGGAGGTTGTGGCTGCTCCCTCCCTGGAGGTGTTCATGGCCAGGTTGGACGAGGCCTTGAGTGCCCTCTACTAGTGGGAGGTGTCCCTGTCTATGGTAGGGGGTTGGAACTAGATGATCTTTGAGGTCCCTTCCAACCTTACCATTCTGTGATTCTGTGATTCTATATTAACTTGTTCCTTTTCCCGATTCCACTAGACATGCTTGAAGAACACATTGACTTCAAACTCTGCTTTTTTGGTAAAATTCTTTAGCTCTTTCAGTGAATAAAAACTCTATGTCATAGCTGCAGGAAATAAAACTGTCATGGGACTACAGACTATCTTCCTCTACTATTGCACCAACCACAGTAATTTCTAAGATTAAGATGATTTAGCTGTTAAAAATAACCATACAGGGAGAGGTCACAGCACAAAAATTATATAGCATTAAAAATCTGTTATATGTTCAAGTGGAATTTTAACCTACAACTAGAAACGAAGAGGAAAGCTGCATTTCTTCCTAAATGTAATCACTTTCACAAATATTTTGGATTAAAAAACAAAAACAAAACAGCTTTTTACCTAGAAGAGTTCTTCTTGATTTTTTCATCAAGATCACTAAGGATTTGTTGAAACTCCATTTCTCCAGGAAGGACATTTAATAAACAGTCTAAATTGGAAGAATCAAGAGAATATTCTCCTCCCCACTCCATTTTCAGTTTCTGTAAAACAAGTACAGAAAAGTGGTTAAATAATTTAAAAAGTACTGTATTAGAAGTACCAAAATATGCAACATTTTGTTCCTTGGAAACACCTAGATTAATAAAGGAAGTGTTTATGTAGAGAATTATAAAATCAGTATTGAACAACAAGCCTTGTGCCTGCTTCTGAGCCGAGTGGCACAGAGAGGTACACCTGTAACATAAAAGCAGAGATAAATTTCATAATATCTTGCATTGCTTTGCTTTTAAAAAATCGGGGGTTTTTCCCTTAATCAGAGTAGTAGTTTTCTTAATTAAAAAAAAAAAAATCTAAGATTCAGAAAGAAAATCTCATTATTGTAACTGGAAATAAATTACTAATTTGTAAATAAATTTATAAAGAAAATGAAAAAACAACTTTTTTTTAAAAAAAAAAAAATATTTCTTGTGTGTTTTTAATTCCTGCTCAAAGAGTAAATCCTTTCTGGAAATGAAGCACATCATTGCAAATAACCAGAACATAAAGATCCAAACTAAAACAGTATGATACACCAGAAAACAAGTGTCGTCTTGCTTTGTACACACTTTACTCAGCAAGTACTTTGCCAACAGATCAAACCCACTGCCCTACTCAAACTAAGACTGTAGACCCCAACAGTCTTTATATCAGAAACAAAGTATGAGAAGAGGTATTTTTTCCCTGTATTCTCTGAGAAATAATGAAGTTGATTTTTACAATCTATGACAAATTGATAACAGAGTTAAAGAAAAAAAAAATTACATAAAAAGGGGAGACTTCTCACTAACCAAACTCACTAAATTTATTTCATGTTTGCTATTTGGTATTTAATAATACTCTTCATATTGCAGTAGCAACAGAAGGGATAAACAACCATTCAGATCCACATGCTTGGGCAAAAAAATATAATGACTTGATAAATACATCATTTTTCTTACAAGTCATATTCTATTACGAAGTATTTCCAAATGTTAGCTGAATATTTACCCAGAGGCACAGCCAGATGAATAGATTGAGAGATCTTCTAAGTGAACAGTCTGCACAACACATGCTAGGAAAGACCATTAGATTAAAACAATAGGTACAAATGGTAGGTTTGGGACAGTTATGAGTGTAGCAGAACTAGGCATTTCTTTAGCAGAAATTCTGGTTTTGCTCTTCCAAAAAGAAAGCTTGAACAAAAGTGAAGGTCCTTTAAAATCTGCTACCTCACACATCAGAATCAGAGATTCACAGAATTGTCAGGGGTTTGAAGGGACCTCAAGGATCATCCAGCTCCAACTCCCCAGTCATGGGTAGGGATCCTTCCCACTAAGTCAGGTTGCCCAGAACCACACCCAGCCTAGCCTTGAAAATTTCCAGGGATGAGGTTTCTACCACCTCCCTGGACAACCTGTTCTAGTGCCTCACTACCCTTATGATGAAGAACTTCTTCCTAACATCTAATCTAAATATACCCACTTCTAGCTTTGCTCTATTCCTCCCAAGTCCTATCACTACCTAATGCCCTAAAAAGTCCCTCACTAGCTTTTCTGTAGGCCCCCTTCAGATACTGGAAGGTCACAATAAGGTCTCCTCGAAGCCTTCTCTTCTCCAAACTGAACAACCCCAACTCTCTCAGCTTGTCCTCATAGGACAGGAGCTCCAGTCCTCTGATCATCTTTGTGGTCCTTCTCTAGACAAGATCCAGCATGACCATGTCTTTCCTATAATAGGGGCTCTACAACTGCATAGTATTAAATATTTCACTGATATATAGTTTTCTTAAATTCTATAGAACACACCTTTGCAAAAAAAAAAAAAAAAACCCAAAACCCAAAACCAAACAACCAAACAACCCACCCAAAGGCTTCCTACATTTTTTAATATATCTGAAACTCAGACATCCCTCTGGTGAAGAAATCAGGATGTAAACCAAATACAACACATAACACATATTTGAATAGAAGACTGAAAGTATCTTAACAGATGTTACTCAAAGACACTGCAATTAAAATTAGATGTCAAAAAGCATTCTCCCAGATGCTGAAACAGTTGTTGTTCTGCCAAGAAAACACAAGGACAACTTGGGAAGGTCTTGCACCAATGGAAAAACACTGAACATGATCTTAAGGAACTGAGAAAAAGGCAATGCAGAAAATAACGTTGCTCACTAAGGTAGGATTTACTTATATTCAGGCATGGCCACACAAATCCATTCCTGCTTCTCTTGAGAAATATACAACCAGCACAAAGATACCAAACTCTTGAATGGAGTCCAGAGGAAGCCATAAAGAAGATCAGCAGACTGAAGCAGCTCCTCTATGGGAGCTGCTGGGACAGTCAGCTGAGAGAGCTGGTGCTGTTCATCATGGAGAACAGAAGGTTGCAGGGAGACCTTAGAGCAGCCTTCCAGTACTTGAAGGGACCACAGCAGAGCCATGGAGGGACAAGGGTTTGTAGTGCCAGGAAGAGGGGCAGTAACTTCAGGCTGGAAGAGGGGAGATTGAGACTTCAGATTAGGACAGAATTTTTGAGTGAGGCTGGTGAGACACTGAAACGGGTTGCCCAGGGTGGTAGTAGATGGCCCCTCCCTGGATGTGCTTAAGGAAGGATTGGATGAGGCCTTGAGCAATCCGGGCTAGTGGGAGGTGTCCCTGCCCATGACAGGGGGAGTTTGAACTGGATGATCTTTAGGGTCCCTTCCAAATCATTCTAGGATTCTGTGATAGATGTTAACTACATTCAATACCTGTAGCTCAACCACATCTTTTATTCAACTGTGCTTGCAGAGCAGGGAATGTCTGTGTAAAATGTGCTGTGGAATAGATACATGTAACACAAAAATAACAACAGCTTGGAATGATTCGGAGTATCCAGAAAATAGCTGCACAATCAAAGTTATGTATTCGTTAGGAAGCCTTTCACTTGTAGGACAGCCAAATGAAGCTTGTGTTGCTCAGGAAAATATCAGTGTAGTTTACAGACCACTTATGGTTTGAAAAATTCATCACATGAAAAAAAAACACCTTGTAAACATGACAGCCCAGTTTTCATGTATGAATTCCTCTAAGACTCCTGTGTCATGCTTCTTTGGTTCAGTTGTCAAAACAAGGCAACAATTCCCTTCCATCTTGGTTTATGGGAGAAAAAGCAAATTTTGACTACTCAGATTTAAATATTGTTTATAGGTGGTCAAAAGTAACTGCTTCTTATGAAAATCTGAGAATTTCTCTAATGCAAGACTATCATATGAAGATGCGAAGTATAAATATGTTTCTGAAGGAAATAGTAAGTACATTAAGATATATGTAACGATTTGGCTTGATCATCCACCAAGAGTGATGGTCAGTAGCATGAAGCGCAGGCAAATGACAAGTGGTGTCCCTTAGGGATCAGTAAGGATCAGTACTGGGACTTGTGCTGTTTAATATCTCTGTCAGTGATACAGCCAGTAGGACTGAAGCACCCTCAGCAAGTTTGTGGATGACACCAAGCTGTGAGGTGCAGTTAACATGCTGGAGGGAAAGGATGTCATCCAGAGGGACCTGAACAAGCTGGAGAAAAGTGGGCCTGTGTGAACCTTGCAAGGCTCAACAAGGCCAAGCGCATGGTCCTGCACCTGGGATTAGGCAATCCTCATCAAAAATCCAGGTTGGACAGAGAATGGATGGAAAGTAGCCCTGAGAAGGGCTTGAGCATGCTGGGGAGGGTGCAAAGCTGGACATGAGCTGGCACTNGGGGGTGCTGGGGGTGTGAAAAACTGGACATGAGTGGGCACTCAGCACTGCCACCCCAGAGCCAGCCTTGCCTTGCTCCAGTCCCCAGCAGTGCAGGTAGCAGAGGCTGGGAGGGGATTCTGCCCCTCTGCTGTACTCTGCTGAGACTTCCCCTGCAGAGCTGAGGCCAACTCTGGAGTCCTGAGCACAGCGCAGACAAGGACCTGTTGGAGCAGGACCAGAGGAGGCGACAGCAATGCTGGGAGGTCTGGAAGCCCTCTGCTGTGAGGCCAGGCTGGGAGAGTTGGGGTTGTTCAGTCTGGAGAAGAGAAGGCTCCAGGGACACCTTAGAGCAGCCTTCCAGGACTTGAAGAGGGCTACGGAAGTGGAGTGGGACTTTTTAAAAAGGCATGCAGTGACAGGAAGGGGAGTAATGGCTTCAAGCTGGAAGAAGCTGGATTGAGATCAAACATTGGAAATTCTTGACAGTGAGGGTGATGAGACACTGGAACAGGTTGCACAGGGAGGTTGTGGATGCCCCTCCCTCCCTTGAGGCATTCAAGGCCAATCTAGATGAAACCTTGAGCAACCTGGTCTAGCGGGAGGTGTCCCTGCCCAAGGCATCAGGGTTGGAACTAGTTGATGTTCAAAGTCCCTTCCAACCTGAAGGGTGGATTTCTGTCATTCTATGAAATTGACATAAACTGAGTAGAAATGCTGCTGTTATTTAGGAAAACCGTTGATAAGGGCCATGGAAGCAGTAATAGGCCTTATGACCTGAACTGTCCCTCCAGTATGCCTCTCTTCAGAGCAATGGGATGGGCACTGGTTGGTAAGTTTCTTCTCCTGCCACTTAGGTCGCCCTTTTTCTCTCTCAGCCCTGTGAGAGCCATCCCTTGCTACCTCATGATAGCTGCTATGATGTAACCCTCCTCTGAGAGGGGAGTAATTTCTATTAAGAAAAGAACATTTTTCTTGAGAAATAAATCAATTTCTTACAAGTTGCATTACTTGCAATAATGTGGAGGAAAAATCTCTGTATTGCAACTCTGAATTCTTTCTACGTATTTTGTATAGTAATAACCCATTTCTTCTACAAAGGAGATTAATTTAACACTTCCAATTATGCTGCATAAAAAAAGTATTATTCCATCATGTTTCTACACACTGTTAGAGTGAAATACTGTATGACTTAAGACAAATAGTTTTAGAGAACCTGCTTCAAACACATTCAAGTGTGTCCCTATCTGTAATGGGTTTAGTTTTTTTCAAAACATATTAGAAGACCACTCATCACCATTAAAATGGTGTAGCTGCCATTCTTTTTTGTAGCTACTCAAGAAACTTAAGCACTGTACAGTGCAGTTTAAAAAGAAGAATTTTTAAGGCTGCTTATTTATCACACGGTATCAATGCAATTTCACCATAACAATTCCACATTTCTAACAAGGCTAACATTAAAATCCAATTTTCATCAGTATTGGTTATGTCTATTTGAAGAAACATTAAAGAATCATAGAATGCACCGGGTTGGAAGGAACCCTCTAAGGTTGCATAGCCCAATCCTCCCTGCAGTGAGCACAGACTTTGTGGAATGTTCAGGCTGATACAACAGATATGTCTTGCTTTTTGAATTCATGTAGTGCTCATCATTGAAGAGCACTTCAACACTTCTCATTTTTCTTTAGGGTTTTCTTTTTCAGTGTCAATCAAATGGAAGCCGTTTTCTCATAGGAGTCCTACCTAAAATGATACCTACTTCAAGTTGGATATTTCTTCATTCTGATAAATCACTTCAATAGACACTATTGTGAAAACCTGCCACTATAAATATACATGAGAACTTCCAGAGGGTTTCTAAGATTAATTTGTAATGTTGATATTTATTTATTAATAACCATTTGTTCTTAGACATATAGATTGTAAAAACTGCGTGGATCTAAAACTTGAATAGATTTTTTGTGTGGTAAAGACATTGTGATGCTGAAGTGTGTCCAGAGATGGACAATGAGTATGGTGAAGGGTCTAGAAAACATGGGTCTTGTGATGAACAGTTGAGGGACCTTGATTTTTTCAGCCTGGAGAAAACGAAACTGAGAAGAGACTTTCTTACTCTCTACAACTTCCTATGAGGAAGCTGGAGGCAGGAAGGGGTCAGTTTCTTCTCCCAAGGAACAAGTGACAGAACCAGAAGAAATGGCGTCAAGTTGTGCCATAGGAGTTTTAAGCTGGACACGAGGAACAATTTTTCCCCCATAAGGGCTATCGAGATCTGGCTCAGTGGTGCTCAGGACAGCGGTGGAGTCCCCATTTCTGGAGGGGCTTCAAAGCCATGGAGATGTAGTGCTGAGGGATATGGATTAGTGGCGACCTAGGAGCACTGGGTTATATGTTTTGACTCGGTGATCTTAAAGGTCTCATCCAACTTCCATGACTCTGTGATTCTATTAGTGCTTTTGTTGAGTTTATACATGTACATGTACATGTGCAATGCACCTTATTTATTGATAAATACTGAGGCAAATTTTGCATCATCATTACACACAACACCACGGAGGAGGGAGTCTAAATACAGTTATAAACTGCAGTGAAGTTAGAGTTTCCTCTGAATCGATTGCTTAAGTCTACTGGATAATCAATCAGCTGGGCTGTTAGGCCCTTTGAAAACAAGAAAAAAGGTGTATACGTGTTTCAAGCAGTAAGGGTAAAGCTAGACACTGAAGAGGCACTACACTGGCAGATATATAAAGGAACCAACAATTGAGTGGGTGTCACATTACGTAAATAATGAGCAGGTCTTAATCAATTAAGGCTAGAATATGAAGAAATATATAAAATACTTATTCCAGAAGACTGAAAATTAGCAGTTTACAATCTTAATTAAATAAACTCCAAATAATTTAAACAGAAAAGGTTTGACAAAGACTGAGAATTAAATACCAAGTTTGTGTCTAATAAAATATAGAATAAAACTTTAAAAACTCTTCAATTCTGCTATGATAATATAGCTTCCTCCTCCATTAGAGAAAAAAATAGTTTTGTTGTTCCTTAAATTCTGTTATTCACTACAGCCATCTTACATGTGTAATAAACAAACCTTTTTAATGGATAAATAATGGCAGACTGGTACTGTTTTGTTCAAATCACTTACTTCTAATCCAAGATTTGTATGAACTAAATCTCATTCTTTTGCAGCTCCACAATCCAGTCTTTAATGAATCATTCAAGTGTTAAAGAACTCACAACCTGTCATTAATGCCATTCTGTTAATGCCAATCTACTATTTTAGTTCTTTTATGAGACACGTATTTCCAAACACTTCAAGTGTTACTATATTGCAAGATAACTTTAAAATAACTATTTATATTTTGAATCTAAACAACAACTTGTACATACCACATACTTAGAGACTCTTTCCTAGTACATTTATTCATTTCACAACGTTTTTTCCAGGCATAATATCCCATACTTGGCACAGAATGCATTGTCTAAGTGCAGCACAAGCACCACAGCAATCAGATTTTCCAGACTGTTACTTTATGGCTGATCTAAATATTTGAGAACTAACTTTAACATTACGTGAGTTTTATCCCTAGAGCACTCGTTCCACCCATATCCAGGACAATAAAAGAAAATTGTTACCATTAGCAGTGCTTTAAAAAGAAGATGTCAAGGTACTCGTGCCTTGAAAACAGGGATATTTCAAACTGCAGCACTGTATGTGCAGAGAGCTAGCCAAACCATTGAAGTTTTTTTTGTTGTTGTTGTTTTGTTTTGGTTTTTTTTCTCTGATACTGCTTCTTATCTTACAGGAGATATCTCTTTATTGTCCCAGTATCCTTGCAAAACTAAAAGGGGATGAGAGAATTGACAAGATTTTTCATCACTCAGCTTACACTTTCAAACTATCATCTTTAACAATGATTTCCTTTATCTGTCTTTAGTTGCACAACTGTTCCCAGCTGCTTTGCAGCACAGAAGATGTCATCTGCAATCACACAGCAGGCAGTAACAGTGATGGCAATGGCTTGAGATAATACCATTCAATGTGAAATTCCTACTGCTCTGGACTCTGCATATTTAAAGTTTTTTTGGAAACCACATATGGCAAGAAACGCGTCTAAAAAAAATTGTAATTTCTTGAGCTCTTCTCTGACACAGTAAAAGCCTCTTGCCCAATTTTCTGTGGTGAAAATCCTCTCAAAACTGCATCACTGTTTAAAATAAAGACTGGTAAAAGAAAAAGGAGAGGTTAAAAATTCTGTCTAGAAAAGAACATAACCCCCCTTTTTTTTAAAATTTTTTTTTAATTCTAATAGGTGGACATTGAAGTCTTCCACTGAAATTTTCCAGTTTACCTATTCACCTATTTCCCATGATTCGCTGAAGCATGCATAGCTTTTCCAAAAAGAATATCATCTTGCTCCAGTAAGAAAAACATTTAATCCATGTGAAGAATAGTCTTCACAAGAGCTGTATTTACAAAATATACTGAATGCCACAAATAACTTTGAAAGAAGTTTCATTAAAAACATCTTGTAACATTCCTCCTGTAGACTTTCCACGCTTGCTGTTGTCACAAACTTTTATCTAAACGTTAACTTTATAGTCATCAGTTATTATTCATCAAACATAACAGAGATGCTAAGCATCTATTATTAAATTTATAACTACACTAAATTAACTTTTTTCTACCAATTTCTGTGATTGTAAGAGACAGTAGATAAGAGTGGCAGTATGACAGAACCCACAGTTGGAATAGGGATGAAACAGAAAGCTGTCTTCTATCTAAAACTTTAGTATCAGAATGCAATGCTGTGATCTAAGCCAGCAGTATCAGCCACTGAATCATCAATACTATAAAAAACCTGCAGAAAGTGCTGTGAAAATGCACAATTCTGGCAAACAGCCTATGCTATTATTTTTATTATCTGTGAGTATTTCCAGCTCTCTTGCTTAGTCCTGTTTTCTAGGCACATATACATACAAGAATTTAAAACCAAGATCTATGAGTTCTCCTTATTACCTCTCCCCTATTCTTTTGAGCCACACAAAGTGAAATGTTGAGAACATAAAGGAAAAAGGAATCAGCACTGCTTCTTTAAGATTTCCTGCTACTTGGGACTGGTTAAAGATGTTCAAAGCCAAGGAGAGATTTCTCATTTACATAAACTTAATCAAATGTTATTGGTCAAAGGGAGTGACTTCAAAAGGGAAACATGCCATCTGGAGTTGCAAGGCAGCTCCTGAGGAGTTATGCCAGAAGAAAGGAATAAAGCATAATGTGATTTCATAACCTTCAGAAGAGAAGAACTGGCCATTTTCTGAGTACCTCTTGAGTGAAAACAGTCCTCTATCATCTTTGTCTCAGCTAGTTACTTCGTAGCTGGAATCCCACAGTGTACAACATCCAAGATCCAACACTTAGTAACACATCATTCCTAGACAAGAAGTGCACAAATATTGTGTCCTACCTCTAAAAAGTCAGTGGTTTTTCCACCTTCTTAATACTCTTAACAGTTATTGAAATTTTAAGTGTGACAACTGTTTGTACGTAAGTGTGCCTTTTTTCTTCAATTGTCACTTCTGACTTTCTTTAGTAGAGCTAGGATTCAAGAAGCCTATTATCACAGAATTCTCATCTTTTTTGCACCTCCAGTTCTATTTGATGAGTTAAAAATGGATATACCTGTTGCAAAGTTGCATTCTTTATATATTACTTAAAACCAAAAAAGGTCACTTTTCTGTCACTGCCACATGCACACAAATAGCAGAAAATTCTCTTCTGCCACTGTCACCAATTAAGACCACAGCAATCAATCTCACTGCCAAATGGATATGTTTTATGACGACTTGAAGACAGTTTTCAATTATAAAAGTAATTGTCAATCATTAGGCTAAAGTATTCAGCAGTGCATAGACATGAGATTTGTAAAAGCCTAGTTAAAATGCCTACTTCATGTTTTCTTATCATTCTCTAAATTTTTTTTTTAACTAATGGCATTTGCCAAGAAACCATGCAATAACCAGAGTAATTTCAAAACACAAAATAGTAGTTCCTTTATTTTCTACAGCTACAGATGAGGACGATATGTATTGAGTAAATATGGCATACTGCTATGAAGAAATGTCCAAGACCAATCATTATTTTGCCTAGAAAAGCTATATAAGAGTGTGGTTTTTCATGAAGGACAAGAATATAGGACGACTCCTAAGTGTGAGACTAAATGTATCCAACTACAGAATTGTCTTTCCAATGCTGGCAATAAGAGATGCTATTTAGGAATACCTGAGTTTTCTCATTTTATGTCACTTAGGTATTCAGAAGATGCAACGCTTTAGAAAATCCCAAACCTCTCTCAGAACTATGCTCTCAAAAACACCTGCCACAGCCTTCCTGTCTTGCTTGCCATTAATGTCTAAAACTGCACAGATTTATAAAGACTGTGCTGAAGGAACCATTCTAACACAGTGGTAAAGAACCTAGCATATACCATCCTCAGCTAAAAAACCTTACAAATACACACTAGCTACTTCTACAACAGTCCATAAAAGCCTTTTCTCTTGTTTAATGGAAAAAAATCCTCCATCCTGACACAATACTCCTTGAGGACAATGGTATGTAAAGGAAAGAATGTTCAAGACCTTTGAGGTCTTACAGTTCAGTAGATCAGATACAGTGTTGTTTAGAATTTTAACAGGAAACATGCTTCCAATGAAACTATTATATTTAAAAAGAATTGAAAAAAAAGAAAAAGAAAAAAAAAAAAAGTTAAAAAAAAAAAGTCTGTGGCCACAGCTCTTAAAAGGCAGACTGCATTTCAGTCCCTTCATCTACACACATTTTGTTTTCTTCCATTATTTCTCAATTTAATGCTGAGAGTTTGTAAAAATGTCTATTTTAAATTTTTTTTTTTTTTACAAATGAAATGGAGAAATCCTCCACAGAGGATTTCTTGAGTGGGTCACTGCCTTAAAGGTTTGTTTAGTAGTTTAAATGTCTTCCTCCCCACTCCCCCACTCCCCACCAGAATACCATTATTAAATTTTTTTACTAAACTACTCAGGGTCATACGAAACATTTTACTGACAAATGTGAATGTTGATTAAATTTCTGTTTTCTTTTTTAAATCTTTCCTTTCTTAAATCAAAAGTTTAAATTATGTTTTGCTGGCATAACTCAAAAATGTTTGTATCTAATGCTCAATACATCATTACAAAGAGCAAGGGTAAAGTCCTGCATCTGGAGAAGTATAACTCCATAGACCAGTACAGGTGAGGGGGAACCTGTTGGAGGTCAGCACTGGGAGTGTTGGTGGTCAACAGTATGACCATGAGCCAGCGATGTGCCCTTGTGGCCAAAAGGGGCCAATGGCATCCTGGGGTACATCAAAAGGAATGTGGCCAGCAGGTCGAGGGAGGTTCTACTCCTCTACTCCACCTTGGTGAGGCCACAGCTAGAACAGTGAGTCCATTTCTGGGTTCCCCAGTTCAAGAAGGACAGGGACTTGCCAGTGAGAGTGTACAAAAAAGCTACAAAGATGCTGAGGTGACTGGAAAATCTCTGCAAAGGAAAGGCTGAGAAAACTGGGGCTGTTTCGTTTGGAAATGAGCAGCCTGAGAGGGGGATCTCATCAATGGTTGTTGGGTGTCAGGAGGCTGGGACCAGTCTTGTTTCAGTGGTGCCCAGCTACAGGACAAGGGGTAACAGGCACAAACTGGAACATCAGAAATTCCACGTAAACACGAGGAGGAACTTCTTTAATTTAAAGGTGGTAGAGCCCTGGAACAGGCTGCCCAGAGATCAAACTCATGATATGGCAAAAAGACTTTTTCTGAAAGAAAATTATACCGATGTATTTAATGTTATTCAATCTTACTTTGCTGTCCTTTTGCAGTCAAACTTGATGAGATCCTGAACAACTTGACCTAGTTGGAGATGTCCCTGCTGACTGCAGGGGGCTTGGACAAAATGACCTTTGAGGGCCCCTTCCCCTTTATACAGGTAATACCAGGATCTAGAAATAACTAGTAATAATATATAACATTAATTGAACTGGAAGAGGTGGTTGCTGCCATTAGCATACTGCTTGCTTGCAGTCAATATGCTGCTTGCCCACTTGATGGATGCAAGGAGCTCCTTTCTGCTTATGGTAGAAGGTAATGGTGAATTACAAGTGGCTTAAGGTTTATTACATGACAGTACCCAAAGCAACTGGCGGGGTTGCTGTCAGTGGTCTCAAAGCTGTTTTCCCAGACTCTTTTCTCAGAAAGCTGGGATTCTGGCACAGTCTCTGACCTGGTTCCTCTTGACTCTCGATTCCGGAGAAGCCTTGCAGAGGGGCAGGTAGGATGCAATGTGATGTGCAGTCTTAGCACAGATGTCAGGCTGGCTATGCAGGCTGATTGCATGGACGCATTTAGAGTCTGTTCCTGGTAAACTCTTGGAAGACAGCTTCCAGGCAGTTTAGGATGCAGCAAGGCAGCAAGCAAGCACGGATACAATGGCAGAGGATGGATACAACAGCAGAGGACAGATACAACGGCAGAGCACGTTGTGTCACCTGCTCATCTCTTTTTATCAATACACCCGAGACTAATGGGCCTTCGGACACAGAATAGCCAATTGAAATGGCAGTTAGCCAAGCCTGACCACATTAGGTGAAGCCATAGGCTTGCTTTATCCTTTTTAGGGCAGAACATAGGCCTTGCACAAGGCATGCAAAAGCTAAGCATGTGTATCTTGTTTATCACAGGATGCAAACGGCCAGGGTCCTTAGACTCAGTGGCTCCAGGTTATTTGTCCTCTTTCTGGTGGTTGCTTCTCCCCAAAACAGAGGGAGGGAGAGCAGAAAAATATGCCTGAGCAAGCCAGGACGTTTATAGGCTAGGCCTACCATGACAATGAACTGCTGTCACCTCCCATTTGGTGTTTTAACATCAGAATGCCACCTCACAGCTGCAATCAACCATTGAACCCATGTTTGTAGGTACCACAAACCCACCTCCACCATCTGAAGTACAAAGTAAGTAGTATTTCCTTGCAGTGAAAGAGAGACAAAGTCACTAAAACAGCACACCTGCTCATGAGCATCCTACAGCACTGTAACACTGCTAACAACGTAACCTGTGAAGATATCCAACCACTTTGTAACTTGGCTACAGATAAAGACACAACTGCAACAGTGGAAACAGAAACTTTGGGTATGGTTGCACAAAGGAGCTCAAAAAAAACATGGGCAAACGAGAAAGAGTGCAAGATTATAAATAACATACATATAAAGTAAGAAATGTGTCTGCTGGAATCAGAAGTATCCTGGTAGAATAAACAGAAAAGATGCCTGACAAAATCAGGAAAAGTCTTGTTCCTAAAATAAAAAATCCTCCTTACATCTACGAGGAGGAGAGTAAGAAGCATGAAATAAAAGGAATAAAACTAAGGGGAAGTTGCTTATCAGTAATGCTAATCTTTTTTGATAGTACAAGCACATCCTTCTGCAACTGCATAATTACACTTTCAATTTTTTGCACAGGAGTAGCTCACTGCTCTGTCTTTTACCTCCTCTAAGATTGTCCTGTACACAAGATTTTCAATCCTCTCTTATTTCAGGGTCTGTTTCAAGGTGGTTATCTGTGTTTCACACGGCCTCCAGCCCACATCAGGGTCTGGCATCTTCCTCTCAGATGAGGAGTCCTGTGTGCTCCGCCATCAGAGCACCTCCTTTACCAGTGTCCCCAATGTGTCCCCAATGTGTTTTCAATGCCTCCCTCATGACAGCCCTTATTTTGCAAGTCTGTGAACAATTCTATGTAACCTCTTTTCCCTTTCCCTCAGTCACTTTGCTCCCTCACCCCTTTTGTTCTGGGAGATGAATCACTCTAGATGCTAATATGCTTCACTCTACTCTCAAGATAGGTGAAGATGAGAGATGAGACTTGCTATGCTGGCATGGCTGAACTGCTCAAACATGGCATGATGTCGTCTGAAAGATATGAAGCTGTGGCTATGCTAAATAACAGCAAAGGCTTTCATCTGTCATCTGCTTTCCTTTCAGTTCTCTAATTTCCCATAAAATCCTAAGACTTCTACACTGAAAATTGCCCCAAAATAGATTTTTTTGCAAAGTTCTTATATGGGAAAACAGGAAAAAAAAACCTTACAGAAATGAGTGCAATCCTCAAACTTCACTAATCAGATGTCTCATTTCTGCACAAACTTGCCTATTCAAAAATTGGAAGTTTACCTACACGACCAAGAGATAAAACAAAGGATTAAGATTAAATAATAGATTGTATATTCACTAGACACCAAAAGATGCAGTTAATGTTTCTTCAGCAATTAAAAATTCACCTATATGAATATTGCAATAATTTAAGTTTTTTAATTATTTAGCTCAAAGTGGCAGAAAGATCACTATTTTGAAAACAACATGCAAGATGCAAGCCATGAAAAATTGATGTGAAACAGCAATCTTTAAGGCTTGAGCTCATTTTATGCAAAACTATTAATGGTAAACAACTCCAACATTCCAGCCACAGGAAAAAGAAACATTATGACCCATTCCATCAATTCTTAACCCTCAGTTTTAGTCCCTCTGAAGTGCACTTGCAAGCTGTATGAACTCAAAAAGCAAGCCAAACCAAACCAAAAAAAGGATTAAGAGTTGCTGTTTAAATCAAATCAGAAACAAGACAATAAGATTCTTTCTCAACCACTCCCTTTTCCCTTCCATTTGCCCCTCAGTCTTTTGCTTCCTGCTAGCTCTCCCTTTCAAGTTTCCCAATAATAAAAAAAAATAAACAATGCATGGCTTTGTGTTAAGTCAGAAAAATCATTTAGAACTGCATTTCATTGTATTTGTTGCTTAACATATCCCAACAGTGAACCTAACATTTAGAATCTATCATATCAACATAGTCATCATGATCCAAGCTGCAAATAATAGAGAGTGTCACTGTCAATTTTGCTTTCTCACACTTCTTTCCCTTCACTTCATCTGATTTTAATAATCCCTGTCAAACCACAAACAGTCCAAATTACCTTCTTGACATAGAAGCTTTCAAGGAAGAGACAGAATCTCAACTTCCATTTAGCGACTACAAAAGCAAGCTGTCCGACTGGACAAATATTATTTCCACTCTTGACAATCTCTACAGTAAAGCATGCTTTTTAATTTTCACTGAAGTTGCCAAGGGTTTGAGATAAGCTTCTTGTTTAGTGTAGATTGACTCACAGGATTATCAAACCAACAACTGCAATTGTGTTTAAAGAAGCCAGCACTTTCCAGTCAAAGAGAAAAACTGCTTGTAAAGCTGCACGTCACAAGCTAACTGAAGCTAAATGAATTAAGGCAAAGATTATACAAATAATTCCAATTCAGTAGATCTCACAGGATGTGTTTTAGGATGATTTTGCATTTCTAAGATTGACCAAATAGTTGGTGCTAACATGTAATATAAATCAGAATTTCAAGGAGGACAGTTTTATATTCAACTACAGCAGTAAGAGTCTAAAAAAGGTTAGCATCTGACAACGGGAAATGTGTTCAAGGCAAATAGGCTTCCACAAAAAGATGTGATCTGTAATCATTTTCCTCTCTGTTGGCTTGTCTTCAAAGTAAGCTTGATAACATAACTCACTGCTTCACATATATCAGTTTAAAAGTAATTGATTTCTCTGATGAGGCACGGTATTGTATAATTAGCATTCTACTTGAAGTTTATGTGGATTTAATCAAAGCATAATACATTCTTATACGAAATTTTTCTTCACATAGACAGACCAGTCTCTCTAATCATATGGAAGTCTATTGCTTCTTAGTATTTTGACATTTAAAATTGTAATCAGGTTCTGAACTGTTAGTAGGCACGAAAAAATAGAACAGGAGAACTAAGATGCTCCCCATCAGAAGCATTATGTGAAGTAGTTGTTTAAATACCTCAGATTGCCTGTCCCCTGCACAGGCCTAATTTAAGATTAATCAGAGTTGTTTTAAAAGATTCTTTGGTAACCAGTCAGAACACACCAAAACAATAAAAGTCTGTCTTTGGGGAACCCATAAAATCACTGAAATGCAGAGGTATATACCTAGATGGTGTTCAGAGTTCCACAGCAAGAAAATTCTACTGAGCACTCTACTGTAAAATAGCAGTTTTTCATCAGTCCTGAAACAACTGGGGTTGGTAACTGGCTCTCCATAATGACTCATCTTCATGGTCACACATTCTCCTGTTTGTCTTTTTATCTTGTTTTTTTCTTCCCAGTACAGAGTAAGAGTTTGTACAGCTTGCTGTATTTTCCACCTTCACCACTGCAGCCAACGCACAACTTTGATACTCAACAGAATATTGATCCTACCATAGGTCTGCATCAGACTGGACCTGTGTTTTTTTTTATTTTGAGAAAAAAAAAAATAATCGGGCAAAAAGATCACCTAAATGAGAAAAAAAAATTAGATAAGTGGCACATGGACCAATGGTATTCTCAGTTTTAATTAAAAGGACATTGATTTAAGCCTCTTCAAGTGAAGTGCTCAGCCTTGACTATGTCTGGATTTTAGGTAACTTATCAGTTTGAGTCCACAGCAGAATGAGTAACTGCTACCAGGCAGAACTATTAATTAAAAAACCCCACAGATTATCTATCAGTTAGGGTAGATACACAATGGAAGTAGGGGATAGGAAAGAAATCCATGGAATGGTATTGAAGTACAAATATACTGTTTGATATGTAAGTGTAAGTGTATCTACACCACATCTTAACACCAATCAAAATAACTGTACAAAAGTAAACATCATGGCACAGACTCATGGCATTGTTTTGGTTGGAAAAGACTTTTAAGACCACCCAGTCCAGCCATCCCCTAACTCTCCCAAGGCTAATGCTAAACCACAACCCTCAGCACCACATGCCTGCCTCTTTGAAACTCTTCCAGGGTTAAGGATTCCACCACCCACCACAGGAGGTTGTTCCAGTCCTTCAGAACCATTTTAGTCAACAAAATTCTTCTAATGCCCAACCTAAGCCTCCCATGGTGCAACTTCAGGGCATTTCCTCCCATCCTCTGTTGCCTCAGAGAAGAGAACAATTCCTGTCCGGCTACAGCCTCCTTTTAGGCAGTTGTAGAAAGCACTTTCTACAACAGGTCTCCCCTCAGCCTTTTCTTCTCCAAACTGAACACCCCCAGCTCCCTGAACTGCTCCTCACTAACCATGTTCTCCAGACCCTTCACCGGCTTTGTTGCCCTTCTCTGAACATGCTTCAGCCCCTCAATGTCCTTCCTGCAATGAATGGCCCCAAACTGAACACAGTTCTCAAGCTGATTAAAAAAAAAGATATTTCTGTTTAAGACAGGAGGTTTTCAATAATACATAAGCCACATATAAACGATTTTTTCAATTAGTTGCTCAGAGTTAACCTTTATGTTCCCAGAGCATCCTCTTTGTATTTTGATCCAGTTCCGTCTCGCTTGTGAACTTAATTATTAGATGCTATGTCTTTATTTCTTGGCAGGAATTCCAAGTCACCACAGTTATGATGCTAAAAAAGCAAAAAGTTGCATAACCAAGTGTCACTTTTAAAGAATATTTAGCCACAGTACAATTCCATCGCTGCTCTGGAAGAAAGAAAGGGAAATAAAGGAAGAGTTTTAGTGAAAGGAATTACCTTCTTCTCAATGATCTCTCACACTGCACTCTCACACTCTAACCTGAATCTCCTTATCACACGACAACTAAGACTCCTGCAGATGTCAGCTCATGAAGGAATCGCCCTGTACTTTATTGTGAAGTTCATCTACCTGTATATGGCATGGAAACACCAAGTGGCTATGATACAAGAGTACTCATGGAGAGCTCTAATACATTCTTGCCATCTCTGCTGGGAAGTTGCTGTGTCAAGAATATTATTTCAAAACACAGTAGAGGCAATAGTGTTAAAAGGTGGGAGAGGGAATTGTGATAAAATGCAACCACACAGGAAAAAAGAAATCTTTCTTTGGAAGCTGAACAGGTCATAAGCTGTTGTATAAAAAGGAAAGAGAAGATGGTAAAGGTTTGTACCAGGTTAGGGTGGATCCCTCCCCTGGTAGAACAAAATCACCACAACACGTAGTTTTTTTTTTCTTTTTGGTTTTGTTATGAAGTCAAGAAAAAAAAGAACAAACTTATTTCTTACAGTTTAAATATAACAGTATAGGGAAGAGAAAACAAGAAAATTATTACAAATAGATGTAATAACCTGCGGGAAGACGGGGAAGGGGTCAAGCGGCGGCGAAAGCAGCAAAAGCAGCAGTAGCCAAAACAGCAGCGGGGGAAGATAGCAGCAGGCGCAGGCGAAGCAGCCGAAGCAGCAAGGGGGAAGTACAAGCTGTGCTTCCCAACATAAAGCTCTTGATGCTCCAATGAAATTATATTAACTTATCTACTGTTGCCATTAAATAGCCTATCCCCAGAATATTCGCCTTACAGCTTCAACCTCCAAGGTTTCTCTGTTTTTTTTTTTTTGT
>VWZE01000942.1:29687-83491 GCA_013396675.1 Eubucco bourcierii
TGCCGCAGGTGTCCTGGTCGTCCAGCTCCAGGCTCTGCTGGCTGGCCGCAGACTCGCTGTCCTCCGCCATCACGGGGGAAGGAAGGAGGGGAGGGGGCGGGCGGATGGAAGCAGCCGGGGCGCACGGGCAGATGCAGTCCGGAGGAGCTCCCTCTAGCTGCTGGCCTCCCCCGTGCCGCCGGAGCAGCAGGCGGAGGCCGCCGGGGCCGACCGGCCGCTCCCCGCCGCTCCGCAGGGCACGGGGCCGAGGCGGGGCCGTGCCCAGCTCCTGCCACCCGGGCGGTGCCACCTCGGAGCCCGGCCCTGCCCGAGCCCTCCCGCAGCCGTCCTGAAACCCGCGGGCCTCGGCTCCCCGCACTGGGCCGGGGCCGTTCCGCTACAAAGTGAGGCCCAAATGCAGACCCCACACCGCGGGGCCGAGGTTTGCAGACCTCGGTGGGACGGCAGCTGCCGGGCCCCGGTAGCGGCCTTCGGCCCCCGCAGAGCCGCGGCCATCCTCGGCCCTCTCCCGGGCTCTCAGCGGCTCTCCCAGCGCTGGTTTTGTGTTTCTGAGAGCTCGCTGTATTGAATTGCAGCTATTCGAACCCAGGGAGAAACTCGTCTTGACGGTTTGAAGTCTCGGGCTCTCCAGAGCCACATCAAGATTGCTGGATGAGATTCAGGGTTTGAGCGCTTGGGGTTTGGCAGTGGTGCCAAGCACCACATTAAAATGCAAGAATAGCAGGCAGCAGTTGTAACTTCTTATCACCACTGACCTCTTGGACGTCATAGAATCATCGAAGGGTTGGGGTTGGGGATGGAGAGCACCTTGACAGGGCCCCTGCTTCCAGCCCCCTGCACTGAGCACACAGCTCCAGCTACAGCAGCATGCTCAGAGCCTCAGTCACGCTGCCCTGGAGTGGTTCCAGCATGGGCTGTCTACACTGCCTCTGGACAGAGAGGTAGCCCTTGGAGGGGAGCAGATACTGTTTCCTTCCATTCTGACCCAGGGTCACCCTCATGGCCAGCCCCCAGCCGTCTGCAGCCTCCTCGCAGGGAACTGCAGAGAGCAGTGAGCTCTGCCCTCAACCTCCTCTTCTCCACACGAAACACCCCCAGGGCCCTCAGCTGCTCCTCCCCAGCCCTGTTCTCCAGACCCTGCCCACCTTCCTTGCCCTTCTCTGGCCCTGCTCCAGACGCTCATGTCCTTCTCGGGGTGATGAGCCCAGAACTGACCCCAGCCCTCCAGCTGTGGCCTCACCAGTGGCCAGTGGAGGGGCACAATCACTTCCCTGAGCTGAACTTCCAGCATCTGACCGGTTTCCTGTCTTGACCGCTTGGAGACATTAGCTGCAGTGCCTGCTGGATTCAAAAGCACCAATTCAGTAAGCCCAGAAAAGAGGCAACCAGCATGGTCCCAAAAGATAAGCCATGACACAGCTCGTGTGTCTCTAGCAGCAGCAGTTACTCCTGAGCCTGGTGAGGTTGTGAAGCTGCTGCTGGAAGCCAGGGAGAGAGGAAGAGACTACAGGCAGGTGTCCTGCCCCAGCTCCTGCAGCACCCATGGAGGCTGCCCCCAACACCTAGCCAAGGGTGGCCTCCCAGCGCCCAGCCACGGCTGTAGTTCAGCAGGGAGAGCCCCTGCTGTGGCACCAGGCTTTGAAGTGACCTTCAGCAGGACACCTTCATGCAGCTGGGGGGGCATGGGGGAGAAAGGAAAGCTCCAAGCAGAGGCACAAGGCCCAGAGGTTTGCAGTCACAAAGCCCAGTGGGGAGCAGCTGCCCCAGAGCCTGCGGTAAAGTTAATCCACTAATTGCTAATGATTTGTTCCTCCCAGAATGATGTGTAGGAGAAAGAGGAGAACAGCATGGCAGTGACTAACCAGCTGGGCTGAATCAGTGCTGGAGAAACTGGGGGCTGAGCCGTTTTCTGTCCATCAGAGCTTTTCTCACTTCGTTGAGGTAAATGGAGTAAAGGGCTACAAGGATGCTGAGGGGCCTGGAACGTCTGTGATGGGGACAGGCTGAGAGCCCTGGGGCTGTTATGCCTGGAGAACAGTAGCCTGAGTGCGATCTGATCAATGCTGATCAATACTGCAAGGGTGGGTGGCAGAAGGATGGGACCAGGCTATGTTCAGTAGTGCCAGGACAAAGGGTAAGGGGCACAAAGTGGTACATCAGAAGTTCATCTGAACATGAGGAGGAACTTCTGTAATTCAGGGCTGCTGGAGCCTTGGAGCAGTTGCCCAGAGAGGTGGTGGAGTCTCCATCTCTGGAGACATTCCAAGCCCACCTGGTTATGTTCCTGTGTGACCTTCTCTAGGTGATCCTGCCTTGGCAGGGGGCTTGGACCTCCAGAGGTCCCTTCCAACCCCACCATTCTGAGATAGGAAGCCTAGATCCTGACTCTTTCTGTAGCTCATAGCAACAATGAAAGAGGAAAAATTAACCTCTTCTGGCAAGCTGTCACCTGCTGTCCCCCTGTCAGAAGGTCTCCCTGGGAGCTGCTGTTCTGCACTCCTGTGTGAGGAATATCCTCATGGGTGTCACAGTTTGACTCCTCAGCGGCACAGCTGAGCTTACACTCCAGATCTGATTGTCATAAGGCCATGACAAGACTGAACTCTGCCTTTCATCAACAGGTGACTTTTGCTTGTACCACAAGTAGAGTGGACCAGAGCCATAGAATCACAGAATGGTAGGAGTTGGGAGGGACTTCCAGAGATCATTGAGTCCAACCCTCTGCCAGAGCAGGGGCACCCAAGAACACATCCAGGTGGGGCTTGAAAGTCTCCAGAGCAGGAGACTCCACAGCCTCTCTGGGCAGCCTGCTCCAGGTCTCTGGCACTCTCACACCAAAGAAGTTTCTCCTCACGCCGATACGAAATCTCCTGGGTTCCAGTTTGTGTCCATTGCTCCTTGTCCTGCCACTGGGCACCACCACTGGGCACCACTGGCCCTTTCATCCTGGCCCCCTCCTCAAATATTTACAGTCCCTGATCTCCTCACATCCAGAAGCTAGAGGAAAGCATCAACCCTGCACTTGATGTACCCAAAGAGGCTGCCCGTGGGCACCTGCACTGTTCAGACCTGCTGTGGCAGCTGGGGGGAGGTCTGGGAACTCCCCACACTGGAGCGATGCAGACACAGCCCACACACAGCAGTCTGAAGATGCCATCAACAGCCATCGGCTATGGTTCACTCTAAACTTACCAGGGAAAGAGCCTGTGCAGGTGGGAATTCAGCCTTGGAAAACTCCTCTGCCTAAATGCAGGGGGAAGAGAAAAGCCTTTTATGGGATGAAGATGAGAGGAAGCAAGCACAAAAGCTAAGGGATGGATAACAAAGGGAAAGAGGCTGCCTAATCAGGAGGCAGTTCACAGCAAATAGGATATGGTGGAGTCAGTCGGGATAACTGAAACGTTTGATTCATTACCTGCCTGGTTACTGTTGGAGGTCTCCTCAGAGCTTGAACACTGACTCCGGGCTTGCTGCTACCTGTGGCCCAAGCAGCCACCAGTTGCTTATGGCAACAGATAGGAAGGAAGAAAGGCAGGGCAGAGAGAACACTGCAGCTGCAGCTCTGCCCACTGCTCCCACCACTGCCAGCCACCCCAGAACAGGGGTAAGGGGCAGCCATCAATCCCAGCCTCCTGGGATCCCAGCTTTCACTATCCTACCTCTTTCCAGGTTCTGTCTCTCATCTGCTCCCCACGCCAGATGCAGTCCTGGGTCTGTTGTGGCAACATCAAACTAACCTGTGCCAACGTCAAGGATTAGGCACTGGATGAGTGGCAGAGGCTCTCCAGGAGCCCCTGTCCCTTCCCAAAGGGAAGAGAAAGGGAATAAGGGAGTGTTAATGAAGCAGAGACACACAGACACAAACCAGTACAGAACCCAACCCTCCATGGCAGTTGCTGCCACTGGTGCTGTGGCAGAAGTCCCAGACTGGACTCAGCAGCAGCTGGGAATTGGCTCTAGGACCTGGTTTCTGGAGCTGGATTCAGGGACTCATGGCAGAAGGGACAGAGTTCTGCTGGGACACCAGCCATGGAGGAAGAGGCTTGATCCTGGTGATCTCAGCTTGATCCTGAAGATGTCCACAGGATGAAATCCTTCGTTGGCCAGTTTAGGGTCACCTGTCCCATCCACTCCTCCCTGCAGGTGCCACCTCTGCCTTTCTGCACCCCAAAATGGGCACACAGTTTAGCAGTGCCCTTGGTCTGCATGAAACCCCTGGCAGGATGTGCAACCATCAGTGTTCTCTCTGCCAGCAGCAGCTCCTAGCTGTGCCAACCTGCCCTGAGCTCAGGAGGTGCCTCACTGAGCAGAGCCTGAGCAGTGCCAGCAGCGAGCAGAACCAGCTCCACTCTGGCTCAGAGCAGGAGCAGCCTTCTAAGAGGCTTTGAGCCATCCTGAGTACAGGCCCAGGTCTTGCCCATGAAGATGTGGACGCTTGGGCACTAACACTTCCCTTTCTAGGCAATTTTGGGTTATTTCTACAGAACTTTGCAGCTTTCTGCCCAGGAAAAGCCTCTGCCAAACATTGCAATGACTGCAAATGGCTTAAATCAGAGTTTAAACTTAAATCACAAAGTTCAGACATCAGGTCCAGGCAAGTCTGAGTGAATCCTGTGGAATAGGCACAGCAGAAACAGCATCAAGCATGGCCCTGACCTGCAATGGCAGCCCACAAGGACAATTAAGTTAATTAATAGAAGCCTTTATGAGCTCCTAGGCTGGTTCTTCCAGTCAGCCGTGGTGAGCGACCTTCCCTTTGGCACTGCTGGTTGTGGGAATGCTGAGAGAAGCATCTGCACCAGGCTCTGTCTGAAACTCCTGCCTGTGAGTACCTGTGCACACACACCCCTGGCTGCTTCCAAGGGACTCAGGAGCAGTGCAGCTCTCAGAAGAAAAGCCCTCTGCAGATGGAGGAAAGCAGTCACCACATTCTGCTGCCCTCACCCTTGTGTCATCTCGTGGAGGGTCAGGAGGTGTGACAGTCAAGGCAGAGCTAATGTCAGACACACAGAGACAGGCTGGGGAAGCTCAACAGAAGAGTCACAGAATACCTTTGGTTGAAAAAAGAAAGACCTTCAAGATCATCCACTCCAACCCTCAAACCAGCACTGCAAGGTCACCACTAAACCATGTCCTTAAGCACCAGGTCCACAGCTACTTAAACACCTCCAGGGAAGGTGACTGCACCTTCCCTACTGCCCAGGGCAGCCTGTTCCAGTGTTTGAGAACTCTTTCAGTGAAGAAGTCTTCCCTAATCTCCAGCCTAAGCCTCCCCTCCAAGCAGCTTCACTCAGATGTCACTAAAGTGCTGCATTGCTTGTCCCATTAGTGTTGGCCTGACACAAAGCTGAAGGGGGAATCAGAGGGTTGGAACACGCAGCTGAAAGGTTTGACACACAGCACAGAGCCACCAGCTGGCAAGGACCTCAGCTCTGGGAATTCCAAACTGCAGAGCCCCAAAAGGCTGCACCGAACCAAAGCCTTTGCTCCATTCCACTTTCTTTCAACACATGGCTCAGGAGTGTTGGAGACTCTGAGACCTGCATTTCACAAACCATGGATCCTAGAACGGCTCAGGATGGAAGGGAGCTCAGAGCTCATCCACTCCAGCCTCCCCACCATGCCCAGGGACACCTTTCAGCTACACTCAGCTGCTCAAGGCCTCATCCAGCCTGGCCTGCAACACCCCCAGGCAGGAGGCAGCCACAGCCTCCCTGGGCAGCCTGTGCCAGACTCTCACCACCCTCACACTCAACAACTTCTCCCTCAGTTCCACTCTCACCCTGCTCTGCCTCAGCTCCAAACCATTGCCCCTTGGCCTGTCTCAGACCCCCTCAGCACAAGTCCCTCTGCAGCCTTCCTGCAGGATCCCTTCAGGCACTGGCAGGCAGCTCAGAGGTCCTTCTGGAACCTTCTCTGCACCCAGCTCCCTCAACCTGTGCTCACAGCAGAGCTGCTGCAGCCCTGGGAGCATCTTGTGGCCTCCTCTGGCCTCACCAAACGCCCTGCAAAACCCAACTGTTCTCTGGCTGGTGGCAGCACAGCAGCTTCAAAAAGGCCACTCGAAGATCTGCAAAACGCTCACCTTGTGGTGTTTGTCCAGATGGATCTGCTGCATTAGCACCACAAAGCAGCAGCCTCAGTCCTCCAAACAGAAACCCAGCAGCACTAAAGCAGCAAACCACTGCCCTTTATTAGCAGCTTTACAAGGCAGTAACGATGGAAGCTTTGTAGAGCAGTCTGAAGATGAATGTAATTAAAGAGGGCAGATTTAAGGCAAGAGGGAGAAGGAAACTAGAGAGCACAACAATTGCAGCCTGTGGGAGTTCTAACCAGAGCCTTTCCTTGCTGATTCCTGATCAATGAGTGATGTTGTGCTGCCAGCACTGCCTGACAGCTGATCAATTCTGCCCCCTTGCCTGCTGCACTTCTCTGCTTGCTCCCTCCCTGGATGTGTTCAAGGCCAGATTGGATGAGGCCTTGAGTGAGCTGTACTAGTGGGAGGTGTCCCTGCCTATGGCAGGGGGTTGGAACCAGATGATCCTTGAGGTCCCTTCCAACCTTACCATTCTATGATTCTATGATTCTGTTCAGTGCCCTTGCAGAGGCTGGCACTGAGAAACCCAGAGCCATCTCAGCAAAATCCCCCAGCAGAACTGGACAGGAGCTGGAGGGGATGCAATGAGTCAGAGGCAACTCACTGCTCATGGAGGGATTTCAACACTCCACAAGTCACAGAACGGTAGGGTTTGGAAGGCTTCCAAAGATCATCCTGTCCCATGCCCCTGCCAAAGCAGGCTCACATAGGAACACATCCATGTGGGTTTGGAAAAGTCACCAGAGAAGGAGCCTCCACCACCTTTCTGGGCAACCTGCTCCAGGGCTCCAGAACCCTCACGAGCAGCATTTTAGACTCCTTTCTCCACATCTGCCACTTCAGTGATAATTAGTGACATTAAGTCAGGGGGGATGCTCTTCTGAGAAGGGGCCTGAACTTCAGAGTGGGCTGAAGTTCACAGATTGCATTGGGCTGGAAGGGACTCTCAGAGGGCATCTTGTCCAACCTTCCTGCAGTCAGCAGGGACAGCTCCAGCTAGATCAGGCTGCCCAGGGATACAGTAAACCTGACCTGGAATGTCCCCAGGGATGAGCCTCAACCACCTCCCTGGGCAGCCTGTCCCAGTGCCTCCCACCCTCACTGTGCAGAGCTTCCTCCTGCTGTCCAACCTAACTCTGCCCTGCTCCAGCTCCAAACCATTGCCCTCAGCCTTCTGAACAGTCTCTCCCCAGTCTGTCTGGAGGTGCCCTGCAGATATTGAGGTCTGAGGTCACCCTGGAGCCTTCTCTTCTGCTGGCTGAAGAGCTCCAACTCTCCCAGCCTGTCCTCAGCCCCTGAAATGCAGTTGCTGAGCACTGCAGGACCCTGTACTCTGAGTCCCACCAGCACCAACTCACAGAGCAGAAGTTAACCCAAGATGTTCTTCTGCCAAAACAACACAGTCCAAGAGTGATCATCACCACCCAGAGTCAACAACCCCACGATGCTCTTTTTGGTTTTGTGGGTTTTTTTTTCAGTTTATTTTCAGTTATAATTTTTGGATAACCAAGCAGCTCTGTATGGAGAAAGCACAGAAGAGTCAATTCTGGCACTTTTGGATAGTACAGGGTTTGGGGGGGGGAGGGGAGGGTTATCTTTTTTTCTTTTTCTTCCTTCCTCTTTTTCTTTCCCAATTTTTTTTTTTTCCCTAGACACATTCAAGTCCACTTGCTCGGCCTGCAGTCCATTTCATATGAGCATGGTCAGCTCCTGATTCCAGAGGGAACTAGCAAATATATACAGTCAGTGGAACTATCTTCTTGGCTACTCTGGGCCCTTCCAAATGTCTCTCCTAAAGTCTAATCCTGGCTAAACAGAATTCCACAACATACAATGATAGCTACAGAATACACTGAAATGAGGAATGCTCAGCACAAAATGGGACTCTTGGCATGCAGCTTCCAAAGAAATAAAAGAAGGTAGAGAAGGTCAGGGGCTTATAAAATCCCAATGCAAAGGAGTTAGCAAAAGGAGGGAGTGTTCAGTGTGACTGTAAAAAAGGCACTTTGAGTAAAGGGGACCAGAATTGGAGGAAATCTTTAAAGTGGAGACAAAGTTCAGTTTGGTTTCATCGAAAGGCTTCAATGCTAAGGGAATGCTACTCAAGTTTCCTGCAGCTTTTACACCAAAAAAAAAAAAAAAGAAATTGCTGAGGAGTTTAGAATCAAAAGGACAGAAAAATGTTTACAACCAAGTTGTAAAATGAAGGGAAAAAAAAAAAAAAAACAAAAAACAACAAAAAAAAGAGAAAGAATAAAAGAAGCAAAACCTTCCTTAAAACTAAAGAGAAAAGCAGCAATGCATAGCCTCTGCTCCAGGTAATGCACAGTCTGGGATGCTGCTGGAGTGTTTCTCAGGTACTCTCAGTAGCATTGTCAACAGAAAGTTGGCCTAGGAAACAAAAAACCCCAACCAAAACCCAACCCCAAAAAGCTTCACCAGCTCTCCAGTCACCAGGAGATTGAGGTCAGAAAGCAACCCAAAGAAGGTCCTGGATGCCCAAGCTCAAGTATATGGAATCACAATCACACTCTTTGCTCAGCTTGGCTGCCTGGGAAGGGGGGGTGGGGGAGAAGGNGAAGTTCTCTCAAACGTCGCTCACCACCACAGTTTGTTTGCTCTTTTTCTCTCCACCACGACAACAACCGAACCAAAACAGAAAACAAAACCAAACCGACCCCAAAATGGTTCAAAATCAGAGATCAAACTCAAGCACTTCCACAGAAAGAATATTTGGCAATTTGATCCTCCACTGCAGGGTGGATTCTCACGGACAGCTCACTTTAGATTGAAAGTCATTAGAGGTCTTTCCTCCCGTTTCTGCCAAGGGCTCTTCTTATCTTCGCCTTGGTCATCTTCCTCATCCTCCTCCTCCTCCTCCTCCTCCTCGTCTTGGACCGAGGTTCCGTGTTCGGGACTAGTTAATGGCTCTGGTTTGGTATCCACAGTCCTGCTCTCCTCCTGGAGGCTGGGCAGCTGCACGCCGCTCCTCTTGGCGCTGCCCTCCAGCAGGCAGCGCAGGGCATTGTCCTCGGGGCTGCAGCCGGCGGTGCCGCACTCGCTGCCGCTCTGGTCCATGTCGTCCAGGTAGACCAGCTGGGTGTAGGCTGCGCCGCCTGCGCCCTGCCGCTCACGCTGCTGCAGCTCCGCCGCCTGCCCCTGCCCCTGCCCCTGCCCCGAGGGCAGCTGCTCCGCTCTCCCCTTCCGCCCGCATTTGGGCTCGTTCATGTCCACACCGGAGTCCAAACTGGCGTCGTTGCTGCCGTTCCTGCCGGCTCTCTGCAGGTCGATGTAGGAATGCCTCACGTGGGCGTTCGAGCGCCCATCCAGAGACACGAACCACGCCCGGGGATGGGGCAGCGGCTTCCCACCCCCCAATTCCATCAGAGCCTTCTCCGTCAGGAGCTGCACCTCGCTGTTCATCTGAGCCAGGGAGGCGTCGTTAAGGGAGGCAGGGATGGAGATGGACTCGGACATGGCCGCGCTCTGCTGGCTCCACTCGGCCGCGCCCGCGTCCTGCAGGTGCTGCTGAGATACCGCTTGGGACGCCAACTGTTGGGGCTGCAGCTGCTGGGGGGGATGCGGGAAAAGCCGGGCGTGGGGGTTAGGAAGCTCAGCCTGGAGTCTTTCTATGTCAATCTGCTGGTCGGCCGGGACAACCAGGGGCTGGCTGACAAAAGGGTGCTCTGCCGGCAGCTTCATGTAGTGCCCCGGGATGACCAGGGCGGGCAGAACCTTCCTGTAAACGCTGTCGTTGACCTGGTCGACAGAGTTGCAGCAGATGAGCTGGCCCGGGCGAGGGAACGACGTCGGCCTCTCCAGGTGGTCCACCGAGCGGGACATCAGGCAGTCGGCAGGCCTGCAGTCCAGCAGCTCCTTCTCAGGGGCCGCGGGCGGGGGGTACAGCTGCTCCTGCACGTTGTACTTGCTGCCCGTAGCTATGTGGTTCATGGACACTTGGATTTCCCTCTCCTGCTTCTCAAACAAGGGCTGGGACAGCATCGCGTTGTAGCTCCGCCGGTACTCCTCTTTGCCGGGGGACTCGTAGCCCTCGGCCGCCTCGGTGGACTTCCTCCTCTTGAGGGGGAAGCTGTCTGTCGACTGGTGGTAGCCCTTCCGCAGCGACCCGCGGGGCGTCAGCTCCTCCAGGGACATCCTGCTCTTCTCCTGCTCCTTGTCGGACAGCAGCTCCTCCCGGGAGCTGAACTCCTGGGAGGTGCTGAAGGAGTGCTTGAGCATGGGTGTGCGCATGTCTGCCTCGCCGCCGGGCGACGCCATCTCCATGTGCACGGCCCCCAGCAGCTCCTTGGCGCCCGAGCTGTCGGCGTGCCCGTTGCTGGCCACCGACAAGCCGCCGGGGAACTCCGACTCGCGGCGGGAGAAGATCAGGTTGATGTGGGACATGGAGGTGGCCTGGTCCTTCTTGGATGTGTCCAGGGCTGTGGAGAGCTGCAGCTTCTTATGGTGCTGACGAGGCCTCAGACATTTTCTTCTGGAAAAGGCAGTGAGAGAAGAAGTTACCCAGCGGTGATAGGCAGGAGCAAGGGCACCAGGGATGCCTGACTGGGAGATGTTTAAGCAGTTACTGGGGAGGGGTCGAGCTCTTATTCCACAACCCAACAACTGAAAGCTGCAAATCCCAGCAGCAAAGGTAAAATTAAAGAACTCATGACAGTGGGGAAGTGCCTGAAGCACCAACTGAGACTGCAGTGTCTGGGGAAGGCAAACACAAACCCACCCATGAATAAACACTGACACATGGAGTCACAGAATGGGTTGGGATGGAAAGGGCCTTAAGGAAAATCCAGCCCCAACCCCCTGCCATGGGCAGGGACAACACAGCCCAGCTTGCTCAAGGCCTCATCCAGCCTGGCCTTGAGCTCCTCCAGGGAGGGGGCATCTATGACCTCCCTGGGCAACCTGTGCCAGTGCCTACCCACCAAATCTTACCTGCAGTAATAGAGAAGCAGACAGAGCAAGACTAGGAGGATGAGAGCCATCCCCCCCAGGATGGCCAGCAGGAACATGGTGTGGTAGCTGCTAATGTCGTGAGTCACAACAGGACCTGGAAAGCCAGAAAAGAGAACTCAGACCTGCAACAACCTGCAAGCAGGATGAGGAACAACATTCAAACAGAGAGAGGGACATCTGCCCTCGTCTACAGGGTGCCAAGTGAACAAGGTGGCCCTCACAGCCCTGGTGCCCACTGAGCAGAGCAGCTCTGGAGAAGGTGGCAGGCTGTGGAGGAAGTAGGTGCTGGTGTTCATGACTGCAAGTCCAAATGAAGCCCTACGGAACAGCAGTAAGCTTCACTGGGAGCATGCACCAGTGAGCTTCCAGCTCCTGCTGCTGACAGTGCACCAAGGCTGTCTCCACTGGAGACAGGAAAGCCACCACAGCAGCTCCAGCACTGCAATGCAGGTGCAGCGCCATGGCCAAGTCCTGACCGACAGCGGTGGTGCTGGAGCCGCACAGTGCACACAGTGCGGTGCGGGACTCAGTGCCAGACTTGCCGGTGCTCTGCAGCCCAGATCAAGCCAAGCCAAGCAGGTCTCCAGAAGCTTTAAACCCCAGGCCACCAGTGACACAGCCTGGTCACCCTGCAGTGCTCAGCACATGTTGTGACAGGCAGAGGACAGCACACGTGGGCAGCATCTGCTCGCAGCTCTGCAGCAGCAACCCTGCTGGATTGCAAAGTCCTCATCAGCACTTTGAAACCAAGGCCCAAACGTCCACCTGCAGGTGAGAAGGTACAGCACAGCTGACAGCGACATGCATGTGCTGTGAGGACAGCAAACTTGGCCAAGGTGATGGTCCTGAGGTCTGCCAAACCCCACCTCTGGATCCGAGCGGCCTGCAGAGCCACTGCTAGGAGTACAGAGCTCCTGCCTGCCCGTTCTTTCAGGTGTGGATTCAACGAGGAGATAAAAGCAGCAAGAAGACATCAGCCTCACTGAAAATCACACCAAGCCTACTGCCCTTGGGGTAGCTACATTCTGATATGCTCTGTCCTGCCAGCACCTTGGCACCACTGACTGCTCCTGCTGCCAAGAAGAAAGCAACCAGTGGAGGTTTCCCTGGAGATGAGGCTCACAGTGCCACAAAGGGTTAGGCACCCAGGGAGGAGGGCAGGCATAACACAAGTGGGAACTGTGCCACAGAAGGTACTGCAGGGACAAACTGGCCTGCTCCTGCTGGAGTCACAGGCTTCTAACCCTGCAGTGCAGGGCACAATTCCACGACCAGTGTGATTCCTCCCAGCTGCACTGGGACCAGTCTGGCTCAGAGTTGCCTTTCCTTGAAGGACAACTACTTTGTGCAAGTCCACTCAGCTCTGCCCCTCAATGCCTCTCAGCTGCTGAACATCCCTTTTAACAGACCCTCAGATAAAAGGCTTGCAGAGCATGAAGCAACTTCATGGCATCTACAAGCAGGCTTTGGAAAGAGCCTCCCTGTTGCTTAGCCAGAACTGAGCTTGCACAACCAAGGCCAGAACAGTTGCACCTCTGCTTGTACCATCCAGACAACCTGGGAAGGGAACTCTGGAGGAGGAGGAGGTTTTGGCTGATTGGCTTCTACAGACAGAGGTGTCTCTGAATGGTGGCTGAAGAACTGAGAGCAGCCATGGACGTCATGAACAGCAAGCAGCAACATCTGCACAGGCCCAGCAGGACACAGGATGCCCAAAGGGATTGCCTACAGCTGTGCCAAGAGGTTTGCAGGTGGCAACCAGGCAGCTCAGCACTGATGCTGCTAACAGACCTCCTACAACCCCAGGCTGGGTTATGTGCAATGTGGATGAAGCAATCACCAAGGTGATGCAAAGGATGCCAGGGCAACAGGAAAGAAAGGCAATCAGACCCTGGGGAAACAGCAAGCCAGGATGGTGTTGGTCTTAGGTGGAGCCATTTCTTTGGGAGCTCCTGGACAGAAACTTCCTAACATGGATTCACAGAATGGGTTGGAAGGGACCTTAAGGATCATCCACTTCCACCTGCTGCCATAGGCAGGGACCCCTCTCACCAGCACAGCATGCTCAAGCCCTCATCCAACCTAGCCTTGAACACCTCCAGGGAGAGGGCAGCCCCCCTGGGTAACTGTTCTGATGTTTCCCCACCCTCACTGGAAATAACTTCAGTTTGTACCTCCCCTCTTCCAGCTTAAAGTCCTTCACTAGTAGCTGATGAACTTCAAAGATGGGCCTGGCACCTTCCAAAGGTCTCTGACCCACACCACCACCCTTCTTCCCTACCTGCTGGCACACCAACTGACGCTGCAACCCCTCTGATTTTCTAGCAGTGGCTCTGCCAGGCAGTGGTGAGTCCAAGTTTGAGCACCAGGCTTACCCCCACCCCCAGAAGATTTTCACCCTTTACTTCCATATTTCTGCTTTCTACTGGTCCATTACTGACCAAGCTGTGGCATCTCAGGTGAGGTCACTCTGCAAAACACAAATGCCAGCTGTGAGTAACCAACCCCCCAGAGCCATGGCTGGCAGCAGGATCAGTCCCACCTTACCTGGGGTGGCAGGGGACATAGCTGCGACCCAGTAGCCCAGCTGAGGCGCGATGTAGGTCCAGGTCAGCTGGTTCCCTTCTTGCTGTACCAGGCCCAGGCTACTCTTCAGCCATGTCCCTGTGGATGTGAAGGGTGCAGGGAGGTGTTACAGATGTGCTCACACCTCCCTCTGCTGAGCAGGGGAAAGCAGGGAGCAACAGGAGCTATGGATGTGCCCGGTTGGGAAGCGGAGGTCCTGCCCTTTTGGCATGGACTGGCTTAGGTTGGAAGGGACCTCAGAGATCATCTCCTTAACCCCCTGCCACGGGCAGGGAATGCCTCTCAGCTAGACTTGGTTGCTCAAGGCACTTCATGCTCTGGGCTTTTCAGCCCCCACAAGCAGCCAGCCAACCCCACAGCCTTCTCAGCAGCAGTGTACACACACAAACCACTGAACAGAGCTGATAAATCTGGGGGGGAAGTGGCAATAAATCCTTGGCATCTTGGATTCCCAGTGGCTGATAAAGAACATTCCTGAAGTCCCACTTCAGAACTGTGGTTAAAGAGACCTCACATCTGCCAGGCCATGCATGACTCCTGCACACCACCTTTCCAGCACCTCTGCCTCTCAGCTCCTAGAAGGCTGAGGGCAAACCTCCCCCAAAGGTTGGCTTTCCTGCAGAGAAAGCAAGCTCCTGAAGGCTACTGCCTGGCCACATGGAACTCAGCTGCAGGAGAAATTTCTTTGCTGCCAGAGTGGTCAGGCACTGGCACAGGCTGCCCAAAGAGGTGGAGGAGTCCCCACCCCTGGAGGTGTTCCAAGAACTGTGTGGCCATGGCACTTCAGGCATGGTTTAATGGCCACGGTGGGGTTGGGCTGCTGGTTGGGTGACCTCAGAAGGCTTTTCCAACCCAACCCTGATTGTGTGGTTCCCTCACTAGGGGGAAGTGCAGTCCAGTTTGCCTGATCCACACCAGGCTGCTCTGACCACCTCAGTCCTCCTGCCCTTCCCAAGCCTTCTGCTGAGCAGCTCTCCTTGCACAGTGCAGCCATGAAGCAGTCAGCAGGGGCTGTGTGAGCAGAGCTCAGCTGCTGCGCTGCCAACAGAAGGCAGCAGAGCAAGTGGCTGCAACCCAGCTGAGCAGCCACGAAGCAAACCTCTCAATGCCTCTTTAGGAGCAGCAGCACCAAGTTCAGCAGAGTCTGAAAGCCCTGCAGGGTCTGGGCCGGGCTGCCATGGATCCCCCCAGAGTGTCTGGGGCTCCACGGAAGCCTCCATAAATAGAGAGCAGCTTTATGTTGGCTTCCTCCTCTCTCCCTGCTCACTGGAGCCAAGATGCTGATCCAGGACTCAAGTCACAGGAGCTGTCTCCTGGCTCTAACTAACAGCCGGGAGAGAACCAAGAAGTTTCTTAACTCTTTCCTCCCCAAAGCCATGCTGAGTGGTGCTGAGGGTTTGGGAAATGTCTCCCTTCACAGAGCCACGGAATTGCTGGGGTTGGAAGAGCCCCCTGAGACCATTCAGGCCAACATCAACCCAGCCCCACCACGGCCACTAAACCACAGCCCCAAGTGCCATGGCTGTGCCATTCTGGAACACCTGCAGGGCTGAGGACCCCAGCACCTCCCTGGGCAGCCTCTGCCAGTCCCTGAGCAGAATGTAACAAATTTCTTCTTAAACCCCTTAGGAAACAGCCACCCAGCACCACTTTGTGGCAAGGTAAGAGAACTACCAGCAGCAGCACCACCCAGAACACAAAGATGAGAACTTGGAAAGGAATTCAAACCAAACCCTAAGCAGATAAAGCAAGCTGAGCCCCACCTGGCTGCAAGCACACCCAAACAGCAGAGCCAGGCTGAAATGCCAGCAGAGCAGAAGTCAGTCCTGCCAGGGAGCAGCACCTGAGCACCCTGCAGTAACCTGGATTCTGGTGGAGCTGCTTCCCTACCTCTGGCAGCTTGGCTGCCAGGGCAAGAGGGAGTTGGCATCAGGCAATTTAACAGCAGAGAGCTTGCACATGGAACCTCCACCTCAGCACCCAATCTGCACTCAAAATGCCTTTCTGGGGTGGAATTTGCTTTACACCTAAACCAGAGTTTTAAATGTCCCTTTCACCCAGGAGAGCACCCAGATGGGCAGCTCCTGCAGGAGAGCCTCCTCAGAACAGCTGCCCCAGGCCATCTTCCTGCAGCACCAGGGCTCAGAGTGAACCTGGACTGACACCAGAGAACCTGTGGCTCTCTGGCTTCCACGTGTGTCACCATGCCTGCTGCCCAGCCCCAGCTTCTCCGGCTTCACACGGCAAACTCCCCACTGGCCAGCATCGGGCAGGGGGCACGGCCTGGCACAGGCAGGGGGCACACAGCCTGGCACAGGCAGAGGCAGGGGGCTCTCTGGCTTCCACGTGTGTCACCATGCCTGCTGCCCAGCCCCAGCTTCTCCGGCTTCACACGGCAAACTCCCCACTGGCCAGCATCGGGCAGGGGGCACGGCCTGGCACAGGCAGGGGGCACACAGCCTGGCACAGGCAGAGGCAGGGGGCACACAGCCTGGCCTGGCAGAGGCAGGGGGCACACAGCCTGGCAGAGGCCACACAGCATGGCCTGGCAGAGGCAGGGCTCATGGCCTGGCAGGGGGCATGGCCTGGCAGAGGCAGGGGGCACACAGCCTGGCAGAGGCCACACAGCATGGCCTGGCAGAGGCAGGGCTCATGGCCTGGCAGGGGGCATGGCCTGGCAGAGGCAGGGGGCACACAGCCTGGCAGAGGCCACACAGCATGGCCTGGCAGAGGCAGGGCTCATGGCCTGGCAGGGGGCATGGCCTGGCAGAGGCAGGGGGCACACAGCCTGGCAGAGGCCACACAGCATGGCCTGGCAGAGGCAGGGCTCATGGCCTGGCAGGGGGCATGGCCTGGCAGAGGCAGGGGGCACACAGCCTGGCAGAGGCCACACAGCATGGCCTGGCAGAGGCAGGGCTCATGGCCTGGCAGGGGGCATGGCCTGGCAGAGGCAGGGGGCACACAGCCTGGCAGAGGCCACACAGCATGGCCTGGCAGAGGCAGGGCTCATGGCCTGGCAGGGGGCATGGCCTGGCAGAGGCAGGGGGCACACAGCCTGGCAGAGGCCACACAGCATGGCCTGGCAGAGGCAGGGCTCATGGCCTGGCAGGGGGCATGGCCTGGCAGAGGCAGGGGGCACACAGCCTGGCAGAGGCCACACAGCATGGCCTGGCAGANATGTGGCACCTGTGTGCCCGCTGGCAGGGGCCTGTGCATGCTGCCACCCCAGCACTGCTCCCCGCGGCTCTAAGTTGTCTCTCAAAGCCTTCCAGATCACCACTGCCACAGAGACTTCTGCTAGCTTGGGTTGTGTATTCCTCCTGCCACCCATCCAAGCCCTTCTGCTAAGTGCCTGCCACAGGAGTGTGCTGCAGGTAGCAGCCTCCCCTAGGGGCACTCAGGAACCTGAGCCTTGCTGATGGCTTCTTCCCACAAGGGACCTTCAGAAGGCAGCTTTGGGTAGGAAACTCTCCTGCTGGTGACAGCTTGCTTCTTGGCACTGAGATGGTCCAACCCCACCTCAAGCAAGGAACCAGAATCATAGAAGGGTGGAGGTTGGAAGGGACCTCCAGGGATTGAGTCCATCCCCCCCTGCCAAAGCAGGGTGACTTGGGCTGGGTCACACAGGAACACATCCAGGTGGGTTTGGAATCTCTCCAGAGCAGGAGACTCCACAGGCTCTCTGGGCAGCCTGCTCCAGGCCTCCAGCACTCTCACACCAAAGAAGTTTCTCCTCATGTTGAGGTGGAGCCTCCTGGGTTCCAGCTTGTACCCTTTGTTCCTTGGCCTATCACTGGGCACCATCAGACAGAGCCTTCACCTTCACCCTGACACCCACCCCTCAGATATTTACAGACATTGATGACATCTCCTCTCAGCCTTTTTCTCTTCAGACTACCCAGCCCCAGGGCTCTCAGTCTTCCTTCACAGCAGAGATGTTCCAGTCCCCCAGCCACCCTCACAGCCTCTGCTGGACTCTCCCCAGGAGGTCTCTGTCTCTCTTGAACTGGAGAGCCCAGAACTGAACACAGTATTGCAGGGATGGTCTCAAGAGGGCTGAGTAGAGGGGGAGAAGAACCTCCCTAGACCTGTTGGCCACATTCTTGATGCTCCCTAGGATCCCATTGTCACAAGGGCACTGGGGGTGCTGCTTGCAGCAGGAATTGTTCCCATCCAACAGGTCTGACAAGTGAGAGGATTTAATCAGGCAGAGCAAATGAAGCACATCCCCTTTGTACCCATTTCTTGTCATTCACAGGATCACTTCCCTTGGACCAAAGAGTCTGGGGAAGGAAAGGAAGGTTCTTTTAACCCCCTGTTTAATAGTGGAGCTGTTTCCAACAGGGATCCCCTGGGGAGCAGAGCTGTCCCTGCAGCAGGGAAATGCACAGTGAAATGCAGCTCTGGGTGTCAGAAGGAATGAGGCAGGTTGGGATCAGACAGGGTGGGACAGCAAAGGGTGCTCAAAACACACTGAAGTAAACGATTCAGACACTTCATGGAGGGTTCATCAAGGGCAAGTTGGTGACAATCACTTCCTAAAGCATGCTCTGACAGACACAAATCCAAGCTTTTCATCCTCCCAGCTGAAAGCTGCTTAGCAGACTCCTTCCAGCTGAAAATCACCTCTAATCTGTGGCAGCACAGCAAGTCCTGCTACAGCAGCCTGGGCTTTGGGCTTACTTCTGTTCCCTTCCTAAAAACCTAAACACCACTGAGACTGGGAATGGAAAAATTCCTTCTTCAACACTTCCTCTCCTCATGCCCTGCCCCCAGGGGGTTAAAAATGCACATTATTGAAGTTAACATCTCAATTTTGTGTTTGGAGTTGCTAGGCAACACCAAAAAATAAATGTCCCTGCCCTGAGCTTGCACATTTAATGTGCTCCACTAAGCTTCCCCCTTCACTGCTCTCCAGAGCTCCCCCTTCACCCTCCTCCACCAAGCTCATCCCTCCCTTGCTTTGCAGAGCTCACCCCTTTACTGTTCTCCACTGAGCTCCCCCCTTCACCCTCCTCCACCAAGTTCACACCTCCCTTGCTTTGCAGAGCTTCCCCCTTCACCCTCCTCCACCAAGCTCACCCCTCCCTTGCTTTGCAGAGCTCCCCCCTTTACCCTTCTCCACTGAGCTGCCCCCTTCACTCTTGGAGAATTTGCTCCCCAAGGCTTGCAGGGCTGAGCCCTGCCACTGCTCCAGCAGCACCAGCCTCACCTGGGGCACTGGCAGGGAACTGCTTTCCCCATCACACTGTAAGCAGCTCTGTAGTTTTTGCCTCCCCTGCTATTTTTGCCCTCCAGTCACCTCCCAGGTGCTGTGCAGGAGAAGAGTTCAGCTTTCAGCACTCACAGTTCTAAGCAGGTCTGGGCAGAGTGTCCAGGGAGCCTGCTCAGAGAGCTGCCTGCACTGCTTGGGTCACCTCAGCTTTTCCTGCCAGCATGCCAGAAGAGGCTGATTGAAGAAGACTTCCCAATATAATGACCCCTCCATTGTGACTTTCCCAAGGAGCAGGCTGAGCTCTGCTTGCTGGCCCAGCATCCCCACTGCCTGCAGGATGCTGCCTTTCCTCTTGGCTCTCTCCCATCATCAATCACATTCAGTTATTGACAAGTGATCAGAGCAAGGCACAGATAAAAGCAGCAGACAGCCCAGAGCACTGCTGCCTGCTCCTTCAGCCTCCTGCTCAGGCTCAGTTCCCACTTTTCAAGCTGCAAGTGGCAGTAGACACACACTGGGGGGTCTGATCCACTGCCCCAAGGCTGTCCCAGCTCCTTCTCATCTCTTCCAGCCCCACTCAGACATTTCAGACTCATTCTCCACACACTCCTGTCTGCACTTCCATCCATCCCCAAGTCCTCTCCGTTTCAAGCAGCTGCACAAGCACACCGAAGTCTTCTCCATTTCAGAGATGTTGCTGCCCACCTCTGCCCACCTCCTGCTGCAGGCCTGCTGTAGGTGGAGCTGCAGAGCCACTGATAGGACTCGGGGGGTTCAACCCCAGCAGGCAACACAGCACCAGGCAGCTGCTGGCTCCCACCCTGCCCAGCTTGGGTAGGGGAGAGAACTGGAAGAGGACGAGTGAGCAGAATGGGGTGCCGGGATGAAGATATTCCAACAGCTAGAGCAAAAGCCACACACACAGAGCAAACCAAGGAATTCCTTCCCTACTTCCCATGGGCAGGAGGTGCTGAGCCACCTGCAGCAGAGCAGGGCTCCAGGGGCAGGAGGTGCTGAGCAGGGCCCCATCACCCAGAATAGTGACCTGGGAAAAGCAATGCCACCACTTTGCATGTGTGTCCCCCTCCCCTTCCTCCTTCAGCCCCCAGCTTTGCTGCTGAGCATGGTGCCACATGGTGTGGAACGTCCCTCTGGCCACCCAGGGTCAGTGTCCCAACTCCTTGTGCCCCCCCCCGAGCCTGTTGGTGTGGTATGGAGCAGGACAGACCTTGGCTCTGTGTAAGCTCTGCCCAGGAGGAGCAGAAACATCTCCACTCTCAACACTGTTCCCAGCACACCCCCAAAGCACAGCCTCATGGCAGCTGCTCTGCAGGACATGAACTCTGCTGCAGCCCAAGCCAGCACAACCACCACTACAACCTGCCCCTACAGCTCCTGCTCTTGGTTTCCAGCTGGATTCCCCTGACTCTACAACCCAACCAACAACTCCCTGTCACCATGCCCACAGAAGCCAGCCTTGGGGGTTGGACTGGATGACCTCCAAAGGTCCTTTCCATCCCAAAGCAGTCCATTCTAGCACTTTAACATAGATCACTGCACTTTGGCACCCTACTGACTCCCTCATGTTCCTCTTAATCTCTACTACCATGCCCTACTGTGCCACCACCGTGCCCTACTGTGCCTGTTTTGCCACTCTGTGAAGTGGGGATAGACCAAACCAATCCCTCCACAGAGCCACAGAATGGTTTGGGGTGGAAAGGACCTTAAAGATCATCTAGCTCCAACCCCCCTGCTGTGGGCAGGGACATTCACTTCACCTTCACATCCACTGCAAAGCCAGCACACAGCTTGGCCCACAAGCAGAGCTGCTCCCTCTGCCCCACCACACCTCTCCAGAGGAACCACAGCACTGAGAACATACCTCAGGGAGCTACACTGGGCAGCAGCAGGGGAAGAGCTTCTTTTCCTTTCAATGCTGAGCTCTCTGCCTACTACTCTGCAGTTCTATCTGCACCTATTGTGTAGACATCAGACATGGTGAAAGCTGGGTTTGGCAGCTACCATTTCTATGGCAACACACAAAATCTGAGATTGTTGGGGAGAGCAGTTAGCTGGAAGTCTCTATTCCTGGGTGTGCTGAGCCTGGAAGAGAACTGAACCTCCATAGCTGAGATCAAGGCAGTTGAAATCTGATTGTGAAGGAATCACAGAATGGTAAGGTTGGAAGGGACCTCAAAGCTCATCCAGTTCCAACCCCCTGCCACAGGCAGGGACACCTCCCACTAGCACAGGTCACTCAAGGCCTCCTCCAACCTGGCCTTGAACACCTCCAGGGACGGAGCAGCCACAACCTCCCTGGGCAACCTGTGCCAGTGTCTCACCACCCTCACTGCAAACAACTTCCTCCTAACATCCAGTCTAAATCTCCCCTCTGCCTGTTCAAACCCATTGCCCTTGTCCTGTCATTACAAGACCTTGTCAATAATCCCTCCCCAGCCTTCCTGTAGCCCCCTTCAGATCCTGGAAGGCTACTCTAAGGTCTCCTGGAAGCCTTCTCTTCTCCAGGCTGCAGAGCCCCAACTCTCTCAGCCTGTCCTCACAGCAGAGCTGCTGCAGCCCTCTGAGCATCTTCGTGGCCTCCTCAGGACCCACTCCAACACTTCCATGCCCTTCCTGTGCCAGGGGCTCCAGAACTACACACAGGACTCCAGGTGGGTCCTGAGGAGAGCAAAGTAAAGGGGCAGAATCCCCTCCCTTGCCCTGCTGCCCACACTGCTCTTGCTGCAGCCCAGCACTCGGCTGAAGGTGCAAAGCAGGTCCCAGCAGCTCGCACAGAGCTAACCACAGAGCACCTAACCACCCTGCTGCTGGAAAGTCTGCAGCTCCAGCAGCAAACTCACCCTGCAGTGCACAACACTGGCTGCATTGCAAAGCTGGCACTGAGTGCTCCTTCTGCCCTCACCAAATATTCCCTACCTTTGGCTTCCTGCCTGGATTTGAGGCTCATTTCCCTCCCTTTTCTGCTAGAGGCAGCCTCCGGGTGCAGACCTGACTGCTACCAACCGTGGGGAGCCACTAGCTCAGAGCCAGTGAGGCCTCCTGGGGAAGCACAGTGAGAGTTACCTACCAAACTTTTGGTCAAACCTCCAGGCTGGGACGTGGGCATTGTGCTTCAGGTTGGTGTTGGGTGGCAGAGGCACTGTGACATAGATGGGGCCGTTGACGGGCACCGGGGTCCCGTCGCTGCTCAGCAGGTGGACGCTGACGGCGGTCACAGGGGTCAGGTCGTACCTGGTGCTGTTCCCTGCCAACAGAAGGGATGGACATGGTGACCAAGGACTGCCCAGCATCTCAGACAGGCTCATCAGGTCCAGCACCACACTACTGCACCAGAGGGTATCCCCAGGGAGGGCAGAAGTCATCCTCCCTGTCCTAAGAAACCACAGCAGGTTGTGCTCTGTGCTCTCCACGAGGTCACAGACTGGGTGGGACGGGAAGAGGTCTTAAAGATCATCTGGTTCCAACCTGCCATGGGCAGGGACACCTCCCAGTAGCCCAACCTGCTCAAGTCCTCATCCAGCCTGACCCTGAACACTTGCAGGCTTCACAAATCCTATGGGCAAGAAGAGTCCTAGAATGGTTTGGGTTGGAAGGGAGCTCCAGAGCTCAGCCAGTCCCACCCCCTGCACTCAGCAGGGACATCCTCCACTACAGCAGCTTGCTCACAGCCTTCTCCTGCCTCACCCTCAGTATCTCCAGCCATGGGGCCTCAACCACCTCCCTGGGCAACCTGTGGCAGTGTCACAGCACCCTCGTGGTGCAAAAATTCTCCCTCACATCCAAGCTCAATCTGCTCTGCTCTCATTTCCAACCATTGCCCTCATCCTGTCCCTGCAGGCCTTTGCAAACAGTCCCTCTGCAGCCTGCCTGCCGCCCCTTCAGGTCCTGGCAGGCTGCTGTTAGGTCTGCCTGGAGCCTTCTCCTCTCCAGGTTGCATACCCCCAGCTCCCTCAGCCTGTCCTCACAGCAGAGCTGCTCCAGCCTTCAGCTTGCCACCCTGCACAGTTCTTCATTGCTCATCACAAAGATGAATGTTTCTCTTTTCTGTTGCGAAGCTAAATTAAAATCACTGCTTAGGAAACTCTCCCATGCTATAAAATTGATAAGGACACAGACAGAGCAAATGGGAATGGACTCAATAAATGTCAGCTTTCATTTATTGCTTGTCATTTGTGACATCTGGTGACCTGTAAAGAGCTCTAAAAATAAATCAGAGGCAGGTCAGACCTGACTCTTTATAAAAGAAACAAACAGCTCCAAGCCATCAGGAGCAGTGGGGATCAACCAGTTTGGTGCTTTGCTTCAGATAGAGGAGCTTGGGTTTGCTTTGGCTACAAGGATGGACTCCAGAGAGACATAAGAGGAACACACTTCATGGTACTTAGCTAAAAGTTGTCCTAGGAGGACAGGCTGAGGCAGCTGGGGGTGTGCAGCCTGGTGGAGAGAAGGCTCCAGGCAGACCTCACAGCAGCCTGCCAGGACATGAAGGGGCTGCAAGCAGGCTGCAGAGGGACTGTTTGCAAAGGCCTGCAGGGACAGGACTGAGGGCAGTGGTTGGAAATGAGAGCAGAGCAGATTGAGCTTGGATGTGAGGAACAAGTTGTGTAGCAGGAGGCTGCTGGGACACTGCCACAGGCTGCCCAGGGAGGTGGTTGAGGCCCCATGGCTGGAGATATTGAAGGTGAGGCTGGAGAAGGCTGTGAGCAAGCTGCTGTAGTGGAGGATGTCACTGTTGAGTGCAGGGGGTTGGACTGGCTGAGCTTTGGAGCTCTCTCCCAGTCCAACCCATTCCAGGACTCTATAAAGAACACTAGCCCCAAGCTGATGGAAACAACAAGAGAAGCTCTCCAGGACTCTGCAGACATGGAAATGATCTGTGAAACAACAGAGCAGTGACAGGGGGAAGAGGAGGGGGGGCAGAAGGGAAGGGAGAGAAGGGACAGTGTTCAGGAGCACTCCAACAGCTCCCAAGGAAACTGCTGCTGATGTCTTTTGGCCTTCTCAAACCTGCACTTATTTGTCTGCTCCTCTTTGGAACAGAAAGGCTCCAAACTCCCCAGCTGCTGCTGATCTCATCTCTAATGCCTCCAAATGCTGTCCAGATGAGATCTTCCCTTGCAGGGGAAGAAAAGGAAGCCAGTCCAAGGTTGGGATTTTGAAGTTCCAGGTCTCTCCAGCAGGATAAACCTCTGCTAAAGAAAGGAGGCCACTTCCCCTCCACTGCACTTCCAAACACTTTGGGTTTGTTGCCTGGATTACAGCACTCAGAGAACAGGGCCCCAGGCTCTCAAACCTCATTTCTTTGCTGGTTTTGTGTGACATGCACCTAGCTGAAGGCTATTAAAGTAAAATTCAGCAGCCCCAAAGTCAACCAGCAAACCTCCACCACGCAACACACAGAAGACTGAAAGGCCAGGGCAGTGTCCACGTGTTTTGCAGGAGCCTAGGAGGTACCCCAGGAGGAAGATGATGTCCTGGTGGTGTAGCCCCCAATGAGAGGTGATCACCTGAAATCTTGGCAAGACCTCTTTTCACTGAATAAAGGCAAGGGAGGGAAGCTGGGCTGCAAAGCACTGAGGCCAGACCTGGGAGGGAGGAATCCCACACACATTGCCAACAGTTTGTCCTCTGGGGTTAGAGATAAAAAGGAAGGAGGTGCAGAAGCAGACAGAGGAGAGAGCTGAAGTGCACACCTCTGTCTGCAGAGAGATCAGGAGACAGCAGGTCATGTCTGAGGAGGAAAAGTCAGGGAAGATGAAGGCTGAAGATGAGAAGAGGGAAATGATGGAGAGATAGGAGGTGGGGTGAGCAGACAGGAGGGTGGAGTGAGGCAGCAGACACCTTCCTGGCTGTAACAGAAAGGAGAGTTCAGATGTGCACACCTGGAGTCACCTAGATCAGCACATCAGATGGCAACAGGCCCTGAGAAGCAGCAGGGAGGCATCTCAAGAGGTCTTTTAGCCTTCTTCAAAGCAGGCTTAGCTAGGCCACCCTCACAGCTGCCTAACTCTGGCAAACACCCTGCAGCAACTGATGCCTCAGCTCCAGCTGCCCTCAGCACAGCAAAGCTTTCCTGCTTCCCACTGCTCTGAGCCTCCCCTGCTTGCTTTCTAACTGGAGATGGACACACAGAAACCATTCCTCCTCTTGCCACCCCAGCATCTTGGGAATCTGAAGGCTGCTGTGCCCAGATCTTCAATTTCTCTCTAGCCTACACAACATCAATTATTTCAGCCAAGCCTAAAGGAGGAGGAGAAGGAGGGGAGGAGGCAGTCACAGTCATAGAAACGGATTACAGCTCTGACCTGAGCAGTGGTTGTGTTGCCAGCAGGAATTCTCTTTGCCTGCCCTTGGGTGCTGGCTGGATTTGCACCTTTTTGGCTGGAGCTCGATTCAAAAGCCTTAACAAGGCCACTGAAACAACCCTTAGCTGAAACAAGAGAGCAGCACAGCCCTGCTGTCCAGAAGCAGCACTTCCTTGGGGGAACAGAAGTTAACAAGAACTCTTAAGGCATCCTCAAAGTCTCTTTTGCCCCTTCATGTTAGAATCAGAGAATTGCCAGGGCTGGAAAGGGGCCTCAAGGATCATTCAGTTCCAACCCTCTGCCACAGGCAGGGACACCTCACACTAGATCAGGTTGCTCTTCTTGGACACTGAGCTCTCAAGTGTGACAAACTTCCCTGATCTCCTGAGGCCAAGGAGTCTGCAGAGATTCACACAATGGGTTGAGCTGGAAAGGACCTTAAGGATCGTTCAGTTCCAACCCCCTGCCATGGGCAGGGACACCTCCCACCAGCACAGCTTGCCCAGGGCCTCATCCAGCCTGGCCCTGAACACCTCCAGCCAGGGGGTAGCCACAGCCTCCCTGGGCAGCCTGTGCCAGTGTCTGCCCACCCTCACTGTCAAGAATTTCTTCCTCCTCTCCAGTCTCACTCTCCCCTGTCTCAGCTCAAAGCCATTATCCCTCATCCTGGCACTCCCAGTCCTTGTCCAAAGTCCCTCCCCAGCTCTCCTGCATCCCCTTCAGCCACTGGCAGGCTGCTCTGAGGTCTCCCTGCAACCTTCTCTTCTCCAGGCTGCACAGCTCCAACTCTTTCAGCCTGTCCCCGCAGGGGAGGTTCTGCAGCCTCTGTTCATCTTGGTGGCCTCCTCTGGACCCTCTCCAAAAGTCCCACGTCCTTCTTGTGCTTCACCTTTGCTGTTCAGTGGCCTCCTTTAAGAGCCAGCAGACTGCTGGGCAGCTGACCCTGCTGTGGAGCCTGAGCTGCCAAGACTGTGCAGGGATGGGGAATGGGAACAGCGACACGGCCAAAAGCCTCTCCCTGGAGCAAGGTGGCAGCAGAGCAGAGCCGAGGCAGCAGCTTACCTGTTCCATTTCCATCCAGCCCCTGCAGGTAAGGGAAGCTGTCCACCTCCCAGGGCGAGCTGGCTGCAGTCAGGTAAGCTGTCAGGTCGCTGTAGCTGCTGTTCTCTGGCAGCCTGACAGATCTCCTCTGGAAGTGGACCTGAGGCTGGCTCCGAGCGCCTGCACCAACGGAAAGACACTTTGAGTCCACAGGGGGAGAGGACTGAGGTCTCCTTGGCTAGGGAGGTTGCCCAAGAGAAGCTGCAGCAGCTTGAGGCCAGGGCCAGCAGAAGGCTGTCAGGAGAGAGCAGCAGAGCCACCACTCCTCTGTTCACTCTGCTGTGCCCAGGCTTTCTCTGCAAGCACTCCCAAGCTAACTCATGAGGGCACCTGAGCTCAGGAGCTCTCCTGGCTCTGCTGTCCCCCTGCCTCACCTCCAATTCCATGACAGGTTTCTTTCAATGAGCAAAGCTGAGCTCAGAAGCAGGAGATGTGAGAGCAGCACCCACTCCACCACCTCTGCTGAAGTACTGCTTCCCCTGCAGTGGCCAGATAAAAGCAGCTGGAATTCTTGAAAGGGATTTTCCAAGTCCCAGTTAACTGCTGCATGTAATTTTCACAAGGCTTTGGCCACATGAACTGTCTCTGAGGCTGAGATAAGAGTCTCTGATTATTTAAATGCAAGAAAAGATTCCCTTGGCAAAGGCTGCGTGCAAAGTCTCCTTCTTTTCCCACACCAAGGTGTAACCAGAAGCAGGTGACTGGCTTGGGAGCTTTCTCTTTCCTCTCTCTTGCAGTGTCTCAGTGGTGTTTTCATGATCAGCAAGTGATAATAGAAGGGTCTCTGCTTGCAACATGATTTAGGAGTGTTTCCTGCAATGTGGCATTTCAGGTCTCATTTAAAGCTCCGTTTATGAAGCCAAGGAGCTCTCTGCAGTGGTTGCTCAGCTCCAGGACTGTGCAGCAAGACACAGCAAGGCTCCATCTCCAAGCTCCTGTGTGCATCCTGCAAATCCATTTGTACTTCCAGAGCCATTGTGCTCTGCACAGCTCATTGGGAGTGCTCCCAGAGTGCTCCCCACACAGCACACAACCAGGAGCCAAAAGGCTTTTGTCTTAATTCACCTTGGGCTACGTGGCTCAAAGATGTCATCTCAGACCAGTTTTGCTTCATTGCCCCTATCAGTCCCTGCTGGTGCTTTCAAGCTTTACATAAGCCCGTTGAGAGGAAGATTCACAGAGTGGGTTGGGTTGGGAGGGACCTTCAAGACCTTCCAGCCCCAATCCCCTGCCACAGGCAGGGACACCTCCCACCAGCACAGCTTGCTGCAGGCCTCATCCAGCCTGGCCTTCAACACCTCCAGGGAGGAGGCAGCCACAGCCTCCCTGGGCAGCCTGTGCCAGTGTCTGCCCAGTCTCACTCTCAAGGATTTGTTCCTCATCTCCAGTCTCAATCTGCCCTCCTCAAGCTTCAATCCATTCCCTTTTGCCCTATCACTACAAGCCCTTATCGAGAGCTCCTCAGCTTTCCAGCTGCCAGTGCCAGGAGCCTGGAACGTTTTCCTACACCAGCTGGACCTTACTGTAAGCAAACACAGCACAAACATTGCACTGGCCAGCAAAAACTGCTGGTTAGGTGTGCAAGCACCTCCAAAGAGCTGATGGTTGGTTAGCTGCCATCCCCTTGGTAATCCTGCAAGGAAAAAAAGCAGCTATCAACCCCCCCTGCTCTTTTCAATCCTCAATACTGCTAGCAGGCTCTCAAGACTGGCAGCATCCCTGAGTGCCTCAGACAGTCATTAAACAGGACTCATGTGAAAAGGGAAGACATCTCCCTCACCCAATGTCCAGGCTTGACTGGAAAACAACACTGAAGTGAGCTGACTGCAAAGAAGTGGGGGCAGCCTCCTCTCCTGAGTGCTCTGCTGTGCCTCAGGGAGCCTCTGACTGCACTGCTGAGCACAGGGATGAGAAGCCAGGGTGACAAAACAACCCAGAAAATGCAATAAAAGCAACCACACAGGAGCTGGCACTGGGATCCTCACTAACAGCTCAGTGCAGGCTGGTGGGGGCTCCTGCTACCTCCCTGGGTAAGATGATCACAGGCTCACAGGGTGTCAGGGCTTGGAGGGGACCCAAAGAGAGCATCAAGTCCAACCCCCTGCCAGAGTAGGACCAGACAATCTAGCTCAGGTCACACAGGAACACATCCAGACAGGCCTTGAAAGGCTCCAGGGAAGGAGACTCCACAGCCTCTCTGGGGAGCTGTGCAAGGGCTCTGGGACCCTTACAACCCCTTGTGTTGAGCTGGAACCTCCTGTGCTGCAGCTTCCATCCATTGTTCCTTGTCTTATCCCAGGCAGCAGTGAGCAGAGCCTGCCTCCCCCACCCCAGCCCTCAGATATTTATAAACATTGATCAAATCCCCTCTCAGTCTTCTCTTCTCCAGACTAAGCAGCCCCAGGTCCCTCAGCCTCTCCTCATCAGGCATGAATTATCCAAGTGGCCAAGGCTTGGGTTTGTGTTTCCAGAGATCTGAACCAATCTGAATTAAAAGCAGAGCCACAGCTGAGGCTGTCACACAGTAGTGTCCATGGAGGGCTCTCCACAAAGCATGGAGGAGCCAGGAGCTGCCAAGGTTTCACCAGCCAGGGAGGACTCAAAGCCAGCCTCAGGTTCCCTAATCCAAGAGGCAGCTCTGAGGTCCCCCTGGGGCTGCCAACAGCAGGGCTCCCAGCCTGCTCCTGCTGGAGCCAGCTCTGCTCTGCCCTCGCTTTTGCACCAAGGGAGCTTCTGCTCAGCTCTCTTCAGGCAAGGCAAAGTTGCTGGGAAATAAACTGGAGAAGTAAGAGAGCAAAAGGAGGTCAGCAGGAGCTCGGATGGAGACTGAGAGGCTCCATGCCAGCGCTGGTACAAGGTACACTCAGGCTTCATCACAAGGGAAGCCCCAAGGAAAGGAGTGTGCCTGGTCCCATCAACTGATCTCACCGGGCAAGGCTGAGAGCTGCAGTCCCAACCCTCAGAGTGCTCCGAGTGCCACATTCCTCCTTCATCCTCTTGCTCTGCTCCACCAGCAGAAGCAGTTACATTCATACACTGGGAACACACCTGGGAGGGGTGAGATGGTGTGGAAGAGTGTCCCTGGCTGTCAGGAGTCCCTCCAGCCCGCCAACCCCCCCATTTCTGTGAAGAAAGGCAGCTGTAAGCACAGGAAGATTGTTCTTTCTAAGCTAATTGCATAATATCGGCACATTTGCATAAGAATGGGAGTCCTGAATGCACTCTGCCTGCGGAAGGCTGCTGGCAGAGCTTTCAGCTGCTGTCTGCTGGCATCCCTGGTGGCTCAGCATCCTTCACCTCATTCACCCTATTAGACAGGGGCAGCTCTTGGGATGCACAACAGAACCGCAGCAGCCCTGCTGCTCCCCAGCTCCTCCTGAGCATGCCACCAGTCATGGCTGCAGTGCTTCTTCAGCTCCACATGGACCCAGTGCTGTCATTAACCACAAGCCCTATAGTGTCTGGGTGGCTTCCAGCCACAGGAGAGCCATCAGGAAGGCAAACTGTATCCTGCTCCTCAGACAGCAGAGGTTACCTTGGAATGGTTGAGGGTGGTATTGCCCTGCTTGGTAACTCTCTGGAGGGTTTTAAATCCTAGAGGAGCTCAGGGTGGAAGGGAGCTCAGAGCTCATGCACTCCAGCCTCCCTGCCATGCCCAGGGATACCTCTCAGCTACACTCAGCTGCTCAAGGCCTCATTCAGCCTGGCCTGCAACACCCCCAGGCAGGAGGCAGCCACAGCCTCCCTGGGCAGCCTGTGCCAGACTCTCACCACCCTCACACTCAACAACTTCTCCCTCAGCTCCTCTCTCACCCTGCTCTGCCTCAGCTCCAAACCATTGCCCCTTGGCCTGTCTCCAGACTCCCTCGGCACAAGTCCCTCTGCAGCCTTCCTGCAGGATCCCTTCAGGCACTGGCAGGCAGCTCTGAGGTCCCCTGGAGCCTTCTCTGCAGGCTGCACCCCCCCAGTTCCCTCACTGAGCCCTTGCTAAAGATGCAGATGAAATGCTGGCAGCCAGGATGTAGGTGAGAGCCAGAGCCTCAGCTGATGCTCAGCAATAGTGCTGCCAGGGAGGGCATCCCCTTGCTCTGGCTCACCAAGGTATCTTTAAAGGCTCCTGTCCCTTTGTTGCCAGACTTACTTCAGCCATCATGCCAGCTGGGCCAGCTTGTCTCAGCTGAAGGTTTGGTTCTTGCATCTCAGCAAGAACAGAGTTCCCCTGACCCATCCTGCAGTTGCTCCCTGCAAAGCTGGGCTGGAGTTTGCTCTTCTCACTCAGTGAGTTTCATCCTGCAGTGCCTGGGTTGGCTGAGTGGGGCAGCCCTTGAGAAAAGCAAATTCACAGAGGGGATACAGCAATGCAGAGAGCAGAGCTGCTCTGGCCTGCCGTGCCCTACATTTAAGGCACTCACTGTGGGAAAGCAGTAACAGATAAACCCCAACGAGTCGTTAGGACAGTAAGCAGCTCAGAAAATGGTTGCTGCAAGGATGGGCAAGTGAGGCTAGATGGAAAAACACCCAGAGTGAAGGAAAGCTGACTTGCAGCCCTCAGGTGGCACACCCAAGCCCAGAGGTGTTTAATCCCAGGTAGGACGAATGCAGTTGGTGATCAGTTGGTGAAACCACCCCCAGGAGGGCACTCGGACCAGCTGCCCACCACAAACCAGCCTCCCCCACGGGGCAGAGAGCAGCAGGCAGGGTGCCCTGTGCCACCCAGAGTGCCAGCTGTGACCTCCCAGCAGCAGCAGCATACCTTGGAATCCTGAGACTATCTGGACTACGTCGTCGTAGACCATGAGGGTGGCAGAGCGTTCGGGCAGCAGGCCGAGACTCAGCGAGGAGAACACTGCGGGAGAGAAGGGGTTCAGTGGACAGACCTCAACCCTTGGCAGCACAGGACAGCAGCACTCCCTCTGCCACAGCCTTCTGCCAGGCTGGCAAAACCCCTTTGAGTGTCTGACAGAGCCCACCTGCGCTTCCTACACCAAAGCCTTGCACAGCCAGAGCAGTGGTAGGGGTCTGCACTCTGCCTCCTGCCAGTCCTGCAGGGCAGCTGAAGGGCAGAAGAATGCAAAGCAGGGTTTAGGGGCACCACTTGCAGCTCCACAGAGACCTGTCAGGAAACCAGGAGTGAAGCCTGCTACAGCCTGAGCTCATCCCTGCCCTGCGCCAGGGTTGAGATGCTCCCCACGGGCAGGCTGCGACAGACACTCACTTGGAGGTGCCCTGAGGTGCTTACACCGAGTGCCAGCAAGGCACAGGCTGCTCAGCAGCTCTGCTCCCTCCACCTCTGGCCACACTGCTCTGGATGCAGCCCAGGCTGCCACTGCCCTTCTGGGCTGCAGTGCTCAAGTGCTGCTCTGGGAGACTCTTTTCACCCATTCACTGCCAGGCCTTCTGCAGGGCCTCCCACGCCTTCTGCAAGGCCTCCCACGCCTTCTGCAGGGCCATTGCTTTCCAGAGGAGCTCTTCTCTCCAAAGACACCACCAGCAGCCTCTCTTTCTACAACCACATCTCACCACACTGAATACCAAGGGCTGCTCTGACCCTACCAGCTGCTCTGACCTGTGCTGCCTCAGCAGCTTCCCTCTGTGGCAGACACTGCCCCAGGAGTGTCCTCTCCACTGTGCACCACCAGACACCTTCTCTGCTCTTCACATTATTTACACAGAGCAATCTGTCTGGAGCAGAGAGAGGAGCACAGCTTCCATCATCAACACTTCAACAACTCAAGGGATGGTAAATTAATGAACTGCTAATAAGTGGAGTCATAGCTCTGCTGATAAATAGTTTAATGGAAAAAGAGATCTTCATCTTTTCCTCCTCCCATTTACCACTGTGTAAATAAATAATCCTCTTGCTTAAGTGCTGAAGAGTTTAGCAATTCTCCTGGAGAAGCTGAAACAGTTCTGCCAGATGATGAGGACAGCACAACCTGGCTGCTGGCTGCTCACAGCAGCTACAACTGCAGCTCCACTTCAGTGGCTCTGCAGCTTTGCAGCAGAAGGTTGTAACTCAGAGACTACAGCAGGCAGACAGGATCCTAGAATGGCTTTGGGCTGGGAGGGAGCTCCAAGGCTCAGCCAGTCCAACCCCCTGCACTCAGCAGGGACATCCTCCACTACAGCAGCTTGCTCACAACCTTCTCCTGCCTCACCCTCAGTATCTCCAGCCATGGGGCCTCAACCACCTCCCTGGGCAGCCTGTGGCAGTGTCCCAGCAGCCTCCTGCTGCACAACTTGTTCCTCACATCCAAGCTCAATCTGCTCTGCTCTCATTTCCAACCACTGCCCTCAGTCCTGTCCCTGCAGGCCTTTGCAAACAGTCCCTCTGCAGCCTGCTTGCAGCCCCTTCAGGTCCTGGCAGGCTGCTGTTAGGTCTGCCTGGAGCCTTCTCTCCTCTGCAGGCTGCACACCCCTAGCTCCCTCAGCCTGTCCTCCTAGCAGAGCTACTCCAACCCTCTAATCATTTTCATGGCCTCCTCTGAACCCTCTCCATCAGATCCATGTCCTTCCTGTGCTGAGAGCTCCAGACAGATAGAAAGCACTGCAAGACAGAGCTCTTGAAGGGTTCTTGATAGACTGCAGGTATCTCAGGCTGCTGCTTTTCAGACTGATCAAGTATTGAGGGCCTGAACTTTTGTGTCCCTTGCAAGGAATAATTCAAAGCCTAACCCTATGAAATCTGCATGGGGCATATCAAGTTGTGACTCCTTCATTTCAGTAGAGGAGGGATTAAGTTCAAGGTAGGGAAAGCAAAGGGAAGGATTCTGCTCCTGACTGCATCAATGGCAAACTATCTGTTAGCTTCAGTGGGGGAAGATCAGAGGTGAAAGGGATCCACTTGCTGAGCCAAGCTCACATTGCAGCCAGGGAGAGAAGGATTCTGTGGAGGTTGTATGCACTGACTGCTCTTTAAGCCTCCATGGGATGCCAAAACAATATTGCCAGGCTTGATTCCATTCCCTTCCCTCAAAATCAATGTTGGAGAAAAGGCAATGAGAAAAACAGCCCAAACCCCCCTAATCAAACCAACTGCAGGTCCTGGCAGAACAGGTCACACTCAGAAGACCTCACAGTGAGTCAGAAAGGTGAGCCACAAAGCAAGAAGAGCTTCAGGCAGAGAAGGCTGCTGGATGCTTTCATCAGAGGATTGGGTCTTACAGCATCACCTGAACTACACTGAGGAAGCTGCATTTCAGCCTGCCTGAAGAGCCACAGACCAGCAATCACTGGACAGCTGTGGCTGGAAGAGACCTCTGGAGGTCCATCTTGAGTATCTCTGAAGATGGAGATTTCACAACCTCTCTGAGCAACCTGTTTCCACCTCTGGCTACTGCTGCTGGAAGGAATTGTTCCCTTTTCTTGAGCTGAAACTCTCCTTGTTGCAACTCACTGCAGCTGCTGCTTTGCTCTTCCACTGTGCACCTAAGAGCCTGGCTTGGTCTTCACTATAGGTCCACTGAGCAGCTGGGCAATGAGGCAGAATCCAGCAGAGGACACGTGGAAGAAGTCAGCATCTCTCATCTGCAGCAAGGCAATGGAGATAAGCAACCAGCACACTGGAATGCCTAAACTCTGAGTCTGAAGGGATTCAAGTTCCCTTCCCCAGCTGAAAATGCCTTTGCTGCTTGACCCTGCTGCAAGTCACAGAATCCCTCTGGCTCTGCTGATGCTAACGATAAACAAAGTGGCACCAAGGCCTGAGGCTGAGTGCTGCTCTCTGATCAGCTGCACCCTTCCACTATCAGAGCATCTGAAACCTGTCATGGCTTTGACCTGAGCTCATTATCAATGCTTGGCTGTGCCCTGGGTAGAATGCAAGCCTGGGACCATTCCCAAACTGCTTGGACTCTGCTTGTGGCTGGGGATTAGAAGCCAGGCAGATGAGAATGGGGGTGTTACACCTCAAAGACTAAAAGCCAGCCTCTACCTTTCTCTTCAGCAGCACAGAAACAGCCTTCAGGACTCAGCTTCCCCTCCTGTACAACTAACAAAAAGCCACATCAAATCCAGAGGCACTCCAGTAAGAGCATGCAAAGCTTTGCTGTGCTGTTTCTGCACCTGGAGGAGGAACAAACCCTGCTAATCCAGTTAGAAAAAACATCCTTAGACCTGGAGACCACAGCTTCAGCTTCAGATCAAAACTGTGCCATGGACATGGCCAACCACTGAGAGGCCTTTGTACAGCACAGCCTCTGCCAGTGGCTGCTGCTCCACCTCGGGAATGAAAGGAGTGAGCACAGCACAGCTGCTGAAGCACAGCACCTGGGAATGGAGTTCATGGAATCACAGGATGGTTTGGGATGGAAGGGAGCTCCAAAGCTCAGCCAGTCCAACCCCCTGCACTCAGCAGGGACATCCTCCACTACAGCAGCTTGCTCACAGCCTTCTCCAGCCTCACCTTCAGTATCTCCAGCCATGGGGCCTCAACCACCTCCCTGGGCAGCCTGTGGCAGTGTTCCAGCAGCCTCCTGCTGCACAACTTGTTCCTCACATCCAAGCTCAATCTGCTCTGCTCTCATTTCAAACCATTGCCCTCATCCTGTCCCTGTAGGCCTTTGCAAACAGTCCCTCTGCAGCCTGCTTGCAGCCCCTTCAGGTCCTGGCAGGTCATTATTGGGTCCCCCATGAGCCTTCTCTTCTGCAGGCTGAGTTCCTGCTGATTGAAAGATCTGGAGGAGATCTGTGCTGCCTGTGGAGCCCTGAGGGCACCAGCAGCTGTGTGAAGGCTGCTGCAGCACTGTCCCAAGGACAGTCAGGAGCAGAGCAAACCTCTGCCCAGCCTTGATGCTCACATTTCACTGAGACAGAAGCCTTGGAGTTGTTGGGGTGGTTTTGTTGCTTGTTTTTTTTCCAGGCACAGACATTCCTCCTCCCAGCCAGGTCAAGCATCAGCACACATCACACCACACAGGGGAACTTCCTTGAGATTCAAAATCTTACCTCAGAACAAAAATAAAGGGCTCTTACCAGGCAGCCTCACAGGTTTCCAGGGTGCAGAGTTTGGCACATAGGCATGTTTGCTGGCAGTCACTGTCAGCTGGCTGCCCAGCTTATACTGAAACTTGAGGAAGGCAGTGCCATCTGCTCCTGAGGTCCCAGATGCAATGGAGATCTGGTTGGTAAAAATCTCAATGAAGGCTTCAGCTACTGGCTGGTGAGTGCTGGCATCGCTGACGTGCACCTTCAGCGTCACCTCTGCAACGACAAACACCGCAGCAGTTACCACCCAGGCAGCTGCTGCCACCCCCATGCCCACGCTGGCACAGGCCTCAGTGTTAACCCCTGATGCTTTGGGGCTGGGCAGCACCTCGAGTCCTGGCCTGCAGCTCTCCACCGACGCTGCAGAGTGTGCCACAAGCCAAGCCGGGTCCTGCATCGCTGCCCTGCTGCCGCCTCCAGCTGCGGAGGCATCGTCACTCCGCCTGTTACCACTGCATGGGAGGGCTTGGAAGGGACCTCCAGAGGTCAGCCAGAGCAGGGGCACTCAGCAACACATCTAGATGGGTTTGAAAGTCTCCAGAGAAGGAGACTCCACAGCCTCTGCGGGCAGCCTGCTCCAGGCCTGCAGCAGCTCTGCAGTTCTCCTATGAAGTCCTCAGCTCACCCCAACTCCCCCAGCAGCAGGGATGATACTTTGCAAACTCCCTTGTGGAGTTAGGAGAACTCAGCCACTAAGAAGCAAGATGCTCCCACTCTAGCTGCAGCTGCATCCTGCTCAGGAAAGGGAGCACTACCTCCTCCTCCTCCTCCTTCTCATCTAGACCTAAACCAACGCACTGACCTCTGCATACCAGCACTGCTACCGACCTGTAACCTTACTCCTGTGCACCAGCAACTTCTTCTGGTGCAAGCCCTGGGCCAGCAAGGCCTAACACCAAGAAGAACAAAGAACTTGGCCAGATCACTGCTGTGCACTCAGCAGTGCCATGGCAGCAGTGAGAATGCTGAGAAACACACTGCAAGAGCAGAGAAGCTGCCCAGCTAACAGCAGACAGCAGCACCTCTCTCCTAAGGGCTTTTTGGTCAGGAAGGGAGGGGACCTTCTGCCTGAACCCCACAGCACAGAAAGGCAAACCTCAGGCAGCCCTGAACAAAAGCCCCATTAGAGAAATTACTGATGAGTGCTTCACAGCTTGGCACTGGAGAGTGCCAGGTTGGAGGGCAGCAGTGTCAAGTTCATTCCAGCTATTAACCATCCTGGACTCGTGCCCAGCTTTGCATTTAGTAGTCAAAGAGAACAATGACTATTGAAAGCCAGCACCACACACTCTGCTGTGCACGTACAGAATGACTCCTCAGAAAGCCTGCCCAGGCCCCCAGGCAGCTGGGGGATTCTCAGGGCAGCCACAAGGACCAAAGGGCTGGGAGGGCCACAATGAGGGGCAAGGGCTTTGGGCTGGACGAGGGGAGACAGAGAGCGGAGATGAGAAAGAAGTTCTTAACAGTGAGGGTGGGCAGACACTGATACAGGATGCCCAGGCAGGCTGTGGCTCTCCCCTTCCTGGGGATGTTCAAGGCCAGGCTGTATGAGGCCTGGAGCAAGCTGTGCTGGTGGGAAGTGTTCCTGCCCATGGCAGGGGGTTGGGGCTGGATGGTCTTGAAGGCCCCTTCCAACCCAACCCATTCTGTGACTCCATGAACTTGTCTGCACAAACTCTACCTGCATGACAAACATGAGGCCAGGAAGCAGGGCCAGGTTTGATTTTCAAGATGTGCAGGCACAATGCTCAGCTCCAAAGCTCTGCTGTTCAGGGTTCCCACTCTGAGCTGCCTCCAAGGACTGCTGAAGAGGTTAGCAACAAGAGGTCAAAGAAAAAGCAAGGAACCAGGAGAAGCTGAGCATGTTGGGGGCAGTTCACTAACACAGCAATGGTTTGGGCTGGGAGGGAACTCCAAAGCTCAGCCAGTCCAACCCCCTGCACTCAGCAGGGACATCCTCCACTACAGCAGCTTGCTCACAGCCTTCTCCTGCCTCACCTTCAGTATCTCCAGCCATGGGGCCTCAACCACCTCCCTGGGCAGCCTGTGGCAGTGTTCCAGCAGCCTCCTGCTGCACAATTTGTTCCTCACATCCAAGCTCAATCTGCTCTGCTCTCATTTCAAACCATTGCCCTCATCCTGTCCCTGCAGGCCTTTGCAAACAGTCCCTCTGCAGCCTGCTTGGAGCCCCTTCAGGTCCTGGCAGGCTGCTGTTAGGTCTGCCTGGAGCCTTCTCTTCTCCAGGCTGCACACCCCTAGCTCCCTCAGCCTTTGCTAAAACAATCTCAGAGAAGGAACTGAGGCTCTCTGGGATATTAAATAATATTTAAGGAGAAGAGAAGTATCAAACCCATTTAACCCTTCAGAGCCATCCAGCACTCTAGAACAGAGACCAGAACTGATCAAGAGACAAAGACTGATCCCCTTTTTCCCCCAGCACTCTCTTCCCAAAGAAGAGAGCTAACCATGGCTACCTCCAGCAGGAAATTCCTTTATCCTTCACTCTGCAGCTACAGAAGGGCTTTTGTCTGTAGCCTTCTCTCTCAGATAAGGAGGCAGGAGGCTTTCCCAGGTCCTGCTTCCCAACAGCTGCACAGGCCAGCATGCAGCAGGACAAGACTGCTGTCCTCATGTGGACCAGACTGGCTCTGCTGTTGCAAACCCCAGTCCCTAGCTGAGACACCAGCTCGGGGTTTTTTCTCCTCCTTTTTAATATTTCAGGTTGGTGTTCTCTAATTCCTTTCCCTCTGCAGAGGTGTGAAATGCCTGGGACTTGCTTAACCCAGGGCTGTCTCCCACGCAGTAACAGCTCCTTCCTCCTTATCTCCTGCAGCACTGAAGTCATGCACAGGAACCCTGCATTCTCACAGCCATTTCCACAGCAACAGGATGATGATGAATGCCTTCAGCTGCAGAAAATCTCCTCTCCAACACCCAGTGATAAGAACAATCTAGAGACCAAGATGAAAATTTAAAAGCCATGCAGCGAGCTTCAGATTTGTTAACAGACATTGAGGCAGCTCTTGACCAACAGGAAGCCTCAAAAAGGGAAAAAGAAAGCAGAGGAAGGACAACAAAAGATCCAAGCTCAGCCTGACCTCAAGTTCACAGAGACTTCCTAGAGCAAAGCATTAGGCCCACTCAGAGAAGCATTTAATTAGAAGAAGCTGCTTAGAGGACTCATTAGCTAAGGAGCAGAGCCCTTAAAACCTGGCAAACATTTGGACCTGGAACACTCAGCAGAACAGTTGGGGTAAAGCTGATCTGGAGCTTGACAGCCTCCTACAGCAAGGTGGAGGCAGGAACTGGAAGCAGTGCAGAAGAGGAAGGGGTCAGGAGGAGCCAGCTTCAGCCTGTCACAGGCCTGGGAGCCTCTGCTGCTCTCTGCTGGGTCTGCAGACAGGCTGGGAAGGGCCTGTGGGGACAGGCTGAGGGCAATGGTTTGGAGCTGGAGCAGGGCAGAGTTAGGTTGGACAGCAGGAGGAAGCTCTGCACAGTGAGGGTGGGAGGCACTGGCACAGGCTGCCCAGGGAGGTGGTTGAGGCTCATCCCTGGAGACATTCAAGATGAGACTGGATGTGGCTCTGGGCAGCCTGAGCTATTGGAGCTGTCCCTGCTGCCTGCAGGGGTTGGACAAGATGAGCTTGGAGGGTCCCTTCCAACTCAGTGCACTGTGAATTTCCAGAGTAAAGCACAGGTGCAAATCTCCTGCCTGGAGCAGCAGAAGCCTCTGTCCCTGTCTGAAAGCACAGCCACAAAGGTTGGGCAGTGCAGACACCTGGCAAACCCTGCAAGGCTGCTGGTCCCAACACAAGGTGGGGAGAAGGGATCAGAGGGAAAGCAGCAAAGGCAGAGATCCACCTTGCAGACAGCAAGGGTGCTCTGTGTGCATGCTGCATCTAGGAGAGTGTAACTCCCTGTTCCTGTGGCCCTGCCTTTGCCTTCAGCAATCACACCCTCCTTGTTTCCCAAACCAGGGCAAACTAAACCCACCAGCAATAGTGAAACAGCTGCTGGAGTGCAAGTCCCTCCCAGCCTTCTGGTTCTACCTTTATTGTCAGCTCTATGCAACCCCAGCATCTATAAGGATATAATTTGGGAAAGGGAAATAAAAAAAGACCCTCCCCCCAAAAAAAAAAAGAAAAAAAAAAAGGCAAGCTTTTACACAGCATCATTCAAACCCAGAATCCCATCTGCCTCCTTAATCTGATTTTTGAGACTTTACTAAATCTAAACTTTCTCTGAGCAATCCTTCCTGTGCCATCTGCTTTAGGAACCAGGGTGCAGCAGCAGTGACCTTAAGACAACCATTTCTGCAGTCATGACTCTGCTCTGCACATTGCTGTGAGCCCCTGGCCTGGGAAGGGATTGCTTCAGCACTGGCATCATCAGTGCTGTTCTCTGGAACCAAACAAGTGAAAAGCAGTTGGAAAAGAAACACAAACAAATCAACAACAACAAAACACCAAACTGACACAGCCCAAAGCCTGCGATTTGATACGGAAAGAGAAGTGCTGAGTGACAGCAGACTGCCAGCTCCCAGGCACTGAGCTGGGTCTGTTCAGCCTGGAGAGGGGAAGGCTTGGGGGAAGCTTAATCCCATGCACCAGGGCACAGAGAGTGGCTGCAGGAGATGGAGACTCCCTTTTGCCAGAGTCCCACGGGAAAGACAAGAGGTGATGGGGACAGGTTACTGCTGGGGAGATTCCCATTGGGCTGCAGAAGGAAATGTTTCCCCATGAGCACAGCTGGGCACAGGAATCCTCTGCCAAGGGCAGCAGTGCAGTGCCCTGCACTGGGCAGTTTGCAGCCTCAGCTTGGCAGGTGCTGTGCCAGCTCAGTTCAGCTGCACTGGCACCTAGAAAGGCTGGAGCAGATGGGCCCTGGGGGCCCTTCCAGCCTGGCACTCTGTGATTCTGTGACTGTCCTGACCCAGACTGGTAAGCAAAAACCCCCAACTGTCTCTGGGTACCAGCCTTACAGTATGGTGCCTGTGCACATCCCCCTGTGCCAGGCACTGCCCACCAGCTCTGCTGCCCAGGGGGCCTCACTCAGGAGCAGGCTGGCACAGGCAGCCCTGCACGCTTATCTTTTCCTCTGGAGGTCCTGGATCCGCGGACAATGTCAGGATATTAGCAAGGAAAGAGCCCTGCAAAGGATCCGAGCCTTGGTTAGAGCCAGCAAACTTCCTGCTGCTCCCCAAAGTGCCCCTGCGGAGCGGGAGCAAACTGCACCTCCCCTCCCGCTGCCGGCACCGAGCCTGCTCCTGCCCTGCCGCCTCCTCACCTTTCGCCCATCGGCGAGGTCACCCCCAGCCAAACAATGGCATCTGCCTTTCTCCGACGGGAAACCCTGCCCTAGGACACGGAGCCTTCCCAGCCCCCAGGCAACTGCCTGCCCCCAGCTCGCCCTCTCTTTGCAGCCTGCTGCAGCCAGCAGGTTCCGCTGCCATCCACGCTTCGGCAGAGCAGCCGAGGTCAGGCACAAGGGAAGGGCAAAGGCTCCACGAAACCACCCCCCAGACCTGCTCTCCACCCCCTTCTCTGGCCACGCGTGCCCTGTTGATGCCCCACCAGTGCACCTCGTTCCCCTCATGCCAGCGGACGAGTAGGACCCAGGCTTGTGGAGGCAGTGGAGGCTCTTCCTGCCCTCCTCTGCAGCACAGTTGCCTCCTCTGCATTTCTCATCTAACTGTGCCTGGGGCACTGCTGGCACTGCAGCTCCTTCCTCTAGTGCACAAGAATTTAATTTGCAGGTGACCGAGAGGGTTTATCTCAACTGAAATATGAAGGTAGAGCAGAGCAAGCTGAGAGGGGGGTTGGAGAGGTGCCCCTCTTGGCCTTTTCAGCTTTAAAAAGCCATTAAAACACCAGCACCTGGGAACCAGAAGGATAAAAAACCTTCTTGCACCTCCAAATGCATGAGGCCTTCAATAAAAAGCCCTGGGAAGAAGCCTGGTGTCAGCAGCAGAGCAGTGCCTGTCATCTCCAGTGACAACCAGGGGCTGAGGGGCAGGGAAAGGCTAATAAAATAAAGACATCCATCACAGGGCTGCCTACTGCAGGATTTGCATCCCCTGACCTGCCACAGCCTGCAGCACTGCCACCAAAATTAACTTCTGGGGGGGGGGAAGGGGGTAAGAAAAAAAAAACAAAACACAACAAAAACAAAACAAAAAGAAAATTAAAATAANGAAGGGGGGAAAAAAGGAAGGAAGGGGGGAAAAAAGGAAGGAAGGGGGGAAAAAAGGAAGGAAGGGGGGAAAAAAGGAAGGAAGGGGGGAAAAAAGGAAGGAAGGGGGGAAAAAAGGAAGGAAGGGGGGAAAAAAGGAAGGAAGGGGGGAAAAAAGGAAGGAAGGGGGGAAAAAAGGAAGGAAGGGGGGAAAAAAGGAAGGAAGGGGGGAAAAAAGGAAGGAAGGGGGGAAAAAAGGAAGGAAGGGGGGAAAAAAGGAAGGAAGGGGGGAAAAAAGGAAGGAAGGGGGGAAAAAAGGAAGGAAGGGGGGAAAAAAGGAAGGAAGGGGGGAAAAAAGGAAGGAAGGGGGGAAAAAAGGAAGGAAGGGGGGAAAAAAGGAAGGAAGGGGGGAAAAAAGGAAGGAAGGGGGGAAAAAAGGAAGGAAGGGGGGAAAAAAGGAAGGAAGGGGGGAAAAAAGGAAGGAAGGGGGGAAAAAAGGAAGGAAGGGGGGAAAAAAGGAAGGAAGGGGGGAAAAAAGGAAGGAAGGGGGGAAAAAAGGAAGGAAGGGGGGAAAAAAGGAAGGAAGGGGGGAAAAAAGGAAGGAAGGGGGGAAAAAAGGAAGGAAGGGGGGAAAAAAGGAAGGAAGGGGGGAAAAAAGGAAGGAAGGGGGGAAAAAAGGAAGGAAGGGGGGAAAAAAGGAAGGAAGGGGGGAAAAAAGGAAGGAAGGGGGGAAAAAAGGAAGGAAGGGGGGAAAAAAGGAAGGAAGGGGGGAAAAAAGGAAGGAAGGGGGGAAAAAAGGAAGGAAGGGGGGAAAAAAGGAAGGAAGGGGGGAAAAAAGGAAGGAAGGGGGGAAAAAAGGAAGGAAGGGGGGAAAAAAGGAAGGAAGGGGGGAAAAAAGGAAGGAAGGGGGGAAAAAAGGAAGGAAGGGGGGAAAAAAGGAAGGAAGGGGGGAAAAAAGGAAGGAAGGGGGGAAAAAAGGAAGGAAGGGGGGAAAAAAGGAAGGAAGGGGGGAAAAAAGGAAGGAAGGGGGGAAAAAAGGAAGGAAGGGGGGAAAAAAGGAAGGAAGGGGGGAAAAAAGGAAGGAAGGGGGGAAAAAAGGAAGGAAGGGGGGAAAAAAGGAAGGAAGGGGGGAAAAAAGGAAGGAAGGGGGGAAAAAAGGAAGGAAGGGGGGAAAAAAGGAAGGAAGGGGGGAAAAAAGGAAGGAAGGGGGGAAAAAAGGAAGGAAGGGGGGAAAAAGTAGGAATTTGCTTTAATTAAAAAAAGCCCAAGCCCGTGAGAGCTCTGTGCACAATGCCCAGCTGAGGCTCCCCTACCCCATTGTTAAGTGATTAAAGAAGCATTTATAATTAACTCGAAACTCCGAGGGCACTGCGACTCCTGAATAGCAATAGTTGCATGAACAGGTCTGCCTTTGATCTCTGCGGGAACCGAGCACGACACAAACTCAACTGCAGCTCCCAACCTTGTCTTGCAGAGGTGGAACATGAAGATGCTGTCGTGGAGCGCGGCTGAAGCTGGGTTGGAAAGCCTGAGCTTGCCCCACGCAGAGCGCAGCCTCAGCACCGGGAGCACTGCCTGCAAGCCTCTTTGTTTCCCCTGATGGAGCCCTTTGAAACTCTGCTTGCAGATCAATAAGGAATGAGAAGTTAATGCACTGATGATTCCTCAGCTGCTGAGCAGAGAGCTCTGCAGTGACTCAGCCCAGCACTCAGCTGATCTGGCAGCGGCAGCAGCTCTGAGGATGAAACCCTGCTGAGCTCAGCCCCAGCTTCATCCCTGCTGCATCACCAGGCCGGGAGGGCAGGCTGCAGGGCAGGCTGCGGTTTGCTGAGCCATCTGCATGTGCTGCACCGCTCAGAGCAGCTCTGCCCCAGCTGTGCCAGCGGCACTGTGCAGCAGGTGCAGGCACCTGAAAGCAGAGGTGCTGGAGGGGGAGCTCAGCTCGGCTCTGTGCAGTGGGGTGGGAAAGGAGACCAACCTCTCTTTTTTTCCAGTCAGAGGTTCACTAAGTGGTTTGGGTTGGAAGAGACCTTCAAGATCCTCCAGTGCCAGCTCCCTGCCACGGGCAGGAACACCTCCCAGCAGCACAGCTTGCTCAACACTTCCAGGGAGGGGGCAGCCACAGCCTCCCTGGGCAGCCTGTGCCAGTGCCTCTCTACCCTCACTGTAAAGAATTTTTTATTCCCCAGTAGCTTTAATTTGAAGTTTAATCTCTCCTTGCAGAGCCTGTGGTAAAAGCAAAGCTAGCTGTCTCTCTGGAGGAGTGCATTTTCACTGGCATAGAGTGCTTTAATTATTTTTTTTTCCTGCCCCCCCCAGACAAGCCTCTGTAACAGCTCAAACAAGTACCAACTCAAGTGCCTCTCCACATTCCTCTTGCAGGCTTCAGTGCAGACACATCCACCTCAGAACTCCACTGCCACAGCTGACACAGGTAGAGAGCCAAATTCTTGTGTCCAAACCCTACCCAGGCACTTGCACAGTCTCTTGTTTTCAGGCTCCATAGTCCATTTATATTGCCTTCAGCCCCTGAAGGGGTTACCCCCAGCTGGTAGAGGAAAATGCAGCATGGCAGCAAGCTCACCCCTCCAGGCTGAGCTCTGCAGGGTGAGGAGGAGCTCAGGGACTCCATGGCAACACCAGGAGCATCACTTCCCCTCTCAGCTCCGTGGCTGTGGGCTCCTGCTCCTTGCCTTGTGCTGCTCTGCTGTTCCCATGCCCGGGCCAGCTCCGTTTGCTAACCCAGCACAGCAGCAGCCTGACAAGGGCAGTAGCTTGCTGCCAGCTTATCAGGTTGAGCCCCTGAAGCAGCACAGCCCCCAGTGCCAAGAGCAGCAGCAGAGGCAGGTGTGGAGGCAGAGAGGCCAAGAGTAAGGCTGGTGCAGGCAAAGCAGGGAATGGGGACTACCCCTGCTGGTTCGTGAGCAGCTAGGTCAGCCCAGCTCCTCCCTAGAGTCAGCTAACTGCAGCCCCAGGCAGGCTGCTGGCCCTCTGCTAGCTTACACAAGCTCGAGGTCAGTGTTTGACATGAAGAGTTGTGGTGGACCTTTACTCTGCACCAGCCTCAAAGCCCAAATCACTTCCTGCCTTGCAGCACCTCCACCACTGCAGTCATCTGGCTCCATCAGGACTGGATGCTCGTGACAATGCCAGGAAGGTTTGACTCTGGCACAGGCACCATGCAGGGTTTTACAACCCCTGAACACCCAGGAACGTCCAACAGCCACCACTGGCACTTGCCTGGGTGGAGGGAGGAGGTGGCTGCAGGTTCCTGCTGACCCTACACTACCTGCTTTATTGGCACCTCCTCATGGCAGCTGCTGGCACTCCTGCTTCCTCCTCACTACAGCACTGGGCTTAGCAGCCTCCCTCCTGGGCTGTACTGAAACTTTCCTGTCCTCCAAGGACATCTAACTGCATTTCCATGCTCCAAGAACCCCTTCTGTTTTCTCATCTGAAACAACTGGAAATACTACCTGACCTGGCATCTAGGTCTTCTTCTAGAAACCCAAGAAGGACCTTAAATAGGACCTACCACAGCTCCCCTCTGTGTAGAGCATCCCCAGCTTGACAGGCAGCCATTCATCATTGTCTGCCCCTTCCTCCAGCCCCAGCCATACAGAAGCAGCCTTCTCATCCAAGTCAATTAATGTCCCAGTGAATGCTTTTGATGCAGGCAGCCTCATTGTCTGCATCTCTGCTCTGCTGGCTGCCTGCAGACAGAGCACAACCACCAACTCAGCCACCAAAACCTGCTGCACTCTCCATCACCCTCACTGCCACGCTGGTCTGAAATCTTGGGGGGGGACACACACTCATTTTAGGGCTACTGAGATTTCAGGAGGAAAAAAATTCCAGTGGTGAATTTCAAACACTTCTATTCCCTGCCTCAGAAGCCAGCAACACAAACCAGAAGTGATTGTCTCTTCCACAGAGTCACAGGCAGAACTGGGAAGCACAGCTGGAGCTGCTGCTGCTGCTGCAACACTCACAGAATGGGTTGGGTTGGAAGGGAGTTCCAAAGGGCATCCAGTCCAACCCCTGCACTCAGCAGGGACATCCTCCAGAAGGGTTATTGCCTACACTCTGGCATAAACCCACCTTGGATATTTCTAGCTGCAAGCATCACTCTGCTCAAGTTCTCTCCCACAGCACAGAATTCCTCAAATTCTTTTAGGTCTCCTCTTCTGTTTCTCACCCCCCTGCTACAAACACCCACCTGGTTAGAAGGCACCCAGAGGGCTGCTGTCATTTTCAGCCTGGCAAGAATCCCCACGTCCCCATGAAGGGACAGATGTGGTAACTGAGCACATTCCAGTGGCACTCTCTGGCACTTCCCTGGCACAGGCAGCAACATCAATATCTTGCAGGCCACATAGTCTGTGCCTTGAGCAAGCACTGGAATCGTTACAGTGCTTTAAACACAGAGCTGAGTGCCTGCAGGGTGCTCTGCTGCCTACCTGCAGTGCTGAAAGGGGAAGCAGGGGGACAGGAACTTGGGAGCAGCTGAGTCCCAGTGGTGCTTAAACTCATCCATAAGAGCTGTGGTTAACAGGATGTGCTGGGGGAATCCAGTGGGAAGCAAAGGCAAAAGTAGCTACAGAAACCCAACCACCAGCTTCTGAAAGCACAAAGTCTGCTCTTTGTGCCCAGGGTGAGTGGGAGCAGCTGAAGGCTGTTATGCATACCAGCAGGCTTAGAACCATACAATGGGTTGGGCTGGAAGGGACTGGAAAGGGCATCCAGTCCAAGCCCCTGCATTCAGCAGGGACATCCTGCACTAGAGCAGTTGCTCACCCAGCCTGGGCTCTGCCCAGAGCAGGAGCCAGAGTCAGTCAGGAAGGTGAGGGGCAGCAGCTTCACCAGGAGGAAAGGATGATGAGCACTCAGAGGCCTAAGGCCATGGGCAGATGCAGAAGTTTCTCAACTCTAGACAGCTCTCAAGCCCAGACCCTCACCACTATACTCTTTCCCACACTGTTCCTCCAAGGAAGGTGACCAAGATGCTAGAGAATGGCAGAAGGCATGCAGAGGGGAGCCAGGTGGCTGCAGGGGAACAGACCTCTCCACTACCCTCCTTTTTCTTAGCTTTTATTACCAGAGACTGAGCAGGGCTGGAAGCTTCGTGGTGCCCACACCGTGCCGAAGAGGAGCTGCCTTCCTGGCAGGCATGCTGACAATGTCTCCTTTCTTCAGCAGCAGCAGCAGCAGAGAGCCGGCAGCAGGGTGAGTGGGCTGAGCTGAGGAGCTCTTTGTGAGCAGGCAGCAATCTGGTGACGCACTGATGGCTCTGCAGCCTGTGCTGCTCAGCCCCTAGCTGCCTGCTCTGGAAGGCAGCCCTCACCCAGCCCTGCTGCCACAGCAACACAGGGACCAGCACATGGCAGTGCTCAAAACACATCCCCTGCTCTGACTGACACCCAGCCCCAGCAGCACACAGGGAGCCCAGAGCTGCCCTCCTGCTGCCCCTTCTGGGCTCACCAGCCTCAAGTCCCAACCCCCTGAGGCTCCCTTCCTTAGCCTCTAAACCAAGCACAATCCTCTGCCCCCTCCCCACCATGAAACACTACTTGATGGATTTCTACAAGCAGGCAAAAGGAAACAGTCATAGAATCACAGAGGTTGGAAAAGATCACCAAGTCCAACTGTAACCCAACTACCATGGCCACTAAACTACATCCTGCTTGCTTCTTGAACACCTCCAGGCATGCTGACTCCACCACCTCCCTGGGCAGCCTGGGCACCTCCAAGCATGCTGACTCCACCACCTCCCTGGGCAGCCTGGGCACCTCCAAGCATGCTGACTCCACCACCTCCCTGGGCAGCCTGTTCCAGGAAAGAAATTTTTCCTGATCTCCAACCTATGCCTCTCCTGGCACAACTGAAGCTCATTTCCATCCTGTAGTCTAGGACATACTGGACAAGAAATGCACTCTTGATTTTCCTTCTCCCTTAAGGATATCAGTCCTCAGCAGAGCCTTCAGCTGCCTGGAGGGTCTGGGAACTTACACAGCACCTCCACCACAGCACAGGCTGCTGCTGGGGTTGGAGCTGGCTTTGCAGAGCTGCTGCTGCCTCTTTTCACCTCAGAAAGAATGGTAGAGGGTAAGGAGGAGGCCACTCAGACATCTCATGATGGGACAGCCTTGAGCCAGCCTGATCTAGGGTAGGGTGGAGGGTTGGAACTACATGATCCTTGTGGTCCCTTCCAACCCTGACTGGTTCTGTGACAGATCTGCAATCTTGTGACAACTCTGCAAGGACCCAGCTTTCCTTTAGGAGCTTTCAGTTAAACCCTGACAGCCAGAGAAACAGAACAGGGCACTGTGAAACAAGGAACTGGCCACTGAAGTGATGCAAGGCAGAAAAATCCACAAAGATGACCCTGGGGCTGGAGCAGCTCTGCTAGGAGGACAGGCTGAGGGAGCTGGGGGTGTGCAGCCTGGAGAAGGCTCCAGGTAGACCTAACAGCAGCCTGCCAGGACCTGAAGGGGCTGCAAGCAGGCTGCAGAGGGACTATTTGCAAAGGCCTGCAGAGACAGGACTGAGGGCAATGGTTTGAAATGAGAGCAGAGCAGATTGAGCTTGGATGTGAGGAACAAGTTGTGCAGCAGGAGGCTGCTGGAATGCTGCCACAGGTTGCCCAGGGAGGTAGCTGAGGCCCCATGCCTGGAGATGTTGAAGGTGAGGTTGGAGAAGGCTGTGAGCAAGCTGCTGTAGCGGAGGATGTCCCTGCTGAGTGCAGGGGGTTGCACTGGATGAGCTTTGGAAGGTCCCTTCCAGCCCAACCCATTCAGTGATTATATGAAATTCAATCTGTGGGTGGTGTTCCCAAAGCAGCAGTTTCCTCCTGAGAGGGTTCCTATTGCCTCTGTGGTTAGAGGGAGGAGAAGGCAGCAGCTGCCCACAGGGACGTGCCCTGAAAGCTGCAGAGCAAGTGCTTGGGGCACTCTCTGTGCCAGGGGCAGAGGGCAGGTTGGCCACCACAGGCATTCAGCCTGCTTTACAGCACACAGCCTCCTGCAGCTCACTGCCAGCAGGGACAGCAGCACCTCCCCTGCCTCAGCAGCAGACTGCCCTGCAGGAGGAGGCCATACTGCAGTCAGCTATTCAAGGAAACCATTAAGTGGGAATTTATCATTTCCTTCAGTCTAGACAAGGTAGAACTGAAACATCTGAAACCTGGAGTCTCACTTTACTGTCCCTGCCTGGTACACTCCCTCAGTGAGGAGATCATTTGCCCACAAAGCTCTGTGGGCTCGCTGCACCACACCCCTTGCAGCTCACATCTGCTGGAGGAGAACTGGCTCAGATGCAGGAGGAACAAGGTCCTTGCAGTTCCATCAACAAACCACAGCTTCCACTTCACCTGGGCTTCTTGCTTCAGGGCTACAACACTTCATCCTCTGGCATTAATAGAGCCAAGGAGCCCCACAGAAAGGCCTTCGTGGTGCCATGGTTTGAGCCAGCCTTCAGGTCAGCACTACTCACTCTGGTGAGTGTTGAGCTGCAAGCCCCAAGCGAAGACTTATGGAGGAAATGGCCTCAAGTTGCCCCAGGGGAGGTTTAAGTTGGACATAGGAGGAAACTCCTTGGTTTAAAGAGTTCTCAAGGCCTGGAATTGGCTGCCCAGGGAGGTGGTTGAATGCCCATCCCTGGAGGTGTTTCCCAGAGGTACAGCTGTGGTGCTGAGGGCCATGGCTCAGCCCCAGCCTTGGCAGAGTCAGAGAATGGTTGGGCTGGGTGAGCTGAAAGGACTTTGCCAACCAAAGGGATTCTATGACTCTAGACTTTGGGGACTGGAAGGTTCTCAGTATTGTAGCTCCAAATCAGGGTATTTAACAACCAAGAGATTTCCCAGCTCAGGATGGAGCCATCCACATGGTGCAGCTGCCTGAATACCACTGTCCAGGCACAACATGAGCTCAGGGTCACATCCTACAGAGGCAGACCTGAGGATCCAACCCTCCCCCTGGGCAGGCAGACACTGTGCACAGGGTTTGCAGGCAGCCCTGGGAGCAGGACTGCATCACAATGCTCTGCAGTGAGCCTCCAGGTCTGCTGAGGTGGCTACAGCTCCTCAGGTTTGAACAGCAGAAGAAAGCAACAGGACTGCTCAAAGCAGGGATGCCACTCCCTGGCATCTGACCTGCCTTTGAGTCCTTCTCTCTTTTTCTAACCTCTTTGCTTGCAGGTCAGAAGTGCTGCAATTAGGAGGCAAAGCTAAGGGTATAAAAGTCCTGCCCTGGAGACATAAGGAGGGGGCTTTCTATCAGCTGCCACAAGCATTCAGATCCAACAGCCCCAGGGAAGGTCAACACTTCTCACCAGGGGCTGCCAATTTGGGTACTTCCCTTTGCAAACAAGTTCTGCCCATACTACCTTCAAGCTGATATGGAAAAGCATTCCAGGGACCTACAGGATGATTTAAGCAGACAATTCCCATGGCCAATGGAGAGCCAGGGGTTTAGTCCAAGTGCCTCTCCAAGAAGCACTTGGTAAGCAAAGGGGAGAGGGAGGCTGATGAGCAGAGCAGCATTCCCTTTGCTTGACTTCAGCTCAGCTGTGTTCATTTATTTAGCAGATGTCAGAGACAGCAAAACATTATTTGTCAGTTGAGAGCAATTTCACAAGGCAATCTTTAACCCTCAGTGGTATCACCTCCCTCTGCTTCCTCACCACTGCCAGGCTACTAACAATCATAGAATTGAATGGCTCAGGCTGGGAGGGAGCTCAGAGCTCACCTGCTCCAGCCTCCTCACCATGCCCAGGGACACCTCTCAGCTACAGTCAGCTGCTCAGGGCCTCATCCAGCCTGGCCTGCAACACCCCCAGGCAGGAGACAGCCACAGCCTCCCTGGGCAGCCTGTGCCAGACTCTCACCACCCTCGCACTCAACAACTTCTTCCTCAGCTCCACTCTCACCCTGCTCTGCCTCAGCTCCAAACCATTGCCCCTTGGCCTGTCTCAGACCCCCTCAGCACAAGTCCCTCTGCAGCCTTCCTGCAGGATCCCTTCAGGTACTGGCAGGCAGCTCTGAGGTGCCCCTGGAGCCTTCTCCTCTGCAGGCTGAACAATGCAGAGCTCACTGTGAGGCTGAAGGCAATGCCTAAACCCCACAGAGTTTTCTAGGAAAATCATCCTCTGATGGAGAGAAAGCAGTGAAGTAATCCAGGCAGGGGACACTCTGGTGTGCAAGATGGTCCAGTGCAGGCCTTCCCACGTCTCCATAGCCTCGTAGACTGGTTTGGGTTGGAAGGGACCTTCAAGATCATCCCGTTCCAACCCCTCTGCCATGGGCAAGGACATCTCCCACTAGCCCATGTTGCTCATGAAGTCAATGTACAAACACTGACACCAAACAAGCCTGCTCACAAACCCACAAAGCCAGGACTGCTGCATTTCATCTGCTGCCCTCTCCTCCCAGCTACACCTAGAAAAGAACAGGTTGGGGTTTGGGCTGAGAAGTGCCATGGCCTGCAGCCATGGGCTTCCTGCCTGATGCCCACTGTGCTTGAAAGAGAAAGCCAAGGAGGTGCTGTGTGATTTTATGGAGCTCCTCACTCCTGGCATGCTGCAGTAAGTCATGCTGAAAGGGCAGCCTTGCTGAGTGGTGTCTTGGGGAAAGCAGCATGGCAAAGCCCTCACACCAGGGCAGCCTGGCAGCTGGTATAAACAGCAATCTGCTTCTGCTCCCTGCCTAACAGAGCACATGATGGTCATCAAGCACTATGAAAATCAATTGGATTCCATTTCTCCTTGGAGTGTTTTCAGTCCTGATGCCTCCTCAAGACCTCTCAGTGATGACTCTTTATGCCTCAGCTTCCTTGGGTGTTTGAGTTAACATTAAATGTTAGCTGAGGCTAAAAGGACCTTAACAGCTTCTACTATGTGAAGATAATGGCTAGGAGTGAGAGCCACCCAGCCCCCCCCAGCCTCCAGCAGAAGCCAGAGCTGTAACACTGCCTGTTTAGCACTGGACACAAAGGACAGTAGTGGGCAAGCTTTCCAAATCCCAGTTTTTTTCCTCCTGTGAGAGTCCTCCTGTTTTCAATCTGTTCCAGATAAATGCCTGTGCTCATTCAAAGCTTGGTTTGCACAAACAGCCTAAAGAGCGAGGAAATGTTCACGTCCAAGTCAAGTTAATGCTCTTGCTCACAGTTCAGAGGGACAGCAGAGACAAGGCAGCATGGAGATGGCAAAGACAGCACCCCTGACCTGCTCAGGGCAGCAGCACTCAGACCCACACTGCTCACCTGCAGCTCCCAGAGGCAGCAGCACTCAGACCCACACTGCTCACCTGCAGCTCCCAGAGGCAGCAGTACTCAGACCCACACTGCTCACCTGCAGCTCCCAGAGGCAGCAGCACTCAGACCCACATTGCTCACCTGCAGCTCCCAAGTCCTTATCCCTTGGTGCACTGGTTTGGGGAAAGGGACAAAAAGAGAAGAATGTGCAGAGTTTCCTTCTCCTGAGCAGAAACCTCTTGGCACACACCACTGGAAAACTGCATGGATGCAATCACCACATGGAAGCAAAGCCTAGAGCACTTGGAGACAGGATTTGGCTACTTGCCCACTTTTCAGACTGGTCACATTTTTTTCTCCAAGGTGTGGATGCCAGGTGAGTACAAACCCAACTGGCTGTGGACTGAGCCCCACTGTGGCCTGCATCAGAACTGTTCTGAGTTCCTCCTGCACTAGAACACAGATGCAATCCAGCTGGGGACCCAAGACCAGACAGCACACACCACAAGCAGGATGAACACCAAGACACTTTTCAGTGGGGGCCTTCAAGAAAGCTGGGGAGGGACTTTTTAGGCTGTCAGGTAGTGACAGGACTGGGGGGAATGGAACAAAGCTGGAAATGGGTAGATTCAGACTGGATGTTAGGAAGTTCTTCAGCATGAGGGTGCTGAGACCCTAGAAGGGGTTGCCCAGGGAGGTGATGGAAGCCTCATCCCTGGAGGTGTTTAAGGCCAGGCTGGATGAGCCTCTGGACAGCCTGATCTAGTGTGAGGTGTCCCTGCCCATGGCAGGGAGGGTTGGAACTGGATGATCTTTGTGGTCTCTTCTAACCCTGACTGTTCTAAGACAGAGTCCTTTTCTCTACACAAGACTCAGCAAGCTCTAGAGGGGCTGCAGATCTGTCCACCAGCACCTGCCTTGCTTTGTGGCTTTCAGAGCTACCTGAACACAGCCATTGTGCCTGGCTAGGAAGAGCAAAGCTCCACCAAGAGTGTTGATGCTCACAGGTACTCCAAGACATTCATCTGCTTAGGAGGCTTTCCAGCCTGAGGGCCGATTCTGCAGCTCCACAGGAAGGCAGGCTCTGAGGACAGCTCCATGTCTTGGATTCAGGAATGCTGTTACCACTTCCAAGCTCTGCCTTGTGACTTAAAAAGAGGGGGTATCAGTGGGTGTGCATGTAGTGTGGGGAAGGAAGGAGGGAAAGCTGCTATGAAGATCATCAGGAATCAGCATTCAGGAGGTTCCAAATGAGATTCTGACTCATTTCTTCCAGACCAAGATCTATGTCCTCTATTATGTCCAACTACTTTTTCCTACTTAACAACATCATTTAAACAATAAAAAAAAAAAAAAAAAAAGCCAGCCAAGACACAAGNTTTTTTCACTGAAAAAAAGCAATTAAAAAAAAAAAAAAAAAAAAAAAAGCCAGCCAAGAGTCAAGCTCTTCCTTGATTTTACTCAAACTGATGCTTCCCAGGTGCTGATCCTGCAAACAAAGTCCAAATTCTGTACTTTTGGCAGGCACAGAGCAGCAGGATGGGGCTCAGGATGGCTGCCACATCTGGAGAGTATCCATCCCCCACAGCTCCAGCAGAGCTGGAAGGCTGCAAGGACAAATGAAATCACTGCAATGAACTTCAGTACCTGTCCCCTCTCCTCTGTGTCTGCCTGCTGAACAGAGAGTCTGAAAAGGCACCCAAGGGGCTGCACCTACCATGGGCTACAGAGAAAGCAGCAGTGCCACTCATGCCCACGGGCATCCCTGTTGGCTCTCTGAGTCACCCCAAAACCCACTTTGCCACATCCCACACATCCTAATAACACTCAGCAGGTGAGGAAGAGCACAATATTTGTTTGTGTGAAGGGGACACAGCCGGGTGCCCCTGACACAGGTGCCCAGGGGGAGGGGGGCACAACTGGGTGCCCCTGACACAGGTGCCCGGGGGGAGGGGGGCACAACTGGGTGCCCCTGACACAGGTGCCCGGGGGGAGGGGGGCACAACTGGGTGCCCCTGACACAGGTGCCCGGGGGGAGGGGGGCACAACTGGGTGCCCCTGACACAGGTGCCCGGGGGGAGGGGGGCACAACTGGGTGCCCCTGA